>CM044889.1:25942598-26438285 GCA_024500025.1 Syzygium aromaticum | reverse complement strand
TTTATTTTTTTACATTTTGAGCAAACATATTTCCAATATAGCTTTCCTCATCATATACTGAAAAGTTGTTTTTATTTATATTTCATGCTCTCATAAAAATTAATATTATAGTGTCGATTTCTTCCACATTAATCTCAAACTTTTGTAAAGTATGATATTCTTCTAAAAAATTATAAAATTAATTATAGAAATCTCATCCTTTTCTATTATATCACATCTCATATTAGTCGATTATGAATGATTCAAAAATATGCATAATAAACATGCCCTTGTTGCGCGATTCCTTCTCGCCATTAACTTGCTATTGTTGTCAAGCATTGCTTTAATTAGATTTTTATTATTAATTTACTATTACAATTATAAAATCTTCAAAAAAAAAAAAAAACTTGCGAGAGAGATCGCGGGCCAGACAGTGTCAAAATGCGAGCACTCCGTTGTCTTTTTAACGATCAACAATTAGCTAGTGTCAAACAGCACGCCATATTTAGGGCCAAAGAAAAGAGAAAGCTCAGCTACTTTGAAACGAAATGTCAGCGGAAACAAAATACATTTATCTGGATTGAGAGTCAAAACGACTTATCGAGCATAGCCAAGGCTAGAAAAGACTGGCTTCAGTGCCCTTGTTGCCCAAGTTACACAATGATAAAACAACCTTCCACTAAAGCATACGAGACGTGATCTAAAAAACCTAGCACCAACTCTTTGAAACAAAGACAGAATCAAAAGATGAGACAAATTTTTCCTTCAATTTTGGAAAAATATCATAAGGTCAAGTGCCAGATAATTAACAGAATAAATGCGGGTATTGGAGAGTTGCACTTGAGAAGCTTGTGTTCGCCGGCCGACGAAGATTTGGCCGACGTGTGAGCTGCAGGGTGATTTGAGACTAAATCGACAACTTTAGAGTTTTATTGAAGATAAGATCCATCCAAGAGACTTTTTTGAGAAAATTGCCCCACTTCAAGACTACAGTCGAATTGTTGTTAAAGATTAAACTCCAGTAACTGTGCTACCATTTCCCAATCTCTCAATATGATGTTAAAGATTCTTGCAAATCTACAGTCTTCATGAACGGAAGTAAACATGACATTGCAATGAGAGGACATCGGTAATCCTACAGTATTTCCAAATTACATCGCTCTTAGGCAATTTTCAATCCTTAAATTATTCTTAACTCTTGCTTGGTAGTTCAATTGGGCTTAATTAATTACGTATAGGCCATTGTGACGTTCAATTATTTAGATCCGCACCAAATCATAATGCGGGGAGAGATGGAGATGAGAAAAATTCTGCGAAGCCCAATAACAATTTTGTTTGGAGTATGGTCAAGAGTTTGATTGGTCAATAATTTGGGAGATATTTAGGCTCTATTTATTTTGCGAAAAACATTTTCCTCAATTTCCAGCATTTAGATCATTTATAAAAATGAGTTAACGGAAAACTTATGCTTAAATTCAATAAATGATTTCCAAAATATGACTACATATCAATGCTTAAACCAGAAACTCCATGCTCGACATGAAAACCCTAACATTAGTTCCCAAGTCCTTGGTACCCAGGCTCGGGTCTATCAAGCTCAAGCCTAAGAACACGATGCAAGTGCATGATCCATCGAGGCTGGATCTAAAACACTGATGCTTGTGCCCATGCCCGATGCCTGACATCTAGGCTTGGGTCCACAAAGGCTGAGCACAGGACCCGGTACTCATGCTTGGGTCCCTGACACTCGGGATCGGGTCTCCAGCGCTTGGGCTCGAGTCCGTAGTGCCTGTGTTGGATACCCCACACCCAAGCCCAAGTCTATCAAGGTTGAGGCCCAAGACCCCAACACTTGGGCCTGAATCCATTGAGGCTAAGCCTCGGACCCCGATGTCTGTGCTTGGGTCCTCAACACTCAAGCCCAAATCCATCGAGGTCGGGCTCAAATCCATTGAGGCCGCCCCACTACCAGTGCTTGAATCCCTTGCGCCCCAGCCCAAGTCCATTGAGGCCGTGACTTGGGACCCCAATGCCCGTGCCTGAGTCCATCGAGGCCCAAGCCCGGGCACGAGTATAGGGTCTCAAGCTCGGGCACCGGAGTCTTAGGCTAGGCTTCAATGTAATTGCGCCTAGCCTTTTCGTATCTGGGCTCGGTTGTTGGGAACCCAAGCACAAGCACTAGCGTGCCTAGCCCAAACCCGATCATTGAGGTCTCGCGCTAAGCTTTTATGGACTAGGGCTCAGGTGCCAACGATCCGGGCACCGACACTGATGCCTATGCTATTGCTCGGGACACAAGTGCCCATGCCCAAGTCCCTAGCGGTTGGTCGGGGTTGAACAAGGCTAGATTTGGGATCCTGATGCTCATGTTTTGTTCTCTGGTTGCCTATGCGCAAAGTTACTAGTGCCCGAATAGTGTATGTGTATATAGGAAAATCAAATCAGATTTTCCTTTTCAAATGACATAAAATATTTTCCAGTTTTTTTCTAGATTTCAGCCAAATATTGAAAAATATTATCATTTTCCTAAAAAAAATTCCCTAAGAAATATTTTCATGAAACAAACAGAACATGTGAGAAATATGTTTGGAGTATGGCTCTAATTTGGAAAAAACAAAATCCGACTAAAGTCCACCAGAAAGACAAATGAGGATCACGAGTTTAGGAAATAATCAACGTTCGAAGTTTTCTACAACAGGACAAATTAGGATTAGTGAAGAGATAATCAACATTGGAAATCTACCAGAAAAGGAAGATAAATGAGGATTAGTGAGGCGATGAGGAACATTCAAGGTCTACCACAAGAAAAATGTGGATTGGGATAAGCAAGAAATTTTTAAAAAAAGCACAGCTTTTTACTCTTTCTTAAATTCGAATAAAATGTTTTTCAGCACATGGTTCTATGGGGAATTACAAGAATAACGTGCCGTCACTAGTTTAATCCTCTTCTAACTTGGAAGTGGTCTATAAAAATTAACGTTGACAACACTTATACAAACTAGTTTAATATAAATGTTTCTAATTGAGCGCAGCCATGATGGACCTCCTTCATCCCACGCATTCCCAATTCCTGTGCCGAAAAAGTCGAGCGAACTCTGGCCTCGCTTTCCTTCTTGTGGGCCGTGCCGAAATTACATAGACCGTACAAATTCCGTGTGCAATTGCGAAAAATGCCAATTTTAGGCTCAATTTATTTCATAAAAATAAATAATTTGAAAATTTTATTATTTATATCACTTAAAATAATTAATTAATAATTTTTTTATTATTAATAACAATTTATGTGTAAATATTTTCGTAAAGAATGAAAATATTTTCCATTAATTCTTTTTTGCAAGTAACATAAATAATTATTTTTAAGAAAATAATTTTTAAATAATTTATTTTTTGCGAGTTAAATGCACCCTTACCTTCGTAAATCCTGCGTCAATTGCCTTGTCAATCTGACACCCATGTCACGCCAATCAACCCCTCCACCTCCGAGTAGGTGAACAAGGTGACACCAGTTGCTCACCGCTCCAATTTATGCGACTTTGATTTGGATGCCGACATTATTATGGTCCAGACTTGGATCGACTATCGATTTGAAGATAAATTAAAAAAAACACCTACTTGGGTTTCGATTTTTTACTGACACGATAGTTAGGAAAATAGTAAAACAACACCACTCCGATGCTAAATTTTGTTGTTGTACTAAAACGGCTCGGTTCCGCCCTTTCATCATCGTAAAAGAGTCGTCTTTTATCCGAACCCTTTGGCTCCAAAAAAAAACTTGGCGTGTTGGATCGCCATAAAAATTATTGAGAATCCAGGTTAATAAAAAGCAGCATGATAATAATCCACGACATAAACAAAAAGGAACATGCTTTGTCGCACCAGAATATCCAAAGGCATGGAATCAAATAAACAAGGCAAATACAACAAAAAATTATAAACTACGCCTACTGTGACACAAATACTCCAAACTTTTTTTTATATCACCAAAAACTCTAAATTTGCCTAATGTGACACAAATACCCTCAACTTGTTTTTTGTATCATGAAAAAAAACCCAAACTTATTCATATAAAACATAAATACCCTCTATTTCATAGTTGCACAAGTTCGGGGTATTTTATGACACAAAAAAGTTTGGGGTATAGGGTTTTTAGTGACACAAAAAAAGTTTGGGTATTTGTGTCATTGTAGACATACTTTGGGTTATTTTGTGAAATGGGAAAATTACCAATTTAGTTCTAAATTTTTTAATTTTGCCAATGTAATTCGAAACCTGTGGACGAAACTTCAATGTAGCCCTTTTGGTCAATTGCTACTAGAAATTATGACACGGTGATCTCAAAGTTTCCATGTTAGCATGCCACATAGTATTAGATGGCCCAAAAAATTTCTTTATAGCCATAGTGGATGTACTGGGCTGGAATTAGGTCGAAAGGTCCTCGCCTAGAAGGGTATGCATGGAGGTAAATGTAGTGCAGGGTGACATATGGCCGACTTTGTTGGCAGCTGAAACATGATGGAGAAGACGAAAAGGGTAAGGAGAGAATGCGTGAAGCTCTCACCATTCTTAGGCCTATTTGCCGTGGAACAGAGTTGATCACAAACCCCGATTTTCCGTTTACTTCTTCACTAAGGAACTGTGTCTTTGCTGAGGACTTCTGTTAATCATTTCTGTTGATTGTGTTGTAACACAGGAACACCAGAAAACAAGTCTTGTACAACTACTGTCCACCCTAGATGAAACAAGTTCTTTCTCCATCCTACGACCTGTTCTCATTCGTTGAGAACTCCACGGACTTGGTCTTTGAAGGAAAAATAACAGCGTGCTTAATGTAAGCCGGAGCGTGATATCTGTTTGAAAAACATCTAGCAAACATAAATATGCTATTAGCTTGCCTGATTACGTGATGATTGCTCAAAGCCAACTTCCTCTTAAGCATTCCAGAACGAAACCCATCTTGAAGCATGGAACTCAAATGCTGTACAGTGTCTACTTTGTATGGATTTGCTGCTTTCTTGTTTGGTATTCATCACCAAAATGTTCATGGTTCGGTCTATGATGACATTGTATTTTTCAGTAAGCATTCTAAAGATTGAGACTACCTCTGTGGCCCAAAACTTTCTGATTCAAATTAAGCAAGGAGCTATGGCTGTTGTGCTCGATAAATTAACTGGGATGGGACGAAGGCGCAATGACGGTCCTAGTGCAATGCACCTTTGTTTGTCCAGTTGCATCTAATGAATTCTTGTTGATGGTTGATCTAGTATCATTCCCAAGAAGCAGCACACCGGAGAGAGAAAGAGGAAGAGGATGGAGAATGAACCTATCAGTGTGAAGAAGCTGGAGAAATAGAGACCCTGGAAGAGTGTGCCGAAGCAAATGGGTGTCTGCCATGCACAATTTATTTGTACAATTTCATCTGCGCTTCTTGAAAGGTTTCCGAGTATTCCTGATTTCAGGTGCGAAGGCAAGCCTTGGACTTCAAATGAACAGAGTCAAGAACCTAATGGATGGAAACAGTTCTTCTCCGAGACATTTTCACTTTTTAAATGTGACTTTTCCTATTATGAGGAATTTCTGATTTTCACCATCATCCTGTTTCAAGCAACCGTCTTTTTCCCTCTTGGTTAGATACAGGTTTCAGTTCGACATGGACTTGCAAATGACTAGCATGTAAGCTTACGACCACTCCACTCTTTGAAGTCATTGGAACCAAAATAGTTTGGATCCTGATGGACGACCAGCAATGCCCAGAACCTAACCAGCTAGCTTGTGAATTTGAGACTCCAGTGGGGATCCTAGTGAGAAATATCTTAGCCACTTGAGGCCGTCACTTCACATTCTGCCACAGTTTCAGCAATGCAATAAGCCCCACTTCATATGCTTCATCCTGCATTGTGCATGTACAATATCAATCCTATGTATTACAGATGCCCCCGAAAAGATTTCTGCGTCGACCGAGAGGCGTGTTTTTATTCTCCAACCAGAACAAGAAGCTCCATTCTCATACCAAAAAGAGCACCTGGACCGTTCATCTCTGGAGGTCAGGACCTCATTGAATGTTCAACCCACGAAATGCATGAGGGACAACTTTCCTTTAATATGTAGGGTCATGAGTGAATTCATGAACTTGCAAAAACCATTCACAGGAAAATCAAAGTGAATGACAAGGCAATACAAGCTTCTATGCGAAGATTACTCAGTCCTTGCATATGATTGTCGACAAACCAACTGCAGTGAATACGAGCTATAAGTACTAGAAATTTAGAACGTGACAGAACTAGCGAAAGGACCCCTTTAGCAATGAGAAGACAACATAATGCAAAGCAACCGTGTCTAAAACTAGGAAGTACAGTTGGGTTTAGCAACATCTTGCTGAGTTTCCTTGAGTGTTGTTTTGCATCTAACACTTACGCACAACCCAATTTGAATCATAGGATGATGCAAGCAGCAAACCAAGTAAATAGCATTAGGTCATTCCAACTGAACTTCTTGCATTTCTAAGGAAATTCCCTCTCCCTATGCAGAAAAAAGGAAACAGTGAAAAGAAAGAGAAAGAGGAAAAAAAAGACAAACTTACACGCATAAAACTCAATAAATCGAGACACATAAAAACCAAAACTACTAAAGTGACGCCTGCAAATCATGTGACGGCAAGGAAGAGAAAACAGAACCAGTTGCTTAGATGATGGAACAAGCTAGTACAAAAATGCTCACGCAGTTTGAGAAAAAATTTAACATATAAAGATCACAAATACGAGGAGTAAACTGCGAAGAGTAGTGTCTTTCCAATTACGAGATCTCTCTCTTTGTTGAATAACTCGTACCTCGAATGTTCTAAAGATGCTTTATGTTCAAGCTCTTTAGACACATCGGTGTGCATGAATGACATCGAGCAATGTTTATGAAGAGCTTGAACTTTGAAGCATCTTTGGAACGATTTGAAGTATGAGTTGTCCAACAAAGAAAGACAGATCTTGTATTTGTAGGGACATTACTCCTCGTCCCTTTTTCTTTTGTGATTGGAGACACTACTCTTCTTTTGACTCGTCTGAGTCTGCCAATTGACGCCACAATCTAACTCACGGATGTGGAGACAAAATTGCCCCTCATCTCTGGCGAGCACTTCAGAAATTTTTGTGCCTTTTAATCTCAAGATTCTCAAAGAAAACAATCCTGTAATGTCGCAACGTTGTCCACTCAGACCTACGCAGAGGGTGAAATCCAACTCTTTGAGCTCCCTCAGATCTTTTATGGCTTCAGGAAATCCTTTGAGGCTAGTACGAACCATCTTTAGCACTCTAAGTTTTTTGCAATGCTTGACACAAGGAGGCAACTCATTAATTGAGGTGTACGAAAGGTCCATTTCCTGTAGCAGAACAAGCTCTCCAAAGACATGTGGAAGTGTCTTTAGTTGATTGCACCTTTTTAAAGCAAGCTTCCGAAGATTCTTTAACAATCCAATGGAATCAGTGACTTCACGCAATGCTTTACATTCGCAAGCACTGAGAGTTTCAAGTGCCGGCAGAGAGCCTTCCTCGAATTGTAGTTTTTTAATATTAGTTCCATCAATGAGAAGCTCTTTCAATGCTTTCATAGAACACAGTGCTTGCGGCAAATGTTTAACCCATTTGCAATGCTTCATGTTGAAGGAAACTAAATTCTCAAAGCTAGAATTGGTTGTATCTAACTTTAAATGTAAGGAACCTTCCAGGATCAAGCATTTTAAAAGACTTGAGGCAGGGAATTCCAGAGATGCATTGATCCAAGTACAATCTTTTAGCTTCAAGACTTCCAAACTCAGAGCCTTCTGCAAAAACAACATAATCGATATGTTTATTTACTACTTCAAATATAACTCTAAAGATAAAGTGCGGGGCACATTTGTACGTAAAAAAGTGCACAAGCGCATATAAGCCTTACCTTCATCAACTGATCCCACTCTTCCAAGGTCAATTTGTCTGCGCTTGAACATAAGTTGAGAATTACCAGTTTTTTCATGTCGAATGCAAACAACTTAGATTTCTCAGGGCATCCACTAGATTTCTTAGGGCATCCATGCCAATCAAGCCATACTAGGTCCGGAAGAAGATCCATAGTATGTCCTTCAATATCAACATTGTCCAACTCTAGAAACCTCAGATTTGACAGATCACGAAAAACTTCACCATCAACTTTTTTAAAATCAGGGGTTACACGAAGTGCTTCAACCTTGCTTGCACCCTGCCAATTCGTTGAAAAAGTGTAAGTGTGAAATTCGAACATAGATATATGCAATGAAATGGTAATAAAACCGTCGTATTTAGAAGGAAAACTTGACAAGAATACTGGAGAAATCTCAGTGTGATTTTACCTTCTTTTCATGCAGTGTTCTTTGGACATCTTCATAATCCCACAGCCTGCTGCGCTGCCTGGGGTCTTGATCTTCTTTCTTGACAATTTTTCTTCCCAACAATTTCAGTTGGTTGTGCATCCAAAACTCATTTTCTTCTCCGATTCTTAGAAAAGACATGTTTTCAAGGTGACCAACACTCCTGCGTGGGTCCCATCCACGGGCATCCCACATGTAACAGGGGATTCTCTTTTCAACCCCGGTAAAGAAACATGCTATATCAAGAAATATTTGTTGTGGGTCGTCACGCAAACGTTTAAAGTATTCCATCAATATTGGTTCAACGTTTTCTTCCGGCCCACGTTTTAAATGTTTCAAAGTCTCATTCCAATCTTCTTCGCTCTTCCCGTACAAATATCTTCCCACCATTTCAATAGCAAAAGGAAGACAATCGACAGCAGAAATGATTTCTATTGACCGTTTTTCGTAGCCCTCTGGGCAACGATTTAGTGGAAAAGCATGCTTATAGAAAAGTTCAAGAGCATGATTTTCATTCATATGTGAAACCTCATGTTCACGGAGAACATCACCTCTATCTTTTTCTAGATCCAGATTCTTGTAAAATTCAATGACATCTTTTTTTGTGGTTGTGAGGATGATCCTGCTTCCCGGGCCAAACCAAGTTAGCTCCTCAGCAAATGTTTTGATTTGTTCGAAGTGGTCCACGTCATCTAGTACAACGAGAACTCTGTTTTCTTGGAACATGTGTTGCATCATTGTGGTACCGTCAGTGGAGGATTTCGCTTCTGGAAATGCTCCTCCTCTCTTGAGCTCACGAATCAACTTATTCTGCAGAGATAACTCTCTTTTTTGTTCAAACTCGTCCCGAACATTTTCAAGAAAACTACAACCATCAAAGAGGTGACTGATCTTGTGGAATACCACCTTTGTGAGAGTGGTTTTGCCAACCTTGGGCAGACCAAACACTACAAACACCATCCTCCCAGTCATTTCCAGTTCTTTGACTACTCGTCCATTCTCATAATCGAAACCAAGCTTTCGTATCATATCTGGCACGTCTTTATCTATTCCAACTAAATTTCGAGTCACGTCTTGCTCACCCATCCTGGAGAGTTTCCAAAGTTCAGAAATGAAAACCTCTAGTTCTTGAAACCTACAAAATGAGAAACGGAGTTTGCCTTTTCTCTTTTTCGTTTTTTAATAGATAAGGGGCGGGGAGAGTTGACTAGTGGTAGCGACTCCCTACGAGTCTCATATTGGTTGTGGAACGGTTTGATTTCAGGGAAGATACAGAGGGCACCGGTGACATCAATCAACCCAAGATAAAAAAAAAAAAAACATAATGAAGATTGAAGAGAGAAGACAATCCAATATACACGTGCATTGCGATTAAAAAGGCATGAAAAATTGGAATCTCCAAAAGTTTATTGGATCCCAGAAAGTGAATGGTGACCATCTTAACATACAAGACAATTCTCCTATCTTTTCTTTCCGCAAGCAAAATAAGTAAAGTAAGATCAATCGAGCGATCCCACTTACCCGCTGAAGAGATCCTCGTAAAACCGTCCCTTTGTACAACCAATCTCTGCCAGGGCAGCCTTCTTCAAATCTGGTCCCTTAATAAAACCAATCTCTCCTAGAGCAGCCTCCAGAGCCGCCTTCAGAGCAGCCTCCAAATCAGCCTTCCTGAATTCCGGTCTATGTATACAGCCAATTTCTCCCAGAGCAGCCTTCAGAGCAGCCTTCAGAGGAGCCTCCAGGGAAGCCTTCTTGAATTCCGGTCCCCTGTAATCAGCGATCTTTTTCAGAGCCTTCTTCCACTCTGTGACCGTTGAATTGGAATATCTCTTTTTGCTCTGGTGCTCGGCGAAAGACACTTTATATGTTCCCCGCTGGTAGCGAACATCACAGGGCTCCATGAAAAAGAAAACGGGAAGAATTTTTTTTTTCGACTTCACCATTTGGGCTACTTCCATCAAGCAAGCTGGGCTGGAAGCGAAGTCCTGAGAGAAAACTGGGATGCAGGTGTCGGAATGGTTGATGGCTGCCACGATCTCGGTGCTGATCTCTTGACCATAGTCGATCTCTTTGCTGTCTAGGAATACCATAAGCCCCAAGCGTCTGAGTTGGTCGTAGAGGTACCGGACCAAGTTGTCGCGTGTATCTGATCCTCTAAAACTGATGAACACTTGATAGTGAACCATTGGAACACGAACAACCAATTGCAACACAGACTCTGGCTCAAATGTAGATGAAGATGATCAAACTTGGTTGAAGTCGTTGGAGTTCACAAATCTGAATCTGGAGCGTTGACCTAACTACCCTTGTTAGTCTTAAGTCTTATCTTGCCCCCCGAGTGAAGACTTGTCTACCTCTCTTTTCTTTTCATTTTATTTTATTCGTTTTGATGTTTTTGGCAGTTCTATCCTTCCAATCACCTGGTCAGGATCTCCCCAAGGGAAATGATTACACTGCCTACAGCATTTAGGAAAATTATCACATCATTTTATAGTATATATACATATCAAATAGAATTTCAATGATGGTTTCATTATGAGTTTTACATAACAGTTAAAATTCAATTACGTAACAACAATAAGTCAGACAACAAGCAGCATGGTACTCTGCACAATTGGATTACAAATAGTCCGAATCGTGTAATCCTACTATACATAAGGTCGTAAAATCTGCGAGCTGCTAAAAAATGGGAAATACTTTTCAACGCCTGCTCTTGTCCACCTCTATTTTTTTCTTTTCTTTCTTGTTTTTGTAATCCAGAGGCACAAACATAAAGATCCGGTTAACCAAAGAACCAAGAACACCTTACAAGCCGAACCGATTAAGTTTGGGTCTTTGGCTTATGCAAGTGGTCCTGATAGAGAGCAATTTATACATAATTGGTAAGATTTGAACGGGGCGATCTTTAATTTCTAAGTTAACAATACCTAATATTGCATTGCAACCAACTATTAAGATTCTCTCTTTTTTAAATTTCTTTTATTGTACTTTTTGTCAAAATACACCGACAACTTACTCTCTAACCCACTTTTTGTTCTTAATGTATGTTTTTCGGTTGTATTTTTTTTTGTTTTTGTTTTTTGGATTGATAATTAATTTATGTTCGAGTTTATCCCAAAAATAACCTGAAATTGGTCACATTATCCCAACCAAACAATATTATATATGGACACACACAAAAAGAGACATTCGAATTGGATAGTTCATATTGGGGTCATTCTAATTTAGTACTTTCCAATTACTCTACGTACCTCCAAGCTAATAACATGAGAAGGCTTTAGACTTCATCCTGAAAAACGGGTTATCAGCTCTGCCTGATCCAACTTTTAATTCCACTCTTTTTGGATGATGCTATATTTCATCTAAGTAAATAGGGCTCAATACTTTCCCCGAGAAAATATTTTCCAAATGCTAGTCAAAATAGAGAAGAATCATACATGGCCAATCAATGTTAAATGACAGAAAAACCCTCGTTTAACAATACAGGGATTAAAATCGAGTACCTGTGCCACCAATTCCAATTCTCTATCTATGAAGTTAAAGATTTTTTAGCATCTGTCATCTCCATGAACGGAAGTAGACATGGCATTGCAACGAAAGGACATCGGTGATCCTACGGTATTTCCAAATCACATTGCCCTTAGGCGATTTTCAATCCTTTACATCACTTCCTCGTTCAATTGGGCGCAATTGAAAAATTCTGCTTCTCTTTTGAAAACCAGTTGGGGTAATGACGTGAAGTCTCGTAATGGTAAATAATTTGGGAAGTTTTGTTTGGAGTATATGGATCTAACTTGGAAAAGAAAAAACAATCCTAGTTTAGTGCACCGGAAAGACATATGAGGATAATGAGTTCTGGAAAAAATCCACGTTCAAAGTCTTCCAGAAGAAGACAAATTAGGATTAGTAAAGAAATAATTGACATTGACAACCTACCAGAAGAGAAGATAAATGAGGATTAATTAGGCAATGAAGAACTTTAAAGGGGAAAATTACAAAAAAAATCCTAAACCTACTACAATTATATAATTTAGGCTCCGTTCATTTCACGAAAATTGTTACGTTTTTAAAAAATATTTTTCAAGAAGGAAAATGATACAACTTTCCGGTGTTCGGCTGAAATCCAAAAAAGTTTTAGAAAATATTTTCCGTTGTTTGTTATGAAAAAGATTTTCATCCTTGCACTACTTTTAATAATTTTTTATTTTTATTTTTAAAAAATATTTTTAATTTTCTTTTTTCCTTTTTTTTCTTTTTCTTTTTCTTTTTTTTTCCTTCTTCTTCTTCCTCGGCCGGTCGCCAGCCATGGCGGTGGCCAGCAATAGGCCACAGGCAAGCTCAAGCCTTGGCATAGGCGGGCAACACTCGAGCTTGCTAGATTCTAACGAGGTCAAGCCTTGTTGACCTGTGGCAAGGCTCTATCTCGCTTGATCCAACGAGGCCAAGCTTGTTCAAGGCCGATTGGGCTAGCTCGGGCCTCGCTAGATCCGATGAGCTCGGCCTCGCCGGCCTGTGGCGAGGCTCTAGCTCGCGGTGGCCGACGACTAGTAGGAGAAGAAGATAGAAAAAAGAAAGAGAAAGAAAAAGAAAAAAAAAATATAGAATTTTAAAAAAAGAAAATAAAAATAATTACAATGAATGATGAAAGAAGGATTTGAAAGGTGTTTTGTCCATTCAGGGAAAATATTTTCTATGGCTAGTTTATTTTCAGTGAAATAAACACCGAAAAACTCGGAAAATATTTTCCTAGAAATTATTTTCCATGAAATGAACGGGGCCTCAATCTTAATTTTTTTCTTTTTGCCAATTGAATCTTAAACCTTTTGTACTAGTGCCAATTTAGTATATCTGGAATATTTTGGCAAGAAATCGCTAATATGGACGCCGGCCATCCTACATGGCATGACCTCACCTGCCCAAAAGAAAAAATAGAAAAAAGAGAAAAATAAATATAAAAATAAATATTATTAAAAATTATCAACGTCAGCACTAACCACACCATGTTGGATGACCAGCGTCTATGTCAACAATTTACAACCAAAATTGATCAGATAGATTGAATTGGCATAAATACAAAAAGTTTATGATTCAATTAGCCTAAAAAAATATTTATGATTAAATTGACACAATTGCAATAGATTTAGAAATTTCTTGATAATTTTCGCACTTTCAAAGTCTATCAAAAGGAAGATGTGGGTCCAGATAAGCAAGAAATTTTAAAAAGAAATCAAAATAGCGTGACGATATCGTCATCGCTAATTTAATACTGTTCCAACTTGGAAGTGGTCTATAGTAGTTTTGTGGACAATACTTATGTGAACTAGTTTACTATTAGTTTAATACAATTTTCTTAATTGGCCACAAGCCATGAATTGACCTTCTCCATCTCTTGCTTTTTAGGGGGCGAATAATAACCATTATGATCCTAACATAGATTTTTGGTCAAAAATGGATTTTTCTATTGATATTTCCTAGACGAATTTGAATAAAGATACACAATTGATAATAACACAAAATTTCTCTTTCCAAAACATAAATTCGTTTGATAGGCCTTCTTAAGAGTGCGAATAATAAAAATTCTGTTTCTTTGTTTCTGTTCCAAAAATAAGTTTGGAATAGAAATCCGTTTGAAAAACGCAATTTAGTTTTCAATTTCTAGAATAAATTTTGATTTCAGAAATAAGTTTGGAACAGAAATGAGAAATAAAAATTTTATACTTTTCTATTTCTTGACAAAAATGAGACAAAAAAAATTATTCTCATTACTCATCCTAGCTATTAGCCAGTTGCCTACCCGCTATCCATCATCGCCCACCTGCTGACCATCGTCTCCTACCATTCGCCATCTCCCGCCGTCGTCCATTGGCCATCGTCTCCTACTGTCGGGCTCCCTCCTCCCGCTACTGCCCGTCTCCCGTCGCCGCCCACCGTCCACCGGCTACTGTCTCTTGCTATCGGCCACCGTCCTCCCGCTGCTAGCCGCCCTCCTCTCATTGCCGCCCACCTCCCACCACCGCCACCCCTCTCCTACCGTCGGCCATCACCCGCCGCTGCCCAACGCCAACTACCTTCGGCCACCATCCTCTACACTAGCCATGTCACCGTCCGCCGCTACTTCCCCTCGCCATCTGCTGCCCTCCGTTCACTGCCGTTGTTCGCCGTCCGCCCTCCCACTCGCCATCCATTTGCCAACCACCCGAGAGGGAGAAATTTTGTGCCGTTATCAAACAATTTTTTGTTTCAAGAATAGGAAGTGTCGTTATCAAATGCGTATTTTTGTTTAGAAATTCATCCACAAAATAGAAATAGAAAATCTATTTTTGGCCAAAAATTAATTTATGAAATAAAATGGTTTTCATTCGCAGCCTAAATATCTCTCTCATACGTTCTTTTCCAATCATCGATGGGTAGTGGCCGGTGGGGGGTGGTAGGAGGCAAGGATGAGCAATGAAAAGAGTTTCTATTTCTCTTTTTGCTCAAGAAATAGAAAAGTAGAAAACTTTTACTTCTCATTTTTATTTCAAACCTATTTCAAGACTAAAAATTTGTTTCAGAAATAGAAAAATGAAATTGCATTACCAAACTGGTTTCTATTCCAAATATGTTTCTACGAACAGAAAAATAGATTTGCACAGAACTAGAATAGTTATGATGTGTGCTCCTAAGAGCGCAAATAATAACCATTCTCTTCCCAAGAATAATTTCTGGCTAGAAATAGATTTTATTCTCTGGATGAGTTTCTAAGTAGAAAGTAGTATTTGATAACGATGCAAAATTTCTGTTCTTGGAACAAAAATTCTTTTGATATAGTTGATATCGAATTCGTATATCGGCAAGTGCGAGCGGCGAAGGTGAGCTCTAAGAAGAATTGTTATTTTTGTTTATATTCCAGAAATAGAAAAATAGAAAATTTATACTTCTCATTTCTATTTGTCAGAACCTCCCCGTGGAGCGGCCCAGGGTTTTCGACTAATGGATTACTAATTCTAAATCGAGGACTTAACTCGAGCTCTCCCAAGCCCATACCAACTCCTAACTTAAGGTTCAAGTTATTAACATGGAAATCAATTTCATTAGGAGTCATTACTAATCAGTTTTGGGTGGATCGATTAGATACGGAAAAATCGCCTTACTCCTACGAACTAAAGTTTAAAAGGACTTGGAGACTTGATTATACTAATTATATAGTTAGTGCCCTTCGGTACCTAATCTTGTTCAATTGAAGGAAATATTTGTCAAGCAGCTTGGATTGATTTTAAACCTATCCACTAGCATGTGAGGTGATTATACGAGTGCAAAATCATTTAAATAACAATCATCAACCAAGGAAGCATTAAATAAGTTGCAGGGAAAGGCAAGAATTTAACACATTCCCAACCTAGCTAACACCAAAAAGGAAGTTCACAAGCAATAGCCTAACATGTCTCTTAACGTCGATATGCAAGGTTGAAGTAAATACGCAATTCAAAACGTGCGAACCAATCAATATACAATCAAACATGGCACTAATCACATTAAAAGGCAAGAAAAAGCAATTCCCTAGCCTACTCCTTTTTTTTAATTTTCAAAAATTTTTAAAATATTTTATATTAATTAAAATTATATTATATTATAATAATGGACGGATCCAGGTCAGATCTCAAGATCTAGCTCCAGTCAGGACCGACCCAGGAGTGTCATATGACACTCCGAAATGTGCTATAATGGTAGATTTTCGGAAGGCATATGACACCCTAGATTGGGGTTTCCTAGAACTACTTCTCCAGGCTTTTGGATTCCCTCCTTATATGGTCAAGTTGATTATGGTCTGTGTCTTCACGCCCAAATTCTCTGTAGCCATTAATGGTGAGGTCCATGGTTTTTTTGCGAGTGGGCGAGGCATTCGTCAAGGAGATCCATTATCCCTCTATTTATTCACCCTCGTTATGGAAGTGCTCTTAGGCATCCTAAATGACAAATCTCAGACTCCAACTTTTAGGTTTTACTGGAGATGTAAGGCCATGAAGCTAACTCATCTTTTCTTTGCTGACGATGTGCTGCTATTTTTTGAGGCAAACTTGCCTTCTATCACCCTTCTAAAGGACGGACTGACAATGTTCTCTAGCTGGACTGGTCTCAAGCCAAACGAAAACAAAAGTGAGATCTTCTTGTCGGGTGGATCGGAGGAGATACGCAACCAGATTCTCAATTACTTTGGGATCGGTGAAGGTACACTACCCTTTAGATACCTGGGTGTTCCTGTAATTGCATCTAGACTCTCTAAGGCTGATTGTTGCTACTTAATCAACAAAATTATGGCTAAAGCCCGTTCCTGGTCTCAACGTTTCCTTTCGTTTGCTGGCCGGTTGCAACTCATAAAATCAGCTCTCTATGCAACTCAGGTGTATTGGACAAATGTGTTCACCCTCCCTAAGGCTATCCTATTGAAGATTGAACTGGTTCTTCACCAATTCTTATGGAAAGGACCAGAATTAGGCACGGGTGGTGCGAAGGTACCTTGGAATAGATTGTGCCTTCCAAGAGAAGAAGGGGGGCTTGGCATTAGGCGCTTATCAGATAGCAACATAGCTTTCATGCTCAAACATATATGGTTTCTATTCACTAACAAAGAATCCATTTGGTGCAAATGGATACACTCCACCTCCTTGAAGAATACAAATTTCCGGGTGTCTACCAAGCCGACTTTCTGGTAAAATTTGAGTATAATTCCTTCGTGAAATTGAGATGTTATTTCATGAGAAATTGTGAGTTAAATACTGCGTAAGTTATTGAGTGTAATTGGGATTTGAAAAACACTCAGAGTGTTTAAATACTCAAGTATAGTTGTAATTTCTATTGTATCGTTTAATCTATAATGGAATTCGTGCTGCTCTCCCTGTAGATGTAGATCACTACGCCCAAATCATATAAATCTGGTGTGCAATTTACTTGTTTATTATGTCAATTTTACTGTTCGATTGCTTTGCTTATGCAACGATAGTTATATGAACTAATTTAATACAGTGTTCTTAATTAAGCACCGGCCATGATTGACCTCCTTCGCCCCTAGCCTTCTCCGTTCCTGTACCGACGATAGTTGAGCTAACACTGCACTTGCGTCCTTTCATGTTGTTCGTACCCAAATTACATTGCGTTCTGATGCTAAGTTATGCTGGACGAAAACGGCCTGGTTCCAGCCTTCTATCAGCCTAAAAGAAATTGGCTGATAAAAAGTCACACGATTAATAATGCACATACACAAACAAAATGGAACATGCCATTTCACGGGGTGCCAGAATATTACCAAGACATGGAATCAAACAATAAGAAAAATAAAAAGGAGTCCGTCACGGATAATGCACTCTTACAAATCTGAGCAGGCCGAGAAAGGCAGAGGAGTTGGACAAGGAAAGCCGGCAAGCGCGTCTCAATCCTTTCAGGATGCTCCAGCATACCAATTGCTTTGGAGTCACCAGAAAGCAACGTTTTCTGTATTGCTTACGACTCGCAATTTTCATGATGATTTTAAAAGTAAAATTAAACGATTGGAATACGTCAAGCACCCTTGAATTTCTACCATGTGGCATCCAACCTTTGATTAAAATAGCGTCAACCCTATATGTTGGATCCATGAAGAACGGATCCTGTTTCTGTTCTTTACATTCGTTCAAGGTTGAGGACGTTTTTACCATTAAAACATAAGTGCCGCAATGCAAATCCATGCCTAAAAGCTGCATGTTCGTTATGATTTGGCTCATGAAACATGAGTTAGATGTCAACCTATCACTAATGACCAAAGACTAGCGATCTCTATGAACCCAATTTTTTCAGCTTTTCTTTAAGCTGTGAGATGGATTCTTTGTGCAAACTATGACGACTGCCAGAAAACAGAAATGAACGTTTTCTTTTTCTTTTTCTTTTCACACAACCTAACCAGAGGTTACAGGCTGTCGATAGGAGCCATTGAGACCTACCCAATAATATGCTCATCTCTAAGAGAGTGAGGCCAAAGTACCACCTAACAAGTGCCATAAGAATATTCTCCTTTCATATACAAATCTCAAAACAATAAGAATCTTCTAACTTTGGATTTGTCATCATTAGGTATTGGTTAAAGTTGATTTATAACTTCGATGAAAACAACATGGAGTAGGCTCATCAGTTAAAGAACAAGGGTATGCGTCTGTGAATAAGGCAGATAATAGAGATTCGATTTTTCATACGACCAAGTATAATTAATCACGAGTTCGGTTCAACTATATCCATGTTTTGGCTGGTCCTTACTTAATCTCCCAGATTACTTGGTTATTTCAAAAATTCAAACCAAACTCGGATTGAGATGCATGGGCCTCTTGAGAGAATATCCAATGGAATATCTTGAGAGGATTGAAGCACATGTGCCGTCTTCCTTGTAATCATCGAATATTATTGTTATACTATAAGAAGATAATTAAAAGCTTTTGAGAAAAACTAAATAGGAAGAGTTAAAAAAAATTGTTAGAATTTTTTTATTATTACTAATTTGCAATATTGAAGCTCATTAAAACTATTTTTTTTTTGTTGAACAAACTCATAGTATTGAATGAGGGAAGCACAAATCTTATTTGGAAGAACAATGAATATAGAGTGCAATAAATGTATTACTTGTAAGCAAAATGATCAATCCCTTACAATTTAGAGTCCAATGTATTACTTCTAGGGATAATCCCTAAGAAAGAGCATGCTGTTATATATATTTTTAAGTTTTGAGTATTCCATATGCTCCAAAAGATGTTGGCCAGCAGCAGCTCTACAGAAGGTGAATTCGAGTCTCGTTGAGTAAATTCCAGTACCCATTTATCCATCCTTGTGACTTCATTGCTAGTAACACAGATGGTCACTCTCGAATCAGCAAAGTAAGACGAGGTGCTCGGTGGTTTCCGGGTATTGGCGACAAAAGGGGCATACCGGGTCTGTCATGAGCATCCTTCGGCACAAGTTCTCGCAGATGGCTAAGCAATTCAGGCACAGGCTCCAAAAGAAGATTTTGATTTTTGGTTGAATTGGAAGAGTCCGGATATATCTCCATTGGGTCTTAGGCACTTTATAGGATGAGGAGGGAAGGTTTGGGTTCTGCTGGTGTTGTGCTGGATGTATGCCATTGTAGGCATCTTTGACAGTATATGGACCTGTTTTGCTCCCGGCCAAAATGAGTTTATCTCCCTTCGGATTGGAAATCAGTGAGATGGCCAAAATTTCCTACAGTGCTCTCCCTAAACAGGCTGTTGATTTTATTTTCATTCCATCGAGTGCCTTCTTGAGTTAGTAATTCCTCGGTAGCCATTTATCCTCACGGATGTTGATTGATTTCCCATTGCCCGCAGCCAATCTAATTTATGGGGATATTGTTTCCCTACCCATTAGTAGACTTTGCCAACTTCAAGAAGGTTGTGGACCTTCGCCTGCAGTCTGGAAATTCCCATAGGGAAAATAAATTCCTTTTATAAGCTGGCTCCACAAGGCTAAGGGGGATTGTATAAGCCTCCGGGCTTGTTTACCTAGCATGGCCTTGTTGAAAGAGATAAGATCTCTAAAGCCGAGCCCCACCCTCTTGTTTCTTCAATTGGAGTATCTCGCACTTTTTCCAATGAATACCCGCCCTTGATTCATTCTGTTTCCACCAAAAATTGGCTATTTAATGCTCAATCATAGAAATAGGAATCTTGAAGATAGCCATTGCGTATTGGGGCAGTGCTTGTTGTTGGAGGATGAAGCCAAATATTATTATTAAAGGCTTTTTTGTCTTTTTTATTAATTTTGCTTTTAGGTAAAAAGTTACGCTTTATATATCAGCTATTGATAGAAGTTAGCCGTCAAGCACTGATAAGAAAATAGAGAGAAAAAAATAGAGTGAAGAAAAAAGTGAGTTTTTTTTCTTTGTGAGTGTTCTCAATCTCTTTGGCCTCCATCTTGAGAGAAGATCATCATTGTATTCCTACTTTCTTCAAAATCAAGTGGATTTGCAGAGTGCCTCTGCGCGGAGACGTAGCCCAAGTTTGGATGAACTTCGATAACAAATTTCTGGTGTGTTCTTTTTTATTCTGTTTTTTTATTATTATATTCTACTAGTGAGGATCGTTTGTTTGGATTATTTTCTGGAATCGGTGCTCGATTCCCAACAACTGGTATTAGAGCTTGGTTGGTTAATCGAGAACATCGAGGGATTTTTCGGTGACTTTTAATTGACAGCAAAAGATACGGCAGAAGGTAAAATCAGGATCGATAAGTTCGATGGGCAGGATTTCGGATGGTGGAAACTCCAAATCGAGGATTATCTTTATCAGAAAGATCTCTATGCACCACTTAAGGGTTGGAAACCTGAAATAGCGGAAGTGGATCCGACAGCAGAATCAGGATGGAAAATTCTTGATCGAAAGGCATTAGGTGCGATTTGTCTAGGGTTGACGAAAAATACAGGGTACCATATCGCGAAAGCAAAAACTGCAAAAGAAGCCATGGATATTCTTATGAATATATATATGAGAAGCCGTCCACATCAAATCAGGTGTTTTTGCTGAAGAAATTGGTTAATATGAAGTTATCTGATAAAGATTCCGTAGCAGAGCATATTAATAGTTTCACGCAAGTCACAGGTCAGTTGGAATCCGCAAGCATAAATCTGAATATGAAGTTTCAAGCTTTATTATTTTTATGTTCTCTTCCAGAAAGCTACAACACCGCAGTGCAGGGAATTTCAAGCACCATGAAGGATGATTTGACTTTGGATGATGCTGTGAGTAGTATCATGGATGAAGAGATGCGAAGAAAAGTTTCAGGTGGAAATAATTTTTCGCCATCTACATCTTCCACAGCACTAGCAGTAGAGAACCGTGGGAGAAGTAAAAGCAGAGGAAAATTTAGCGGGCATGGTAGATCACAGTCAAGGGGAAAGAGAGAGGTCGCAAAAGATGAGTGTTGGTTTTGTCACTAGACTGGACATCGGAGGTTTCAGTGTGAGGCCTATAAAATGAAGCAGCGAGATGAGAATCAAGGAGCTAATGTGGTTAGTGATGAACCTTCGCTAGAGAACTTGTGTTTATCTGTAGGGTATGACTTGATGACAGACAAGTGGTTTATTGACTCCGGTGCTTCTTCCATTGCACCTCGCAAAGAGACATATTTGCTGATTATACCAGTGGAGATTTTGGGCAAGTGGTTGTGGGAAACGGCCATATGTGCCCAATTGTTGGAAAAGGAACTGTGATTGTGAACATCTTAGGTGGAAGATGTCTAGTTTTGCGTGAAACTAGACATATCCTAGAATTAAAGAAAAATCTGATCTCAACTAGTAAACTTGATCAAGAATGTTTGGTAACAACCTTTGGATGCGGAGAGTGGAAGATAACCTCAAGGGCAAGAGTAGTAGCAAAGAGAAAACGTACGGGTACGCTTTACCTTTTTCAGGGAGACAATATTAGTGATATGGGTGCAACTACAGTGGCTACATGTAATTTGTCTACTCTTTGGCATTATCGTTTGGGACATCTTGGTGAAAAGGGTGTAAAGCAATTACACTCAAGGAAGTTACTTCCAGGTTTGCAGAAAGTTGAATTAGATTTTTGTGAGAGTTGCATTTATGGAAAACAAAAGGCAGTCAGTTTTCAGTTGAATGGGCGACAGGATAAAGGTAAAAAGTTAAAGTTGGTTCATACGGATGTGTGGAACAGGCTCAGGAACTCTCTTATGGTGGTAAGAGATATTTTGTCACGTTCATTGATGATGCAACAAGGAAGACTTGGATCTATGCTCTCAGAGAAAAATCAAAAGTATTCGGGATGTTCAAAATGTGGAAGGCCATGGTAGAAAAAGAGACAGGCTATCAAATTAAAGCTTTAAAGTCTGATAATGGTGGTGAATACGCGAGCAAGGAATTTGCTAAATACTTGAGCCAGGAAGGCATACATGGGTTGAAAACTATTCCTAGAACTCCTCAAGAGAATGGTGTAGCTAAGAGGATGAATAGAACCATTCTGGAACGTGCAAGATGCATGAGGTTACACACGGGTCTTCCGCAACACTTATGGGCTGCTATAGTTGACGCAGCTATTTATCTAATCAATAGGAGTCCATCTAGTGCGCTTGATGGAGAAATACCGCAACAGCAATGGTCAGGTAAAAAGATTGATTATTCATATTTAAAAGTTTTTTGTTGTATTGCATATGCTCTTATTGATAGGGAGGATAGGAAGAAGCTTGATGCTAAGTCCCAGAAGTACGTCTTCATCGGATATGGTGGTGATGAGTATGGCTATAGGCTTTGGGATAATGAAAATAACCAAGTCATCCGCAGTCGGAATGTGGTATTTCATGAAGAAAAGATGTACAAGGATCATCAGACAGAGCATGAGAAAACAGTAGAATCAGAATATATTGAGTTGGACACAATACATGTGAAAATAGTTCCGGCGAATCAAAATGTACCTGAAAGGGAGGTTAAAGATGAATCTATTATCAATGAACAGGGAGTTCAAGAGGAACGTGGTGATCCAGGATATACTGGCGATTGACGTACCTATCTTGAGGAGGTCTACACGAGTTAGAAAGCCAAAGGTAATTTTTGATCCATCAGCTAATATTGTTCTAAACCATGTCTTATATACGTATTCGGGAGAACCGGAGACTTATGATAAGGCAAAGAAAGACACATCTCACATGCAGTGGGAGCGTGCTATGAAAGACGAGATGAGCTCGTTACTTCAGAACAAAACTTGGGAGTTAACAGAGTTGCCTGCAGGTAAAAAGGCTTTGTTAAATAAATGGTTGTATAGGATAAAAAATGAAGCAGATTGTAGTATCAAATACAAAGCGAGACTTGTGGTCAAGGGCTTTTCTCAGAAAGAAGGAATCAACTACTCCGAAATATTTTCACCAGTAGTAAAGATGACATCGATTAGAGTTTTGCTGAGTATAGTTGCGATTGAGGATCTTCATCTCAAGCAATTGGATGTGAAAACAGCATTTTTGCATGGGGACCTAGATGAAGAGTTATACATGGCGCAACCTAAAGGTTTTGAGGTCAAAGGTAAATAGCACATGGTATGTCACTTGAAGAAAAGCTTGTATGGCTTGAAGCAAGCTCCGCGGCATTGGTACTTAAAGTTTGATGATTTCATGGAAGAAAAAGGCTTTGCACATTGTGAAGTTGATTATTGTGTTTATTTTCGCAACTATAGCGATGGTGATATCATATATCTCTCTTTATATGTGGATGACATGCTAGTGGCTAATTCCAATATGAAGAGAATTGCAGAAGTGAAGAAGATGTTGGCATTGCAGTTTGCTATGAAAGACTTGGGAGAGGCCAAGAATATCTTAGGCATGAAAATCATCAAAGACAGAAAAAATAAGAAATTGTGGTTGTCGTAAGAAGACTATGTAAAGAAGGTGTTAAAGAGATTTAACATGGATAAGGCAAAACCGGTTGCCACTCCTCTAGCGAGTCACTTCAAACTTTCTAAGGATATGTGTCCGAGTACTCAGGCTTTGAAAGATGAGATGGCGGCAATCCCATATGCATCAGTAGTAGGAAGTTTAATGTATGCCATGGTGAGCACGAGACTAGATATTGCACAGGCAGTGGGAGTTGTGAGTCGATATTTGCATAATCCGGGCAAAGAGCATTGGAATGCAGTAAAATGGATATTGAGATATCTAGCAGGTACATCAAATTACTCTCTTTATTATGGAGGGACATCTCTAGAGTTGCAGGGTTATGTTGATGCAGATCATTCGGGTGATCAAGATAGTGGTAAAAGTACCACTGGATATGTCTTTACAGTTGCAGGTACAGCAGTGAGTTGGGTATCTCAACTACAAAAAATAGTGGCTCTATCGACAACGGAAGCAGAGTACGTGGCGATCACGGAAGCCTTCAAGGAAATCATGTGGTTACAAAATTACATGGAGGAGCTACATCGAAAGCAGCCAGTGAGCACACTGTGGAGTGATAGTCAAAGTGCAGTACACTTAGCAAAGAATGTAGCTTATCACTCAAGAACTAGACATATTAAAAAGCGTTATCATTTCATCAAGTCAGCATTAAAAGATAATGAGTTAAAGTTACAAAAAATTGACGGATCGAAGAATCCAGCTGATATGTTTACCAAGGTAGTAGACAGAGAGAAACTTATTTTCTGTACTACTACCATTGGTATTACTCCATGTTAATTGGTAAGGAGTATTGCAGAAACACAAGTTCAGGTAATTAGCTTTTGAAGTAAATGGATGCAAAGTTACTTGGTGCATGGGGTGTATTTATCTTCAAGTGGGAGATTGTTGGAGGATGAAGCCAAATATTGTTATTAAGGGCTTTTTTGTCTTTTCTATTAATTTTTCTTTTAGGTTAAAAGCTACGCTTTATATATCAGCTATTGATAGAAGTTAGCCGTCAAGCGTTGATAAGAAAATAGAGAGAAAAGAAAAGAGTGAAGAAAAAAATAAATTTTTTTTTCTTTGTGAGTGTTCTCAATCTCTTTGACCTCCATCTTAAGAGAAGATCATCATTGTATTCCTACTTTCTTCAAAATCAAGTGGATTCGCAGAGTCCCTCTACGCGGAGACATAGCCCAAGTTTGGGTGAACTTCGATAACAAATTTCTGGTGTGTTTTTTTCGATTCTGTTATTTTATTATTATATTCTGCTATTGAGGATCGTTTGTTTGGGTTATTTTCTAAAATCGGTGCTTGATTCCCAACACTTGTGTCACGGACCGAAGTGATGCAGGAGTTCTCCTGTACTCATGTGCTCTTGTGAGTGGAGCTTGGTGGCATCGTAAAGAGTGAGTGATGTAGAATGGATGATATAACTGATTCATGCAAATGGTGTTGTGGTGATTTGTGCTAGGAGTTCTAAGTTAGAATGAATATATCCTTAGGAGCTCTAAAAGCGGGATCAGTCTCCTATACACAAATTGATCGGGAACTGATGTTGCTTTTCTGATGAGGCCATGGCAGGCCAAAACTAGTTATTATGCCTAAAGTGTTAGGCGTGCCTCGCTTAAGGCACTAGATGCTTGAGCTAAGTTGAGTGTGGTACGATCCAATATAAGGATGCTATTCGCGGTACAGTTCTTAAGAACAACTATAGAAGGAAGGTTGGCCTGGTGTTCTCGGCTCGCCAAGTGCCGCATGAGCTATTCCGTAGCCAAGGAACTGTCGGTATGTGACAAATGGTATCAGAGCATAATCCCTCCAATAGGTTAGTTAGAGTTAGAGAAAACCTATGGTCTACTCGGTCCTACAAGGGCGAAGAATTAATTGCCTAGGAAAAACGTGCTCGGACAAAGTGCGGCTCTCGACTTGCTTCCAGGATGACAATAGGGGCACAAGAAAGAATTGATTCCTTATTGAATAGGGAAAACGTTCATGGATCAATTTGACGAATCTCAAGATTGGTTTGCTACCATGTTTTCAACAAGGAGAGAAACCTTCATTGGTCTACTAAGATTGGGAGAAGCTTAGTAGGTGAAAGTGAATGCTACCAAAAGGTGCAGTTGGTGAAAAAAGCCATACCTGTTAGGGAAAGTACAATTGACCGAGAATGCTCGAACAACTTTGATTGAAAGAAGCCATCTATGGAGTACAGTGGCCTAATCTGCTGGACCAGCATTGCCACTCGATGTATGACCCAGAGTGGCGCATCAATGGTTGAAGAAAGTAGGAAAGCGAAAGAACAGCTCGCAACAAGGACATTGCGGAAATGAGTAAGAGAGAATGTCACGGGCCGAAGTGACGGGGGAGTTCTCCTGTACTCATGTGCCCTTATGAGTGGAGCTTGGTGGGATCATAAAGAGTGAGTGATGCAGAAGGGATGATACAATTGGTACGTGGGAGTGTCATCAAGGCGGTTTATGCTAGGAGTTTTAAGTTAGACTTAGGAGCTTTGAAGGCGGAGTTGGCCTCTGTGCACAAACTGGTCGAGAGTTGATGTTGATCTCCTGATGAGGCCCTGATAGGCCAAAACTGGTTGTTGTGCCTAAAGTGTTCTGTATGTCTCACTTGAGAAATTGGATGCTCGAGCTAAGTTGGGCGTGGTACGATCCAACATAAGAATGTTATTCGCCGTACTGTTCTTAAAAACAACTATAGAAAGAAGGCTAGCTTGATGTTCTCAGCTCGCCAAGCATCGCATGGGTTATTCCGCGGTTAAGGAACTGCCAACAAGTGACACTTACACTACAGATTTTATCAAGATTTCCTTCTCTGCCCTAGACACAAGCTTCTCCTTCCATTCTTCCAATTTCACGTTCACTCTTGCAAGTATCCAGACAGACATTTGCTTCTTCGATTTTCCCCAATCCGATGGTATGCCAAGGTACTTACCAGTCTTGTCAATGATGGGAACCCATAATTCATCTGCCATATTCTTCTTTAAGTTTGGTGGGGAACCAATACGAAGTAAATCCATGGCTTGTTTAAATTAATTGCTTGACCAGTAGCAAAGTAATCTTGATTTAGAACTTCCGCTGGATTTTGGCATTCACTAACTTTCCCATCCAAGAAGAAGATTACATCGTCAACAAATAATAGGTGTGATAAAGTTGGGCAGTGGCTATTCAGCTTTGTGCCTTGAATGCTACCATTCTCTAAACTTTTGTGCATGCGATGAGAGAGCACGTTAGCCATAATGATGAATAAGTAGGGAGATATGGGGTCACCTTATCTTATGCCACAATTTGGTTGAAAGAATTGTTGTGGTTCCCATTAACCTTTACACTATATGTGACCGAAGAGACACATTTCATGATCAAGGCCACCCACTTGTCACGGAAACCCATTTTAAGCATACGAGCCCCTAAGAAATCCCATTCTACCCTTTCATAGGCTTTCAAAATATCGAGTTTCAAGATTGCTTGGAATTTTCTCTTTCTTTTCCTGATTCTCAGCTGGTGTAGGACCTCCTGCGCTATCAATATATTGTCCTGACAAAAGCACGTTGCTCAGTAGCTATTATTTGAGGGAGCCAAGGTTTCAATTAGTTTGCCATAACTTTCGCAATGATTTTATAGCTAACATTGCAAAGGCTTATGGGTTTGAATTGGCTCAATTTCTCGGGATTATGAACTTTAGGCACAAGAGAAATATGAGTCTTATTAAGTTTTGGGTCAAATGTACCGGAATTGAAGAAATCTTTCACCAAATGTACAATTTGACCGCCGATTATCTCCCAATGGTGGTGGTAAAATTGGCCATTAAGGCTGTCCGAACCTGGGGCGTTTTGTCGGTGCAATTTGGAAAACTGCCTCCCTTACCTCCTCAAATGTTACTGAATCAGTAATGCATCGTTTATCTCCTGGCCGACCAATCTAGGGCACTAATCCAGAACTGATTAGAGATCTCTTGGTCCCATGGAGGAATAAAGATCGCGGTAAAATTGAACCGTGTGTTGCTTCAAAGTGTTTTCCTCACGGCGACAGGTTGGGTTGTCTATTTTCAACATGGAGATATTGTTTCTTGGCCTCCGTTGTACTGATGTGGCATGAAAGAACTCGTTATTTCTATCACCCATTTTAACCAATTCATGCGAAATCAAAGGCCCCAATACATTTCCTCCTGTTTCCATAATTTTTTTATTCTCTCCAATATCTCCTGTATAGTCTTCTTCACTGAGTTTTCGGTGCCACTGTTGGTATATCTCTTGATTGTCTTTTCAGGGCTTCAATTTGACGTTGTGCATTTGAGAATTTTCTATTACTCTATACCTTTAGTGCCTTGGTGACTCTTTCCAATCTATTAGCCAAATCTTCCTGGTTATGGTTCTAATTCAGCCAAGCCCATTAACAATTCCGTCGTACTCCTCATCAACTAGCCAATATGCCTCGAACTTGAGCTCTTTACACCATTGCTGCTGTTTTGGGAATAATCATAACAGAATCAGACTATGGTCGGACCCAATAGCTGGTAATGCAAAAGCTTCCGCATTCAGGAAAGTGACCCTCCGGTCCAAATTGGTGATTACCCTATCCAACCTCTTTCTAACCAGTTTGACCCCATCTCTATTGGTAGATCAAGTGAAAGCACAACCCTTATTTGTCTGTTAAATATGTCTTGAATTTTATGTACTCGATCTGATTCATCACCTGACTCGACATATTTTTTGTGCGACTCAAAAGTGGAGAAAAAATTGAGATTTAGTTCGCGACGCAGAGGATTGGGTTGATAAGCCCAAACTCAGAGTAAGTGAACAAATCTTTATGGCGGTTCACCCAAGCCGGAGCAAACGAACTAATGTCTCGAGGGGTTCGGGGGCGTAGCCCTAGATGAAAATTTTTTGGTGAGCCTTATTTATACTGCAACTAGGTTTTTTCATTGATTATGAGAAATTTGTGAGACGTAAGGTTTTGTTAAGTCGTTTTTTCGACTTCTGAAAGCTATATTCTCTTTGATTATAATGGAATCTTGTTTTGTCTCGCCCATGGACGTAAATCACCTTGTGATCGAATCACGTAAATTCTTGTGTTCTGCATTTGATTCGAACATTTTCAATGTCCATGAGTGAACAATTGACAAGAAGATCTTGGAGTACTACCAGCCTGTAGTGATCAACTTCTTTTTGCCAACCTTTTCCCAATGATATAGTATTTCGTTGATATCACCCATACAAATCCAAGGGGAGTGATTGATAGAGTGAATTTCTTGCAGCTTGTGCCATAAATGTAACCTTTCCTGGTAGTTTGTGGATGCATGAAGGAAAGTGATTCTCATTTCTTTTCCACTACTCGGCTCCCTGCACATATGTCAATAAGCTCTTTAGAACTTGCTTCAACGGTAATAGTAACTCCATCATTCCATAGAAGTGCCAAGCTCCCCGCTATTACTTCTGGGTTCGCAACTGTTACATTTTGGAATTGAAGACGCCTCCCGATTCGATCCACCCTTGTCTCTTCATTTTTAGGGCAAAAGAATACTACAAGTGCCATAACTTATGTACGGCGCTCATTTTGATGCCATAAGGTTTTTCTGGATCATTTCAGTGCTAAAATTTTTGAAAAACGATAACTTAAGTGTTAAAATTTTTGAAAAATGATCACTTAAGTGCCAACTCTGGTGCCGTACATAACTTTTCGCCGGAAATCCGATGTGGCATTTTTTTTATTAATTTCTAAAGCTGACATGGCTCGTCAGAGATTGGCACTTAAGTGATTGTTTTTTAAAAAATTTAACACTTAAGTGATCGTTTTTCAAAAATTTTAGCACTTAAGTGATCCAAAAAAAAAACTTATGGCACTTACATAATCGTTTTTCCTCCGATTTGAAACTTAAGTGAGCCAACGAAAACTTTTGGCACTAAAGTGAGCGTCGTACACAAGTTATGGCACTTCTAGTATCATTTTGCCTTATTTTTAGTTTCCATTAGGAGCATCAAAGTGGGCCTTTTTTGAGTCACAATGGCTTTTAGTGCCTAGAATATCACGAATGTGCCTAGCCCCTGACAATTCCAGCTCAAGAGTTTCATATGATCCTCAAATGGCTTATTAGACCTAGCCACCACAGCCCGTTACTTTTCGTCTTCCACCATTTGAATGGGAATTTCCACCTCCACAATATCATTTTCCAACCACAATTTTCCCACCGTTCTGCATAGTGCGGCTACTCTTAAAGCATTCTTGCTTTCCCTTCCATCACAGCATAAAAATCTCAATATGCCCAAGGAATAATAAGACCTACCGCTATTAAACACACCTTGTTAACTACTAACTACAGATTCTGTGTTTATTTCAGCTAGAACTAGACCGAAGCCACCCTACCTCCTGGCCAAGCCAAAAGCGAAGAGCAAACACTGAATGCGACTTACCCAGCAGAGTTGTGGCAGTCGGTTAAGAAGCAGAACCAACGGCCAACTGGAGGGATTAGACTCTTGGCAGAATGTCACGCCCTGCACCCAAGGGCACACGAACATCCCATTGCAGTCGTTGTGTTGCAACGTCCCAGGATGCATCGCCGACCCATTCATTTCATCTTATGCGGAAACGTGTACTAAACTCCTGACAAATAAAAAGATAGGGATAGCGCAGGAAAAACAACCATCCATAAATGTATCAACAAGATGCTTTTGTTCATTTACATCCTTACCCCAGGAAGTTAGTATATTTATAAACCAACACTATAGTACTTCCTATAGGACCAACTAGACAGAAAGGGTTGGTGGTTAGGGGTTTAACGTCACACTTCTACTCCAAAAATGGGCTTTTAAAAAAATAGACCGTATGCACCTTTATCGTTACAGTCCTGAAATATGTTAAACAACGGGGAGTGAGATAAAATCTCAAAGAGTCAACTAACTAATCCCTGATGAGGACGCTAATTTGCCTTAGGCATCCCCTGCTCTTGTGTTTCAATGACAATGGTAGATCAATAGCAAGGCACCTCGTGCCTTGCCTTAGTTACAATATGGGCTAGCAACTCAATCATAACATGATAAATTAAACAGGCACATCCACACACAGGCAACCCTACTTGATCCTGGCAAACCTGCTGCACACGACATATTATAATATCGCATAAATAAGCATCATACATCATATATAATCAGAACACATCACAACAGTTCCATGTGTAACGCACCACGCGTATTCCAATTATTAAAAACCTCACAGGGTCACGGCACAACCCATGTAAAATGCCTCAGGTTAGCGGTCTTTCAGACCTACTTGAGCATTGTCTTGCTCCATCGGGTACGGCATCATCCCACGGTAAACGCATCAGGATGATGTTCTATAAGGAGCATCGAGTCGATCTCTACCACGACAAGGCATTTAGACACTCTCCGGGCATCCGATAAATTGGGCATCGTCCCGTGTAAAATGCATCAGGATGGGTTCAACTCCACATAAAATACATCAGGATATTATGTAATCACACAAGCATACAGTCACTCATGCCAAATTATAAGTCGTCTCATTTAACTCGATGCAAGAGTGTTATATGCTCATACGTCGGAATATATTCGATTTCACACGTGAAAATGCGCAAAATATTCCTACGTGATCACGTGCCACCAGTTAATACACTAACACTACACACCAAGATTACATCATGCACTCAAATATTTCATGACATGACAAATGTTTCTCATCATGGACCTCATACATCATTCCACATCTCATTACCGAGTCTTATGTTATAATATCTCAAAGGCCACTATGGTAGTGTGACACCCTTCTAACCCATGGCAACTTTCACACAATATTCTAGATTCTGCCATCATATGTATAATCACATTTGTCCCATCATTTGACCTCCAATAAAAATTTAACATATCTCATTTGAAAGCTTAGAATGTGTACATTAATCACCAGAAAACATCAAGTCCAAATTCCCAACGTTTCACGTGAGAAATGGTGCATCTTTGAAATTGGGAAAATTTGGGCAGTTTTGCACAGTAATGGAAATTCCTTCAAAATAAATAGTGGATGTACTCAGAAAATTATAAAATTTGGATATGTTATAAAATACATCTGAATAAACATTTATCATGAAGGAACCAAAGTGCAAATCTTTCTGTAAGTGTCTTTTTTAATAACCCATAGACAGACTAAAAGTTGCTCATTGGAACAGAACCGTTGTTCCACAAAATCAGTTCTTTATCATACACAAAACATCTCCAAAAATTATCAAAGTTTTATGTGTTGTAGAGAAAGAAGTCCTAAATAAATTTTGTGCTGGAAGAATTTTCAAAATCAATGTAGAAAAGATTTTAGAAAATTGAGAAAGTGTAAATATCACAGAAATACCCATTCCTGCTAGTTTTACATGGTCCGAAAACTGGGCTTTGTACTACTCATATCAAGTCCAAAAATTCTGAAATTAAAATATATTAAACTTAAAGATATTTGGAATAACTTTAAAGAAGGAAATTTTTGGAAATTTGGTCCACAAAATTCTCCACAAAAATAATAATAAAAAAAGTGAAGAGGTACAGAGGACTAGAACATGGGTTCCAGAATAAAAACAAGAATTGAGTTCGAACGGGAAAACTACCAAATTGCATCTATAGTACAACGGTAACTTGTCACAATTACCGATAACTTATCCCAATAACTTATCGCGCTAATCCTAATTAATTAACAATAACTAGATATATTTCAAATCTAATCTATCCTTAAGCGTAATTAACGACCTAATCAATGATTAGGTAGTTAACTCACTAGTTTAACGACGATGACGGCACGACGACAGCAATAGCATCGATGGCGGCGGCACATCGACAGTGAGACGATGATAGCATGGTTCACAACTTGTGACAGTGAGTTGTGAGCGTCGTGAGAGTGACACAACGGTGACGGCATCACGATGAGGACGGCGATCGGTGGCGATAGAGTGAGGTGGTGATGGGCAGTGTTGGTGTCCGAACCAAGAGGGGGAGGGCAGTGAGGAAAGAGAGAAAGAGAGAGAATGGAGATAACGTGAGGGAGAGTATAGAAAATGGGAGGTGGCTTCCTCTTCAAGTTCCTCTTGCTAACTTCTCCTCCAAGTTCCAATGCAAGCTTATTATGCAAGCTTCAAGCAAACTTCTCAAGCAAGTTAGAACACTTGGTTCACATTTCTTCTTGCTCAACAAGCTGGAATACTTGGCTAGGAATTGAACTTACAAGCAAAGTTTCCCTTCTATCATAAATTGCATTAATATGCAAGAAACAAAAGAAGAGAAGGAGACCATCTTGGCCTTGTCTTCTTCAATTTGCGTAATCCCAAATAGAAATCCCGTCTTCGATTTCTGCTTTTGAATTGAGGGTTGAAATGAGGATGCACAACTCTTCTCCCTTTAAAGAAATTTCGTCCTCGAAATTTGTAGGATTACTCGCATCCTCAAATAAGTATGGATGTTGTTGCCTCATTGCGTCCTCACTTTCCCAGGTTGCTTCTTCGATATCGTGATGTTGCCATACAATCTTGACCAAGGGAATAACCTTGTTGCGTAATACTTGCTCCTTCTTATCCTTGATTTGCACTAGTCTTTCAATGTATGATACCCTGTCGTTAACTTCAATCTCCTTGAAACTAAGCACGTGTGTTGGATCGAGTTCATATTTTCGCAACATCGACACGTGGAATACATCATGAACTTGCACAAGTCTTGGTGGCAATGCTAGACGATATGCCAGAGTCCCTATTTTCTCCAAAATTTCAAATGGTCCAATATACCTGGGGCTCAATTTTCCTTTCTTGCTAAAACGAGATACCCGGCGCATCGGTGACACATTAAGGAAAATGTGATCCCCGACTTGAAATTCTAAGGGCCTTCATCTTTTATCCACATAGCTTTTTTGGTGATTCTAACCCGTTCTCAGTCTATTCCTAATAATCTTCACTGCATCCATTGATTGCTGAACTAATTCGGGACCAGTGATCCTCCTTTCTCTAACCTCATCCCAACAAATGGGAGCTCTATAGGCACGATCATATAGTGTCTTAAAAGGTGCCATTCCGACGCTCTGTTGGTAACTGTTGTTGTATGCAAACTTGATGAGATGTAACTGTTCTTCCCATCCTTCTTTAAAATCCAACATGCAAGCTCACAACACATCCTTGAGCATTTGAATGGTCCTATTAGAATGACCATTTGTCTGTGGATGATAGGATGTGCTATACTACAGCTTTGTCCCCATAGCCGTTTGAAGACTTTTCCAAAAAGTTGTTGTAAACTTGGGGTCTCGATTCGATGTAATCGTCACTAGTGCTCCATGAAGACGGATTATTTGTCGTATATATAGTTTAGCGTACCTATCCATTGCGAAGTCCTTTTGTACCGCAATAAAATGCGTTGATTTGGTCAATTTGTCGATTATGACCCAAATTAAGTCATGGCCTCTTTGACTTCTTGGCAAACCCATCACGAAAACTATCGTGATATGCTCCCATTTCTACTCAAGAACTTCCAATGGTCGCAACAATCCACAAGACTTACAATGTTATGCTTTCACTTGTTGGCACGTCAAGCACTTTGCCACGTGCTTGGCGATATCTATCTTCATATCATTCCACCAATACTGCTGACGAAGATTCCGATACATCTTCGTACTAGTCAGATGTATACTGTATTTGCTTTGATGAGCTTCTGTCAAAATTTCTTCCTTAAGCCTTGTGTTATTGGGCACACACAACCTTCCTCGAAACTTTAACACACCATCTTCAGCCACTTGAAAATCCGATTTTCTCTTATCCATACTTTCTTGCAAAATCCTTTGAATTGCCGAATCCGTGCATTGAAGTGCCTTAATCTTGGTCTGCACGTCAGTTTCAATGCGGAGAGTAGCCATAATACTTGAAAGATGACTCATTTCTAACTTGAACTCCAAATCTTGAATTCCTTTGAGTAGAGTCCACTCTCAAACTATCAAATGAGCAATCGCCGACTTTCGACTAAGCGCATCTGCCACCTTATTGGCCTTTCTAGGATGGTACAAAATGTCGCAATCGTAATCCTTGGGTAATTCCATCCAGCGACGCTGTCTTATATTTAATTCCTTCTGAAAGAATAGGTACTTCAAACTCTAATGGTCGGTGTAGATTTGAAACTTTTCTCCGCATAAATAATGCCTCCAAATTCTTAGCGCAAAAATAATAGCTGCTAATTCCAAATTATGCGTTGGATAATTCAATTCGTTAGGTCTCAACTGACAAGATGCATATGCAACCACTTTTCCATATTACATCAGCATGCAACCCAATCCCTTGTGCGATGCATCACTATAAATTTCAAATCCTCTTGAACTATACGACAACGTTAAAACTAGTGCGATAGTGTTGACATCTAAATTTTGACGCATCATTTAGTGTTAATTACATAGAAAATTAGGGATTAAATTTTTAACCCCTAAACAAAAATATTATAATTGCATAGCATATAGTTTAGGTTCATATAGATTAATTGCATTCCGCATCGGATCGGCGGTGGTAAGCGAGCTTAAAATTCATCACGTAAATCGAACTCGGGCACCGAACGAGACTCGGCTCACTTGGAAGGCAAGGGCCGAAAATTACAAATCAAAAAGGGCTGGGTTGTCTTAATTTGAGCTTAAATTAGCCCATTATGCTTAATTAAAGAAAAGTTCAAATTAATTCAGCCCACTTAAAATTAAATTAAAGCTTAAATCTAAGCCCATTAGGACTAGAAAGCCCGGCTAATTGACATAGGTTTACACTATAAATATATGTTTATGTCTCATAATCAAGGGGGAACTCTCATAATTTTCAGATCAAATTTTTTTAGAGAGATACACGAGCGAATCACTTGTGAGAAAGAGAGAGAGAGGGAGACCGGCGAAGCCACCACCACCGCCGTTCGCGCCCCTCTACTGCCGCGCTTACCACACCACCGCGCCGCTCCGTCGCACGCCGCTGCTCGGAGAGCCGCCAGTACCGCCACGCATAACCGCACATCTTGAAGCACATCTTGAAGCTTCCACTCTCTCTGTTTCGCTCTCTGCGTTTGGTCTCTTCACGTCCATAAGCAGCAACACCTACTGTCTCGCTCTCCGCAAGAGGAGATCAAGGCTAAAGTCGGTCAAAATTTCTCCACCGCTCAGACCTTGAGGAGAACGAGACAAACCGAGGTGGAATTGGGAGCCTAAAAGAAAAAGGCAAAAGGAGAAATCTTGGTGGCTGGAGAGGATTATTCATGGAGGCATCCACTTCTACATTATGAGAAAACCATACAGGGAAGATTCTTCTCTCTAAGCAAATCAAGACTTACACTTATTTTTTTCTCACTTTTGTTTATTCCTCACGATCTCTCACGGATGGTCTCATGAATTATCCATGTCACCACTTTGACTTCTTCTACATTTGGACACGCTCAACACGTATACATGCGGGATACACGATACAATGGGCAGTGAAAGTTTTACTCTTGAAGTCCTCGAAGCCGAGTTCCCTCTCTGCCATCACAACGAGCTGCATGTGATCCACATCGAGCTCGACGCCGAGAGAAGCTGCTTGTGATCCAGTGCTAGCCACCATCCGTCCCACCGCCGCTCATCCCAATCCGCAATCCCGATCCGCTGCAAATTCAAATTAGGAAAGAAATCTGCAAATCAGGTAATTATCCTATCCCAATTTAATTTGAATATTTGGTTGCCTATTTTGTACTTATTGATATCTAATTTTGCATATTTGGATAATAAGCATTATTCTAGTTAGGATTTTATTTCTTTTGAAATCTTGGATATCTAGTACTTTTCAAATTTGGATAGAATTTAGAATTTTCAAAATCTTTTGAATATATCCAAGATATTTAAAATATCGAGAATTTTTCAAGATGTGAACGATTAGGAAAATTTCCTAATCCGCAACCGCACACGTGAAAATAAATTTATCTATCAGGCTTTAGATAGAATTATTTCCATAGCGGGTATTTCGAATTTTAGGATCAATCTGTCAGGCTTCAGATCGAAACTTAATTCGAAAGATTTAGCGATTATATTTTTTTTACTTGATTTTAATTTCGAATTTTGATTAAAAAAAAACCAAAAGATTACTCTAGAATAGGTTAATTTCTTTAGTTTAAAATTGCATGCTTAGATAATTGGCATTTTTAATTCCGAATTTTATTAAAAAAAATACAAAAAATAATAGGCCCATCATTAGAAACAGGTCACATTGACGCATGCCATATAATTTGCATGTTAAGTTGTATTAATCGCATGTCAATTTTTGCACGTCATTACATATAGGTTAGCTTTCATTTAAATAAGTGAAAATAAAAAATTTCTGCACCTTTGAAACTCTAAGTTATGATTTATCAAAATTGTCAAATTAAGTATTTTTCTTGAAATTGGTACCGAAAGGGCGTTAGGGAATCTAGCGTAACCAAGTCCCCGAATCTATAATTTCTGGTTCGCAGGAATAAAATAGTACTCCCGCTATTTTATTTAGGTTTCTAATCAACCTACCTTAAATGATCAGTGGCGATTCTCATTGAAAATATTTGTATGCTTACAATTAGACTTAAGTTGCGATTTGGTAGAGTTTGGGAAAACTCGAGCTAGGTTAGTTAATTTAATTGATCTAATAATCCATTAGCCTAAGATCGAAAACTCGATTTTTTAGGTCGCGACAGCTTGGCGACTCCGCTGGGGAGAATTACTTGAATTTTTTTGAATATTTAAGCAGGACTTAGGCCAGAAAATTTTCATTGAAAAATTACTCTATTTAGCAAAATTTGATTGAATTCTCATTCTTAGGTATTAAATGGTTTTGCAGGATGGGAGTTATAAGGGAAGTAGTGATTGGCTAACCCTTGTTTTGCAAGTTTGGTGGAGTGGAATTTGGTTTAATTTTCGTACTATTGAAGTGGTGGTTGCATATAATTGCTGTGCATGATTTACAATATTTGCACTACACCACACACAACCTGTGACTGGACCTGGGTCACACCCATAGTTTTAAGATGGTATTTAGGTGGTTCTTTAACCTTGGCGGTAAGGCTTCGCTAAAGGTTATCCCATTTGAATCCCAAAATTTTTTTTAAAAAATGGCTCAAGGGTTGTTCTCGTGCACGTGAGGCTACAACGCATGGAGGTTGCCCTTGTCGACCGAACTGAGCCGAAGTGATTGGACCCGACTAGTCATGACTATTGTACGCGAGGCTGCGACTAGTCATGATGATTGTACGCGAGGCTGCGACGCATCGTTCTATTCATCATTTCACTTTGCAAAAGCCATTAGGATAGATAGATTAAGATTTAAACTCACGATTCATGCGTATGTTTATGTGATTACCATGGTCCTACTGGGTAAAGTAAGTCTTCTGAACTCTCCTTTTTGCAATTTATTTAGTTATTGCATTTTTTCGGGTCAGTCCATGATAGGTCTAGGTCGATCGTAATTTTTGAAAGTAATAATCATTGAATTTTTTGAAAGGGAAAGAAAAAGAAAAATAAAGCTTTGAAAAGAAATTACTTTCAATTATTATTATTATTTTCCTAGGTATGTCATAAGTCATTATTTTCTAAGAAATTTGCCATCATTTTCACAAGTACATAGAGTAATGAAAAATGTCATGAAAAATGGGAATAAAAAGGGACAATTAGACTGAGTCATGGACTGATCGTTTTGAGGACGCGTACTTACCATGCTCTATTTTTAAATCAGGTTATTACGGACCATCAACGTTCCCCAATCCATACTCGCTCAAGAGCAAGAATGACCGACTAAAATGAGCAGACTCGTGTTGCTGTCCTCGAAACCGAGATGAAGCAAGTCTTGAATGTGCTCGAGAATCTCACCAAACAAGTTGCTTCCCTACAGACAAGCATTTCCACACCGTCTACACCTACTCAACCGAGTGTAGAGATTGTATTGCCCAACGACTCTCCTCCTGTTGAGTCAAAAGATAAGGGAAAAACAGTTACCATTGGCACTTCCTCGACCGAGAATGGTACAAATGAGGGCAATACATCTTCTAAGCCACCAAAGAGTGATGAGGCTGAGCACATTGATAAGCTTGAAGAAAAATTCCGTCAAATGCAAGGCTTTGATGATCAACTCTCACGAGGTCTTGCTCACATTGTCAAGGTTCAAGTCCCTAAGAAGTTCAAGGCGCCTGAGTTTAATAAGTTTGATGGCATTTCCTGTCCTAAGATCCATTTATAGTACTACACAACGAGGATGGCGCCGTATGCTGATAATGTACCACTCATGATCCACACTTTCCAAGATAGCTTAACCGGACCCCCCTTACAATGGTTCATTTTGAAGAAGATTCACTCGCTCAAGACATGGGAGGATTTGTCTGATGCCTTCATTCGTCAATGCAAATTCAATATTGACGTGGCCCCATCTCGTGAGGATTTGATTCGCACTGAGAAGAAAAAGACTGAAACTTTCAAGGCCTATGCCACTAGGTGGAGAGCTCTAGCTGTGCAAATTATTCCCGAGTTAACTGAAAAAGAGATGCTCGATACTTTTATGAAAACTTTACCATTCGAGTTTCGTAATCGAATGTTGGGTTCTAATTTTAATTCTTTAGCTGAGCTGATACCAGCAGGAGAACGTATCGAGATCGCTCTGTGCGATGGTTGGGCCACTAAGCAAGCTACCTCTGCTAAGAAGTTCACCCTCAAGAAGGATAAGGAACCGACACCTGAAGTGAATGTAGCTTACTCTCAACAAAGCCGTGACATTGCCCCGACAATGCAATCTACTGGCAAATAACAAGGTGGACGCCAATTCACTAGTCGACAACAAGGTACTAAAAGGAACTTTACGCCTCTGCCTGGGCCGTTATCCAAAGTTCTACCTATTCTCCAAAAGAAAAATTTGCTTTCAAGTGAGTTGAAACGCCCGAACCCCGAGCGGTTCTCTGCTTATGACCCCTCTAAGAAGTGTGAGTATCATATGGGGGAGGTTGGTCATTCTACTGATGATTGTTACGTACTGAAGCATAGAATTCAAGACCTCTTAGACACAAAGGCATTCTCTTTCTGCAGTGATCAACCAAATGTCCAGCAGAACCCTCTACCCAACCATGTTGGAAGTGCGGATGCTGTTATTGAGTAGAGAAATTTTTGTACTCCTTTGCGAAGGAGTCTTTCATGCTTTATAGGATTTCAAGTGTTTTCCAGAATTTTCTGCTTTTTAGGATTTCAATTCATGCTTATGTTTTTATTCGTAGGGCTTTGATTATTTGCATTTCCCTTCCAATAATGTAATTCATTCGACTCTATTCAATGAAATTACAAGTTCATTTGCATTTTGAGGGCATGTTGAAGTATACCAAACTAGCCCGGTAATGATATCCAACCATGAAAAGAAAATATCATCCAAGAAGAAATTCTGAGGGCTGGGCTTTCTCATGCTCCCTCAAAAAAAAAAAAAGACTTTTCGAAAATAAAAAGCATTTCATTGCTTTTTTTTTAAAAAAAAAATTCCAAAGCGTTCATCAAATAAACTTTTTTTTTTCTGACTTATTTGCTTCATGTCTCAGAGCTTAATTCTCCAGCTTATTGTGATGAGAAATTAACACATCAAGTTCTATTGATGATGAACCTATGGAGCAAAGGATCACCACTTACTTGGGCATGATGCTATCTCCGAAGAGCGAAAATGAGTGCTCAACAGTAGGGGATGACAAACTGAGGGGCATGTCGAACTTTGATGATGATAATGGACTGACAAATCCGATTGAAATAATGTCGTAGTTCCAATTGAAATCTTTTGAGTCTCAATTCACATTTGCTTAGTATCCTATTCATGCATGCTTTTTTTGTGCAGAGGCAAAAGTAGCGATGGAGCATTCATGTATCCGTTCCTTCTAAATAGGGGCAATCAAAAGGCTCCCATTCCATAAAATGTCTCTCTGTGTTGATGTTTTCACACCTTTTGCAGGGACCATTTATTTTGAATGTTCAATGCTATATTTTTCATGCTTATGATGAGATTTTTGAGTATGATAAATATGTTCGGAAGTTGCAAACTTTTTTGTTCTTGAAGTTGATAAGCTTGTGAAATGATCACATCTTTCAAGAAAAAGAAATTTTGCTTGGTAAGTTTACCTAGTTGACCCATCGATTTCATGTTGAAATTTGTCAAGATGGACAATTAAATGAATGATGTGGAATTGCTTGAGTATGCTAAATGAGATATGTTAGGATGATGAAAGGCAAGCCATATCTTATATACTGTCCCTATTCATACACTTGTGAGATGAGTGGAAAAATTCCATGTCCACAAAGTGAAGGGTTATCTCGCGAAAGGTACGACTACCGAAATGACGAGAGGCAGTTCATTTTTCTATTCCAAACACTACAGGTTATCCATTATTTCATCATTTGGAGCCTAAACACTTGGAGAAGTTTTTTTCAAATTACCCCTGTCAAGAACTACCCCAAATCGGGATAAACTGAAGGTAAGTCGACATCGCGAGGTGAGAAAAATGAATAGAAATTTTCTTGCTCACACTTGCATCAATCTTCAAGTGTTGCTATTGCAAATGAACTCAAACATTAGTTCAAGTGCCTTAGATATGACGAAGAGCATTTCTTTCGCTATCCTACACACTTTATCTGTTACTTAGCCCACTTGAGCCTATATTTTCGTTTCATATGAACCTAGTTGGTGATCATCCCTCACACTGGGGCAAAGCAAAAACCATCATTGTCCAAGCAGCATATTTGGAGCACCAACTGAAGACAAAGACCCTTGAGAGTCTAAATGTCAAGTTGAAGTGTAATTGGTCAATGTATGCACTGTAGACAGTATGTGTAAAAAAAAATGAAAGCTAAGGGGCATAAAAAGCAGTGTGCCTGGTAAAAGCAAGGTCAATGCCCATGAAAAAAGAAGAGAAAGAAAAAAATGAAGAAAAAGGAGAGAACATCGGAGGAGAAAATGTTGAGATATGATGTGACAAAGTCACAAAGATATCCACAGTCTTAAGGAGTCAAGTGACAAGCTCTCGAGGCTAATGGAACATCAACCAAGAAGACAATCCCTGGCGAAAAGAGGACCGGTGATAATGCCTAGATGATCACCAGCTCTCACCCTGTTTATACACATCTTTGAGCCTGATGTGTCCTTTCGTTTCTTAACCAATGAACCCAGCCTACGTTACATCCTTTGCAAAGTCTCTTCGAATTATGGCACTTGAATTAACGTAGAATTCATATGTTTATAAGCTTAGCTTAAAGAAGTGCGAGCAAGTCTATTTCCATCTCATTTTGCAGGGTTCTTGACTTGTAAACCCAGAGATGATTGTGGAGTATTTTCTTTCAATAGCCTTGACTCGAAGAGTCCCCTTTGTTAAGCCATTGACCAAACCGACGCTACGGTCCTGATAAAGACCTCTTAGATTGGTAAGGTCGTACCACTTGCGAGAATACTTAGATCCTTGTCGACATGATGATGGTGAGATGGAGTGATTCTCATAAAATAGCCCTTCTGAATAAGAGTGAGTGAAAACCCTTTCTAACTGAAAATCTCTCATTTAGCATTCTTAAGAAATCCACGTTATAAGTGAAAATTGTCTTAATGATAATTCTCCCCAATGGAAATTTGGTTATGCAAATATGGTAAAACCATCATGCATAAACCTCAATTGAATTAATGAATTTTGAAATGTGTGTTCAAGTAGCCGCGATTGCTAATCTCTTTGATGAATGCATTTGTGTTTTGCTCTAGTCATGCCTGACAGGTAATGTTTCCTCAAAGACTGAAGAGTTCCCGACGCTCGAGTTGCTATCTCGAATTCGTCTAAATATTTTCAATATTCAAAACACCTGATTGTAGTTTTAGGTATTATTTTCGAAAATCCGAAGGGAATTTTCGATCCTATTAATCATATCTGATTGCAGTTTTACATATTTTTCTCGAAGATCCGAAGGGAATCATCGAGCTCGTTCAAATATCTAATTGAAGTTTAGTTTCAGATAAATATCTCAAAGATCCAAAGGGAATTTTTTAGGCCATTCAAATACCTGATTGGAGTTTTAGGAATCTTTCTTAAAAGTCTGAAGGGAATTATTCAATATTTTTTATCGAAAATCTGAAGGGAATTTTCGAGCCCATCTCATCTCAAGCATCGTCTATGAAAATCCGAAGGGAATTTTCGAGGTTATTTCGAGTCTTATTTCGAAAATCCGAAGGGAATTTTCGAGCTTTCAAATACTAATGGGAATTCCATATACTTGGCGGGTTTCGAAAGCTGTTCCATACCCCAATTTTGCTTTCCCAAATCTTCAGGTAAGTAAATGCAGGTATGTTTTCTATTTTTGCACTAGCATCCACATATCACATTAGAAAATGGGTGTGGGCTCATTGAGATCCCATTTATTCAACAAAAAGATTTCTCATTGCATTTGCATAGTCAAAATTTAGGTATCATTTTGTCTTTAAATTAAACCTCTTCGAGCTCTCCTTCAAAGAGGGGCAGCTGTTGACACCTAAATTTTGACGCATCATTTAGTGTTAATTACATAAAAAATTAGGAATTAAATTTTTAACCCCTAAACAACAATATTATAATTGCATAGCATATAGTTTAGGTTCATATAGATTAATTGCATTCCGCATCGGATCGGCGGTGGTAAGCGAGCTTAAAATTCATTATGTAAATTGAACTCGGGCACCGAACGAGACTCGGCTCACTTGGAAGGCAAGGGCCGAAAATTACAAATCAAAAAGGGCTGGGTTGTCTTAATTTGAGCTTAAATTAGTCCATTATGCTTAATTAAAGAAAAACTCAAATTAATTCAGCCCACTTAGAATTAAATTAAAGCTTAAATCTAAGCATATTAGGACTAGAAAGCTCAGCTAATTGACCTAGGTTTACACTATAAATATAAGTTTATATCTCATAATCAAGGGGGAGCTCTCATAATTTTAAGATCAAATTTTTTTAGAGAGATACAAGAGTGAATCACTTGTGAGAAAGAGAGAGAGAGGGAGACTGGCGAAGCCACCGCCACCGCCGTTCACGCCCCTCTACTGTCGCGCTCACCACACCACCGCGCCGCTCTGCCGCACGCCGCTACCCGGAGAGCCGCCGGTACCGCCACGCATAACTGCATATCTTGAAGCTTCCACTCTCTCTGTTTCGCTCTCCGCGTTTGGTCTCTTCACGTCCATAAGCAGCAACACCTGCGGTCTCGCTCTCCGCAAGAGGAGATCAAGGTTGAAGTCGGTCAAAATTTCTCCACCGCTCAGACCTTGAGGAGAATGAGACAAACCGAGGTGGAATTGGGAACCTAAAAGAAAAAGGCAAAAGGAGAAATCTTGGTAGCTGGAGAGGATTATTCATGGAGGCATTCACTTCTACATTATGAGAAAAGCATACAGGGAAGATTCTTCTCTCTGAGCAAATTAAGACTTACACTTATTTTTTCTCACTTTTGTTTATTCCTCACGATCTCTCACGGATGGTCTCATGAATTATCCATGTCACCACTTTGACTTCTTCTACATTTGGACACGCTCAACACGTATACATGCGGGATACACGATACAATGGGCAATGAAAGTTTTACTCTTGAAGTCCTCGAAGCCGAGTTCCCTCTCTGCCATCACAATGAGCTGCACGTGATCCACATTGAGCTCGACGCCGAGAGAAGCTGCTTGTGATCCAGTGCTAGCCACCATCCGTCCCACCGCTGCTCATCCCAATCCGCAATCCCGATCCGCTACAAATTCAAATTATGAAAGAAATCTGCAAATCAGGTAATTATCCTATCCCAATTTAATTTGAATATTTGGTTGCCTATTTTGTACTTATTGATATCTAATTTTGCATATTTGGATAATAAGCATTATTCTAGTTAGGGTTTTATTTCTTTTGAAATCTTGGATATCTAGTACTTTTCAAATTTGGATAGAATTTAGAATTTTCAAAATCTTTTGAATATATCCAAGATATTTAAAATATCGAGAATTTTTCAAGATGTGAACGATTAGGAAAATTTCCTAATCCGCAACCGCACACGTGAAAATAAATCTATCTATCAGGCTTTAGATAGAATTATTTCCATAGCGGGTATTTTGAATTTTAGGATCAATCTGTCGGGCTTCAGATCGAAACTTAATTCGAAAGATTTAGCGAATATATTTTTTTTACTTGATTTTAATTTCGAATTTTGATAAAAAAAAAAAAACCAAAGATTACTCTAGAATAAGTTAATTTCTTTAGTTTAAAATTGCATGCTTAGATAATTGGCATTTTTAATTCCGAATTTTATTAAAAAAAAATACAAAAAATAATAGGTCCATCATTAGAAACAGGTCACATCGACGCATGCCATATAATTTGCATGTTAAGTTGTATTAATCGCATGTCAATTTTTGGACGTCATTACATATAGGTTAGCTTTCATTTAAATAAGTGAAAATAAAAAATTTATGCACCTTTGAAACTCTAAGTTATGATTTATCAAAATTGTCAAATTGAGTATTTTTCTTGAAATTGGTACCGAAAGGGCGTTAGGGAATCTAGCGTAACCAAGTCCCCGAATCTATAATTTCTGGTTCGTAGGAATAAAATAGTACTCCCGCTATTTTATTTAGGTTTCTAATCAACCTACCTTAAATGATTAGTGGCGACTCTTATTGAAAATATTTGCATGCTTACAATTGGACTTAAGTTGTGATTTGGTAGAGTTTGGGAGAACTCGAGTTAGGTTAGTTAATTTAATTGATCTAGTAATCCATTAGCCTAAGATTGAAAACTCAATTTTTTAGGTCGCGACAGATAGTCAACTTATGCTTAAGTCCTTGAAAACTACGCTCAAACTTGTCTGTCCATTTAAACTTAATGTCCTTTTTCAACATTCGTGTCAAGGGTGTGGCTATCACAAAAAACCTTTATACGAATCATCTATAATAGCCTGCCAATCCCTAGGAACTCTGAACTTCTGCCATTGTCGTTAGTCTAGGTCAATCCATGACCACTCTAATTTTAGTTGGGTTCACCGAAATTCCTTTCCCGGAAATCACGTGACCAAGAAAGGCTACACAAGTTAACCAAAACTCGCACTTGTTAAACTTAGCATACAACTTGTTATCTCAAAGGGTCTGCAGCATCATCTTCAAGTGTTGTTCATGCTCCTTTAGATTCCTTGAATACACCAAAATATCATCGATAAACACAATCACAAACCTGTCCAAATATTCCTTAAACATCCGATTTATTAAATCCATAAAAGCAGCAGGAGCATTTGTTAAACCAAATGGCATTATGGTAAACTCATAATGACCATAACGCATATGAAAAACCGTCTTCAGTATATCTTCTTTCCTTATTCTCAACTAATGATAACCCGTCCTCAAGTCTATCTTAGATAATACCAAAGCTCCTTGAAATTGGTCAAACAAATCATCTATCCTTGACAACGGGTACTTGTTCTTGATCATCACCTGATTTAGTTGCCGGTAATTGATGCACAGACGTAATGATCCATCCTTCTTCCTCATGAAAAGAATGGGTGCTCCCTAGAGTGATGCACTAAGACGAATAAATTCTTTATCCAACAGTTCTTGCATATATACCTTTAATTCCTTCTATTCCAATGCTGACATCCTATAAGGTGTTTTCGAGATAAGTTCTGTTCCAGAGGCCAACTTAACCACGAATTCAATTTCTCGCTCTGGGGGCAATCCCAGTAATTCCTCTAGAAAAACATTTGCAAATTCTTGCACTATTGCGATGTCTTCCAACCTTGGTCTCTTGACCAACGTATTCATTATGGTCGCCAAACAACCTTGGCAACCCTTATCTAACAGTTGACTCACTTCATTTGACGAGATCAGAGGGGCCGAAGGTCCTCCTCTGTTCCCTACAACCTCAAAACTAGGGCGACCCTCTAGATTAAATTGGATCACCTGGCGACAACAATCAATTACTACCTGATGTTTAATGAGCCAATCCATCCCAATGATGATATCAAAGTCATATATCTCCAAAACAATCAAATCTATACTTTCTTCTTGACCACCAATTATTAACTTATAACCCGGACATCCTATTGCAGTCAATACTTTCTCCTTAAATGAAGTAGTGATACTAAAGACAACTCCCAACGGTTTCGGCTCTAAACCCATCAACTTAACAAACTATTCAACAATGAATGAATGTGTAGCCCTCCGGTCAAACAACGCATATGCAGTATGATCATGCAAGGATACCATACCTGTAATCACTGTCTGAGAGTTCTCCGTTTCCTTTCTCATGATGGCGTACACTCTTCCTTGCACAAGAGGCCGGCTCAGGTTGTTCTGAGGAGCATTCCTGGTTGGTTGTCCTATCTGCAATGATGGTGGCGACGCTTGCGCTCCTATCGGCTTGCGTAGATAGTTCCTCACTTGGTGGCCCTGCTGACCACATCCAAAACAGGCTCCCATCCTAGTAGGACATGGGGTTGATCCATGGCGCTTTCCACAAAATTGACAAAAGCCATTATTGTTATTGTGCGCTGGCTTTCCCACGCTGTTCTTTAGGTTGGGAGGGATGGAATACTTTCCTCCAGTCATCGGTTTTTTTCCCAAACCGATGTTGATCCCTGTTCAATGCAAATTGCGATCCAAATGCGGCTGCCCGTTACATCATGTTCCTCTCATTCAACTGAGTCCGCTCATACAGCTCATTGTAATCTTTCAGGTTCAAGGGCACCAATTGATTCTTGATTTCTGGTTTCAGAGCATCTCGGAATCTCCTTGCCTTGTCGATCGGGTCTTCAACCAATCTCAAGGCATACTTAGTTAGCTCAACAAACTTCGCTTCGTGCCGATTGACCAATAAATGATTTTGACGAAGCCATTGGAACTCAGCCATTTTCTACTCTCTAGTGCAGTCTGAGAAATATTTTCCATTAAACGCTTCCACGAAGGCATTCCACTCTGGAACTTTACCTTCAGGAAAGACTCTCCTATGTGTGGCTTCCCACCAAGTGCTAGCATTACCTTGAAGTTGGTAAATCACTAACGTCACCTTTTTCCGCCTTAAAGCACCTTAGTAATGCAAAAGTCTTTTCCAACTCCCAGACCCAGATGCTTGCTGCCTCCAGATCTCCTGCGCCAGTAAACTTTGGCGGTTTCAACTTCAGAAATTGCTCGACTAGTTTGTGTATTGGTCGATCGTTATACCCCACTCCAGCTGCCGAGACTTCATTAAGGACAGCAGCAGCTGCTTGATTATGGGCTTGTTGCCCGATCATATTTCCGATGTTCTCTAGGGCCCTCAGGACTACTATAATGTCTGGATCTCCTAGTGCTCTTGCCTAAGCATTAGACTGACCTCGAGTTCCTCTCCCACAGTAGCTCATCTTACAAGAGTCGTAAGAATCCTGTTTCATAATTCCATCAAGGAATTAGAGATCTATATCGCCTGCTTAGGTCAATCAATCTTAAGCAGTAAATCATTGACGAACACCTTATATAACATAAGATGTAATCCAATCACAAGCATAGGATGTTGCCTAACTAATTATCCTAAAATCCATCGCTCCTTATTACTCCAAGTATCGACTAAACTTAGATCGAGATGACCTTGCTCTAATACCAATTAAACGTAGATGTCACGCCCCACATCCAAGGGCACACGAACATCCCATTGCGATCGTTATGTTGTGACGTCCCAAGACACGTCGCCAACCCATTCATTTCATCTTTCAATTATTAGCATGCGGAAACATGTACTAAACTCTTGACAATTAAAAAGATAGGGATAACGCAGGAAAAACAACCATTCATAAACAAATCAACAAGATGCTTTTGTTCATTTACATCCTTATCCCATGAAGTTAGTATATTTACAAACCAACACTATAGTACTTCTTATAGGACCAACCAGATAGAAAGGGGTTGGTGGTTAAGGGTTTAACGTCACGCTTCTACTCCAAAAACGGGCTTTTAACAAAAAAAATAGACCATATGCACCTTCATTGTTACAGTCCTAAAAAATGTTAAACAACGGGGAGTGAGATAAAATCTTAATGAGTCAACTAACTAATCCTCGATTAAGACTTTGATTTGCCTTAGGCATCCCCTGCTCCCACGTTTCAATGACGATGGTAGATCAATAGCAAAGCACCTCACGCCCTATCTTAGCTACAATACGGGTTGGCAACTCAATCATAACATGATAAATTAATCAAGCACATTCACACATAGGCAACCCTACCTAATCCTGGCACACTTGCTGCACACGACATGTTATAATATCACATAAATAAGTAGCATACATCATATATGATCAAAACACATCACAACAGTTCCATGCGCAATGCACCATGCATGTTCCAATTATTAACAACCTCATAGGGCCACAGCACAATCCACGTAAAATGCCTTAGGTTGGCAGTCTTCCAGACCTACCCGGGCATCGTCTCGGTCCATCAGGCATGGCATCATCCCGCGTTAAATGCATCAGGATAACGTTCCATAAGGAGCATCGAGATGATCTCTACCACGACAAGGCATCCGGACACTCTCCGGGCATCCGATAAATCAAGCATCGTCCCGTGTAAAACTCATCAGGACGAGTTCAACCCCGCGTAAAACGCATCAGGGTATTATGTGATCACACAAGCATACAACCACTCATGCCAAATTATAAGTCATCTCATTTAACTCAATGCAAGAGTGTTATATGCTCATACGTCGGAATATATTTGATTTCACACGTGAAAATGCACAAAATATTCCTACGTGATCACGTGCCACCAATTAATACACTAACACTGCACACCAAGATTATATCATGCACTCAAATATTTCATCACATGACAAATGTTTCTCATCATGGACCTCATACATCATTCCACATCTCGTTACCAAGCCTTATATTATAATATCTCAAAGGCCACTATGGTAACGTGACACCCTTCTAACTCATAGCAACTTTCACACCATATTCCAGATCTGCCATCACATGTATAATCACATTTGTCCCATCATTTGATCTCCAATAAAAATTTAACATATCTCATTTGAAAGCTTAGAATGTGCACATTAAATCATCAAAAGACATCAAGTCCAAATTCCCAAGGTTTCACATGAGAAATGTTGCATCTTTGAAATTGGGTAAATTCGTGTAGTTTTGCACAGTAACGGAAATTCCTTCAAAATAAATAGTGGATGTACTCAGAAAATTATAAAATTTGGATATGTTATAAAATAAATATGGATAAACATTTATCCTGAGGGAACCAAAGTGCAAATCTTTCTGTAAGTGTCTTTTTCAATAACCCATAGATAGACTAAAAATTGCTCACTGGAACAAAACCGTTGTTCCACAAAATTAGTTCTTTACCATACACAAAACATCTCCAAAATTTATCAAATTTTTATATGTTGTAGAGAAAGAAGTCCTCAATAACTTTTGTGAGGAGGCTTTTTCAAAATCAATCTAGAAAAGTTTGTAAAAAATCGAGATAATGCAAACGTCACAGAAATACCCATTCTGGGCAGTTTTACATGGTCCAAAAACTAAGCTTTCGTACTACTCATATCAAGTCCAAAAATTCTGAAATTAAAATATGTTAAATTTAAAGATATTTGGAATAACTTTAAAGAAGGAAATTTTTGGAAATTCAATACTCAAAATTGTCCACAAAAATAAAAAAACAAAGAGGTACAGAGGACCCGAATATGGGTTTTCCTGAACAAAACAAGAATTGAGTTCGAAGGGGAAAACCACCAAATTGCATCTACAATACAATGATAACTTGTTGCAATTACCGATAACTTATCCCAATAACTTATCGCGCTAATCCTAATTAACTAACAATAACTAGGTTTACTTCAAATCTAATTTATCCTTAAGTGTAATTAACGGCCTAATCAATGATTAGGTAGTTAACTCACTAGCTTAACGACGACGATGGCGACGGCGGATCAACAATAGCGAGATGACAATAGCGCGGTGCACAGCTTGTGACGGTGAGTTGTGGACATCATGAGGGTGACATAGCAGCAATGGCATCATGGTGAGGATGGTGATCAGTGGCGGTAGAGTGAGGTGGTGATGGGCGGTGTTGGTGTCCGAACCAAGAGGGGGAGGGCGGTGAGGAAAGAGAGAAATAGAGAGAATGGAGAGAACATGAGGGAGAGTAGAGAAAATGGGAGGTGGCTTCCTCTTCAAGTTCCTCTTGCCAACTTCTCCTCCAAGTTTCAATGCAAGCTTGTTATGCAAGCTTCAAGCAAACTTCTCAAGCAAGCTAGAACACTTGATTCACATTTCTTCTTACTCAACAAGCTAGAATACTTGGCTAGGAATTGAACTTGCAAGCCAAGTTTCCCTTCTATCATAAATTGCATTAATATGCAAGAAACAAAAGAAGAGAAGGAGACTATCTTGGCCTTGTCTTCTTCAATTTACATAATCCTGAATAGTAATCCCGTCTTCAATTTCTACTTTTGAATTTGGGGTCAAAACGAGGATGCCACACAGAATGGATGAAGGGGGCTTTAATAGTGAGGTGAAGATGGAAGGGTTGAGGGGTTGTGAGTGAGTAGTTGTTCTAATGACGGCTGGGAAGGCATATGGTTTTCTGGTATGGAGAGATGGGCTAGGGTTTTTCTTCCATAGGTGAAAATATAGTGATTTTAGGGCAAGAGTGCAATTTCAGCATAAAGGGTGAAAAATGTGACGAAGATTGTCTAAGATGGTGAGGTGAATCAGGGTTTTAGGTTTTGAGGGATTTAGGGCAAACTATCACCATTGGAATAGAGGAGGGCTCTTTCACAGAAGATAGAAAAAACTCCACGGCAAAAGAAATTAGAGGTGAGCAGTTTTAGGTTTTATATAAATTCCACCTGGAACCTATCCATAGAAACATGTTCCATATTTTTGGATTCTAAAACTTACTCTACATACATTGGAACCTGAAACCTACTCTATCACAAGTTCCAAGATCAGTTTCAGGGTCACTCAGGTTCCACCTGTATTATTAATTGAATAATTGCAATGAATCATCACCTTTAATAACAATCACTTGCTGCTATGATCTATTGACTATAACTTATATTTAGAGACATGGAGAATATGAAATATTAATAAGTCATAAAATGAAAGCTTAGATTAGTAATTTCATATTATACACTCATCATTTAACGTCATGGAACACCGTAAGATCACGTGAAGACATGGACCAAGAAAAAACACAAAAATCTTGTTTAAGGTTTTAAGTTTTACTTACCTAAAACCTGAAACCTATTGGTTGAAACATATTCCCCATTTTTTGGAATCTAAAATCTATCATGCATACCTTGGAACATAAAACCTACAAGTTCTCACGTTTCAGGTTATACCTTGAAACCATGCTTACCCCTAAAAGAAACCCCACAAAGTTTTCAAGGACTTAAAAAAGCAAATTTTGCTTTTAAGAAACCCTACAAACCTTGCTTATGGGCCAACTTGTCATATGTAGGATCATCTTTGGGCTTTATCCTCTAAAAAATAAAGGGATGAGCATAAAGTCTTAGAACTTATCAAAATGCAATTAAATTTCAAAACTTTTAAAAAATGCAATCAAGTCCTAAAACTTATCAAATTAGTGCAATCAAGTCATTCCATTAACTCTATCCGATTTAACTAATAGAAAATGCTGACATGACTTTTTTTTTATTATTTTCTCTTTCTTACATGGCATTGACGTGGCTAAAACATGAAGCATGTGGTTTAAAGGACGCTGCTTTGGTCCAAATCTTATTTTTTTAGCCCAATGTATATCGACGGTTCGTATTCTGTGTACAGTTACAGAAAATGTTTGTTTTACCCTAACAAAATTTGCGTCTACTTGCCCCATTGGATCTGACACTCATGTCACGCCGATAACCACCTCGACCTCCAAGTGGATGAACAGGGTGACTCTAGGCCTACATCTTCGACATTCCAATGTGGTTCGTGCGATCACGATTTGGATGCCAACATAGCGATGAGGACTCTGCGGGTTGAGGTATATCACAATCCAAATTGAGTTGGCTATCGATATGTAGCTAAATTTTGAACAAGAATACCTTATTGGATTTTGATTTTTGATGGGCACGATATTTAGAAAAATCCCAAAACGGCACAATTACTATGTTAAATTATGTTGTTGATTAAAACGGCTTGGTTTCGCCCTTCCGTCATTTCAAAAGTGTTGTTTATTATTCGGAGTCTTAGGTATTGAATACCACTTCGCATGTCTTTAGTTATAAGGATAGTGAGAATACTAGTTAATAAAAAAATAACAAGATAATAATCCGCAAACATTTGTGGGATAATGACACAAATGGTCCAATGTGCAATGTGAGGTGACTAGCATGGATCACCTTAGGTGATTTAAACAATTCTTGACCAATTTAAAGCGGAAGTAAAAGATCAAGAACAAAGTCTGAACAACATTCAGATTTTAAAATAGTCTTTGATAGCAATTGTGTAGGTTTGCAATGTAATAAATGAAAGGAGTTTTTAAGGGATGAGAAAATCTGCACACACGATGTATAGTGGTTCGGCTTGGATCAAGTCTACGTCCACTCTTCTGCGCCGACAGCCTACTGACTGAATTCTACTAGATGATCAATAAAGAGATTACGAATTTTAAGTGATAACACTGTGAATAATAGGTCACTCTATCTCACTCAATCACTCTCTCAGTATATCTCTCAAGATCACAGATTTTAGCTCATGAAGGATAAGTAACGAAGGTCGGAGTATGCTCACACTTTGGAATTATTGATTTTGGTTATCATCTCTTTATCTGCTTCTCGACACTTGGTTTCCTTTTATACTCCTCCACTTCCAATCTTGCCATTGGACAATCTTCAAAGTATCATCTTCTAATCTTCATCTTGGATAGATTTGTATAAAGAGCATTGAGTAGCCGTTATGTGACAAAGTCTGAATCCCGTTGAATCTTGTTGCCCATATAACTAAAGTTTTTGTTTCCATAAGTAAAGCTTCTCTATTTAAGAGGAAACTTGCCCCGAAGTTGATTGTCAATCAAAACTTTCCATTTGTGAAATCCAAACCAGATTACTAATCGTTGTGTATGTTTTGAGTTTGTGTTAAAGTCTGAATATTATCTGATTCTATATAATTTGTTCTTGCATTTAGAACTTATGTCAGGATGGATTTTTAATCAGAGTCTAAACCTTTCGATTCCATTATAAAGAATGAAGTTCTTCATCTGCCGTATAAAGTCTAAACTTTATGTTTTGCAGTATAAATCTTGAACGTCTCCTTCTGCCGTACATAAGGTGTGAACTCCTTGAAGAATAAGTTTGCCACCTTTAAAATATAATTTCCTGAATCAAAATACTTCAAAATATTTATTAGACTTACAAAATATTCATGGACAATTTTATCAACTTCAAAATATATTATGAGGTTTTCCCAACACAATATGCTCTCTAAACTTCTAATTTGTTCAATGTAATCCCTCAATGTGCAATGCGATCATTGAACTTTTAATTTGTTTGATATGATCCCTGAACTTTTGGTACATGTTCAAACTAGTCTTTGAATTATATTAGGATAACATTAAACGTTTTTATATAATCCAAGGACTAGTTTGAAAATGTACAAAAAGTTTAAGGATCACATTGAACAAATTGAAAATTCAATGATCACATTGCACATTAAGCTAAAGTTTAGGAATTACATTACATATTATATTAAAGTTTATGGACCATTTGTATCATTTTCCCAACAAAAAGGAATATAATATGCTGTACTAGAATTTCCAAAGACGTGGCATAAAAAAACATAAAAAAAGGTTTGTCACAGATGACACACTCTTAAGAATCTAAGCAGGCCGAGATACATAGAGGAGTCAGACAAAAAGAATCTGAAACACGTCTCAATCCTCTTCCAAGATACTCCATTTGATATTCCAGCACCAATTGCTAAGGGTGTGCAAAATAAACCGCCCGAACCGAGAACCGCCCAGATTGGACCGGATTGACCATTTACTTTGGTTTCTGAAAGTATCGATCCGATTCCTGATTCTTAAAAGTGAAACTGGTATTCAAGCAATCTGGTTTCCTATTCTAAGGGGGAATCGGACCGAACCAGATCGATCGAATCTGAACAACTATATATACTTTTTTTTTATTTCTTCAAAAAATTAGTATAATGTCAACTAAACCCTAAGTGAACTTCATCGATATAAATTCACTGACAAATATTAACAAAATATGAACTAAACCCTAACTGATCGGTTCCATTGGACCGAACCCCGGTCCATGGACCAATCGGTCTAGTCCCCAATTCCCAATTTTGGGAATTAGTCCTCCCGGACCAAAAACCGATCACCCCGGCCAATTGCTTTGGAGTTGCACTTGTTTGCCCGTCAATGTTGTCATATCACAGAAAGCAGCGTTTTCTGGACCACTCTAAAGCAAATTGCTACGATACAAATCTCAATTTCCATCTATAAAAAAATTTCAAACCAAACTTGATAGAGACAAGCGTGCTGGCTTGAGAGGATATCCCATGGAATATCTAGAGAGGATTGAGACGCGCGTGCCGGCTTCCTTTGTAATAGACTAGTATTGTTGTAATATTGAAAGAAATTAATAAAAAAACTTTTATAAAAAATAGTTAATATGATGAGTAAAAAAAATGTTACAGTTTTCAATATTAGCTAATTCACGACATTGAAGCTCGCGGAACTATTTTTCTTGTCGAACAAGCTCATGATATTGAATGACGCACGCACAAATTCTAGTTGGAAGTAAAATTAGTAGAGAGTGCAAGAAAGGTATTGCTTGCAAGGAGAATTATCATTCTGTTCCTATGTGTCACTCTCAAAGGCAATTCTTGAGAGGGAAAATTATCTCAAAAGTTTTAAACCCATTGTGCGGCCGAAAATTGATGATGTGGCAGTCCATTAGCACCGATCGTCCTACGTGGAATGTCTGACGTAGGATAACCGGTGCTGACATGGGCAATTCTTGTGGTCTTTTAAAATCTTCCGAACTTTTATTTTTTTTCCTTTTTTTTCTTTTTTTTCACCTTTTTTTCTGTTTTCCCTATTTCCCTCAAAAGGAAAGAATAAAAGGAAAGAAAAGAAAAAAAAAAGCAAATGTTCATAAAACTTTAAAATTTGTTAAAATCATTAATGTTAGCACCAGTCATATCACGTCAGACATCTACGTTAGCAATTTCTAACCAAACTTAGTGAAAAGAATTACCTTAGCAAATCGTTAAAAGGTTTAGGACTCAATTGACCAAATTGAAAAGTTTAGGGCTGATTTGGCTATTGTACAATAGATTTAGGACTCCGAAGTGACGGCTATGGTACACTAGACTCACATGAACTCGGAGAAGTTTACATGCTCAATTTTTTTTACGAGAATTATTTAAGATTCGAGTATATTAATAAATTTAATAATCGAGATTCTAATTTAAAAGAATAATTTTAGCATGCATTTATTTACAATGTTTCCCTAAAGTTAAATTTGGAATAACTCATTGCAGTATACAATTCTTCTATTCAAGTTTTTTGGGATAAGGACACCAGGAGTGCTTTAACTTTTGCACGGAACTCACTTGAATGCCATAATTTTCAAAAACAGATCACTTGAGTGCCATCTGCCACTTGGTAGCCGGAAAATCCGACATGGCTTCGCTGGAGCTGATGTGGCTTCGCTGGAGCTAAAGTGGACAATATTTTAATTTTTTTTTTGAATTTTTGAATTTTTTTTATTATTAATATTTTTTTGCAAATTTTTTTCAATGCCGGCGAGCGTCACCAGTATTGAAAAAAAATTTTGCAAAAAAATATTAATAATAAAAAATTTTAAAAAAAAATTAAAAATCAATAAAATAAAAAAATAACATTAAAAAAGCCACTTAGGATGATTTGCCGAAAGTGGCACTCAAGTGATCTTTTTTTTTTTTCCTAATATTAGCACTCAAGTGAGCTAAAAAAAAAGTTATGGCACTTAAGTGAGCGTCGTACAAAAGTTAAGACATTCCTAGTGTCCTTATCCCCAAGTTTTTCTTAGAAAAATTCTTTGGCTAAAGTTGTGAGCACTTATATGGCCAAGTTCCCTATTATAGTCGTCTTCAAATTTTGGTAGTGCTTATTTTGTACACCTTCCACATGAATGCACAAAGTTGGAACCTTATGCTTGTTTGTGTTGCTTCATTGGGTATGGACATTGAGCACAAGGGGTATGGATGTTGAGACCCTATCTCTAACCGCCTTCGTGTGTCTCCTCATGTTTCATTTTGGGAACATATGATGTTCTCATCCCTTCATTCCTTTCTAATCTTCTACTCATGTCCCCTTCTTTACCAATCCTTTAGTGGATTTATTCCTAGAAGATCCCACACTGCCGTCCACTCGTGAATCTTCCTCTCTACAGTTGTCTTCTTCTCATCTTGATGCAGGACCTTTTGACGATTCCACCTTAGCAATTTCAAACATATCTACCCCAACTGAGGATTCTCCGTCTTCAAACATTCCATCTATTCCTACCCATCATTCCACTAGAGTAAGTCAGTCTCTGGCTCATCTTCGTGATTATCATTGTTACTCTATCATTGCTTCTCTTCATGAACCTCACACCTATAAATAAGCTAGTACTAATCCTCTTTGGCAGCAAGCTTCATAGATGAGTTGCAGGCCCTGAAAAATTCTCATACATGAGATTTAGTTTATTTACCTTCTGGTAAGTCTGTTGTCGGTAGTAAATGAGTATATAAGATTAAAACCAAGGCAAGTGGTATTGTGGATCGCTCTAAAGCTCAACTAGTAGCAAAAGACTTTATTCAGGAGTATGGCACTAATTATGATAAGACATTTGCCCCTATTGCTCGTCTTATTTCTATTTGCAGTCTTCTTGCTGTTGCTACTATTAAGCGTTGACTTCTGTTTCAAATGAATGTTAAAAATGCATTTCTCAATGGTGATCTCATAGAGAAAGTTTATATGGTACCTCCTCCTAGATACACTCAATCATCCAACAAAGTGTGTCGATTACGTCGAGCATTGAATGGGTTAAAGTAGGCTCCCCGTGCATGGTATTCCAAATTTAGTTCAACCATGGAATCTCTTGGTTTTAAATCAAGTCCCTACGACCATGCTCTCTTTGTTCGGCTCACGCATCATGGGTACATGATGATGCTTTTATATGTGAATAATATGGTTATTACTAGCGATGATCATTCTGGTATTGCAAAACTCAAGTAGTATATCAATTAACAGTTCGAAATGAAAGACTTTGGGCGACTAAGCTATTTTCTAGGCTTTGGAGAATGCGTCTGATGCTTTTGATTATTATCTCTCTCAAGCAAAACATGTCACTCATCTTATCTCTTGAGTTGGCCTTATTGATAACAAGATTGCTTCCACTCCCATTAAGGGTCACCAACCGACAAGGATGGAACTCTTTTTCCGAATTCTACATTTTATTGGTAGTTGGTTAGCAATTTTATATATCTCACTGTTACCAATCTTGACATCGCCTATATTGTTCACATTATTAGTCAGTACATGACTGCACCCCGTACGACTCATTTTACTGCAATCCTTCAAATTCTTTGTTACGTGAAAGGTACATTATTTCATGGCCTTCACTAGTCTATTCATTCTACTTTGGAACTGAAGGCTTATTTTGATGTTGACTAGGTTGGTGACCCTCAAGATCGTTGTTCCATTACAAACTATTGATTCTTTTCAGGTGACTCACTTATCTCATAGCGTAACAATAAACAAACTACTGTCACTCACTCTAATACAGAAGCAGAATATCGAGCTCTTGCTGAAGTGCTATAAGACATGGGAGTGCATCATCACAATGGAACAATCATTCATAGCGACAACCAAAGTGCTATCTAAATTGCACATAATGATGATTTCCATGAATGCACTAAGCACAATGAAATAGACTATTATTTCATTCTATATCATGTTTTTCATGGCACCATTCGACTTGTCTCTACTTCATCCGTTGAATAGATTACAAATGTCTTCACCAAGACACATCCGCCTGGGCATTTTCTATATCTATTCTCCAAACTCAAGTTGACATCTTTCAAATCATCTTGAGTTCAAGAGGGGTGTAAGAGATATATTTAGGATATTATGTGTTTCCGTATATTATGTATTTAACATTTTATTACTTATGTAAAGCTCATCGATAGGCTCATGTATTCTTCCACTCGATAACGATCAATGATACACTTTCCAAATTCTCTCTTCCGCTATGTTCTCAACTTTTTAACAATCATGATAGCGTTTAGCCATCTTTCCATATTCTCAAACATGACATGCCAGGTGATATCATAGGCTAGTAAAGTGTCCACCGTACCTTGATAATATGCCCACATAGTATCACCCAATATCATCTTTTATTGAATCAATCTCCTAAAACTAAAAACCAAAAAAAAAAAAGTTAGATTTTTTTTTTTTTGATAACCGAGGATCCGCAGGTACGGCCGACAACCAACAGCGACTATACCTCGGGTGATGCTAGCGCAGGACATACTACCACAGCGTCATGTTTAAGAATCCCTAACAACAGTGCTGGGATTCAAACTCCTACCCTTCGTGGGGGGAAGAGAGCCCGAAGCCAACGCTGCCGTTGCGAGCGGTGGTCAAAAAATAAAAAAGTTAGATTTTGATTGCTATCAATAGTCATAAAGATTTATCATTGACAAGCAACAGCAATTGCACCAATCAACACAATTAAAAGAATTATGCAAATGAGTGGGGGAGGGATTAGTCACAAATCTTATGATTCTATCTCTAATCTCTTTTGCTTCTTCACATGTCAAAAGACCTGCTAAAGCCCCAAACCATAGTGTACTTAGTATCGGTGCATATGTAGTTTTTATGGCGACTTATTTTTTTAAAAATAATTATATCCACTGCATCAAAAGGATTATAGTGAATAAATAAATTCACTTAACTTGATATTTAGAAATACGGATAAGGACATACTGGCCTTCAATTTTAGTTAGGCAAATTTCACATTTTTTTTATCTAAGGAAAGGAGGGGGGATCATTTGGGGTCTAGTTGAACTGCTACTTATATAAATCAATTGGTCGATCAAACTTGATTTCATGTTTATATACGTCACCAGTGTGCTGACTTCAAGAAAAGAAGCGTGGGCCTCTTCAATAGAAGCACTTTCTTTGTCTTGGTCCCAAATCAGCTCTTTTCTTGTGCCTATTTCGCCTTAGGTGGTTGGTTTACAGGTACAACCTTTGTAACTTCACGGTATACCCATGGATGTTCCTATTTGGAAGGATGCAACTTCTTAACCACCGCAGTTTAGCACATTCTTTGTTGTTACTATGGGGTCCTGAACAAAGAATAAATAGATAAAGATAGCTTTAAAGGTCACCGTCTGGGTGAGGTAACTAAATGATATAGTTTACTTTTTTAAAAATAAAAGTATTGAAATTAAGGAAACCCATCGAATGTAAAAGGTCATGCCCCATATTTAAACATATTATCTATAATTTTATAATATAAATCATATCATTTGTTAGAGAATATCAGTCATTTAAGAATATTGCATTTAGAATTTCAATATATAGCCTATTTCTTTACATCTATCGCTCAATTAAAAGATACAAATACTACTATCTTATGACTTTTAAAATAGATTATTTTATGGCACAAATGAATTTTATTTAATTTCAATATCTTAGAATCAAATTAGTTATAAAAAAAAGTTGAAATGGACAAAAAAATAAAACATTCAAATCCCATCCTAGATATGGGTTATGTATTCTTGCTAATTAAAGCTTTAATTGACTTCATTCGAGTAAGTTTCATTTAGTCCAGTATAAAAATTACATTGAATAAATAAATTTCACTTTGAGAAATGAAATAACTTTTGTTAACATGTGACACTATCCATTAATTTTTTTTTCTTTTAATTATGCGGATTGTCAAATGGAATAAATTACACCCGTTATTTTGCTATTACTAGAATAGATATTTGTCTCAAACATGCAATAAAAGTTTGAAGAAAAAAAGTTTACATTGCAATTCAGTTAGAAAAAAAGATCATTTTATATTTGTCTTATTTTTATATTTTACTTTATGAATAGACTTATTTCAAATATAGATGTCATTATTATACGTACGAGATAATTTTTTATTAATATTTTATGTTCTCCGGAAACTCAAAATTATGACGTTTATTCATACCACAATAATCTTAGACCTTCATAAAGTATGATATTTTTTTCACAAAACTATAAACAAGTTATAGAAATCTCATCTTTTTCTCTTACATAACAATGGATTATTGATGATTCAAAAATATGCACAATGGAAATGCCCGCGCCTAGTATCAAATGAAGCCCCCCGTTTGCTCGATTCCTCCTCGCCATTAACTTACTACAGTCCCCAACTATTGCTTTAATTAATCTTTTATTAATAATTTACTACAACAATTAAAAGATCTTGAGAAAGACTAGCGAGAGAGACCGCGGTCACCCTAAGGGTTAAAAAAAAATCACCGCCCAGGCAACGTCAAAATGTGAGCGCCGTCTTTCGGATGATCCACCATCGGCAAGTGTCAAACAGCACGCAGTATTTTGGGCCTAAAAAAAACCAAAAAAAGGAGCATGACATATCAGAGGAAGCTCAGATACTTTGAAAGGAAATGTGAGCAGAAACAATAACAATTATCCGGATAACTTATCGAGCATAGGCAAGGCCAAGTTACACAGTGACGAAACAATGCTTCCCCAAAAGGTTAGACACCTTTTCCTTCAATTTTGGACTCAAATGCACAATAACCAAACCAGAGGGAAGTGCTGGCAACTCATGAAGCATGTCGCAGTGAAGTACATCAAGAGTCTCCAGCTTGGAAAGATGCTCGATTTCAGGAGGTAGCCTGGAAATAGCAGAATCTCGCAGCCTCAAGATTCTCAGACGAATTAGATTCCCAATGTCTCCAGGAATCTCCCCTTCCAAATTCCTACACGAGGAGGCATGTATTTCTTCAAGGCTACATAGACGCCAAAAAAAACTAGGAAATTCGCTTATGAAGCAATTGTCCATCTTTAACACTTTCAAATTCCACAAATTTGCAAAGGAAGCTGGCAATTTTGAAACTCCTGTTCCCGAAATATCCAGCTCCTCTAAAGAGCTTCTCAATTGGCCAATGGACTCTGGAAGTTCTAGTATCCAACAACAATTCCTGAATGACAAGCATCGGAGTTTCACCAGCTCTTTAACTCCGTTGGGGAGACTCAATGACAAGCAATTGGAGGCGGAAAGAGTTTCAATTTTTATCGAATTACCTCCCAAGGGAATATCACGCACAGAAGTCTCATCAATGAGGAGCTCTTTCAAAGCTTCCAAGCCACCCAGTTCGGCAGGCAACATGTTGAGTTCAGTGCAGGACTTCAAATTCAGGCAAAGCAAATGTTTTAGACCACCTACCGAAGGACGTAAATGGACCAACCGAGAGCATCGCTCTAGAATCAGTATCTCCAAATTCGGGAAGCTAGAAAATTCAGGACTTATCAGTAAGTCAGTGCAACCGGTGAGATTCAAGACTTTCAATTGCTCCATCTGTAAAACAGGAGAGAATAAATCATAAGGTCAATTGCCATATAATTAACAGAATAAATGCATTAGAGCAGTAAATAGGAAACCACCTTAATTAACTCCCAACCTCCCCAGTCTTGAGTGACTTTGCTCCATGAAAGATCAAGAATGACCAGTTCAGTCAGATTAAATTCTGTTGCTTCGAAATCCCTTGGGCACCCTTGCCAACGAAGCCACCTTAACTTTGGAAACACATTTGCGAAATTTCCCGTCATGCTTGCATGATCCAATTTCAAGAACCTTATGTTTGGCATGCTCTTGAAATTTGTTTCTGTAAATGTATGGGGATTTTTGAAGTCAAAGCAGAGGACTTCCACCTCTTCCATTCCCTACATTTGCCCAGAGTAACAAATCAATCCGAAGCTATAATATGATTTGACAAAGTGCTTTCTTTTCCGTGCATGCAAAGAAAACCTATAGATGGTAAAATAACTAAAAAACTGGATAACAAATTAGACCTTATATGTCAAGGCTTTCATTTTGTGGAAGAAAGCAAAACATTGAACCGGAAGCCATTACCTCATTCCTATTGATCACTTTCAGGTCTGTATAATGCATGTATAGTCTACCGTGCCTTTCAGGAAATCCTTCTTTAAATATAGATCCACTGAGGTGCTTCAACAGTTTATGCATCCACAGCAAGTTGCCTGCTCCAATTTTTACTAGGGGCATCAAAACACGGTGAGAAGGTAAAGGATCTTGATTGGGCCACATATATGATGCAATTCGGCTATGCACGCCATTGGCAAACCATGCTATGTCCCAAAATATTTGTTTCTGCTTTTCATGTAATGCTTCATAACAGATTTTCGAAATCACCCTACAATCCTCCAAAATCTCTTGAGAGTTCTCCTTCCATGGTTTTATCAAGTCCTCTATCTTCATCCAATCTTCTATTGTTTTTCCACGCAGAAATGAACCAATAACTTCAATAGTAAATGGAACCCGCCCCGTAGCTTTGATAATGCGCTTCCCAATTTCAGGATAGCCAGGTATTAAACTGTGTGTTCCTAAAGCATGCTTGCAAAAAAGTTCAAGAGCTCGATCATTATCCATCTCATTCACTTCATACATACGGACCAGGCCTCGAGAAGCATATGTTTGGAGAATTCCACCATTTTCTGAAGTAACAATTATCCGACTTCCAGAACCAAACCAGTCAAGCTGGTCTCCTACAAGATCATGAAGATGAGACTGTTCTTCCACATCATCTAGGACAATCAGAACTTTTATATTGTGAAATACATCCAGGAAAAACCTGATTCCTCCTTCAAAAGAAGCAACATCACCATCTCGCCCAAGAATATCACATATCAACTTAGTTTGCACAAACTGAATACCACCAGCATTTTGTGTTGTTTCTCCAATCTCTGCTAGAAAGCTACAACCATCGAAACAAGAGGAGAGTTGGTCATATACGGCCTTCGCAATAGTGGTCTTGCCAATTCCATTAGTTCCATGGATTCCAACAATGCGCACTCCAACCTCATCATCATCTATTTCCAATAACTTGAGTACATCCTTCACTCGATCATCCATACCAATTACATGTTCAATAGCGGCAACTGAGGTTTGCAACGACTCCAAAGGAAAACTAGGAAGTTTCAACTCCTTGATATGTGGAAGGGGTGGAAAGCATTCCATCTTAGGACACTCCCATATCCTTAGTGCAGAGAGATTAGGAAGTAACGAGAGGGCGTGAAGATCACTTTCTGTGTACTCCACTACAGGTAGCTCACCAATTTCCAAACGCTTGAGGCTCGTAAGCTCACCAAGTGGTGGGAGACTTTTGCATCCTGCACAATGAAACAACCGTAGCTCAACTAACTTAGGCATGTGAGACATCCAGCTTGGAAACCTCTCACCCCCATAGCCTCTTATTTCTAAGCTTCGAAGATTTAAGCTTGGCTGCAGCTCTTTGAGTAGAACTTCATCGCTTCCTTTCCCGGCAAACACTAATACTAGTGAAACTAAGGAATCCTTTTCCTTCAAGTTCGCAGCATTTGATTCTGCTACTGCATCTTCTATTTCCCCCTTAACTTCAATTTTCAGACATCCTCTCAAATGGCTTAACCTGTTCAACTCCCCCAGCCCACCATAATTCTTTGGACAATAATCATCCCCAGGCAAAAGGAAATCTGTTAAAGTGCGCAAAAGAGTCAACTGGCCCAACCCATGTGGCATATGAGATAGGGCCTTACAGTTGCTAATCTCCAGTTGCCTGAGGTTGACCAATTTTCTTATATCCCTTGGCAATTCCGTTAGCTTGTAACACATATTGAGTTTAAGTACCTGCAAGGTTTGCATTCTTGTCATAGAATCAGGAAGCATTACGATTCCTTCATTTTCAGAGAGATCTAGATATGTCAGGTGCTTCAACTCACAAATGGAACTTGGCAACTTCTCAATACCACTGTCATGCCAATCCAAGGCACGTAAGAGCTTGAAACTAAAAATGAATTTGTGAAGAGTTTGTTCATCCATTTGAATTTCACACCTCGAGCTTTTTCTTTGACTAGTTTTGACAAATGTCCTCAGATGATTTGCTCTGAGAATATTTGGATATTCCTGTGATAAATCTAAAGTTGAATCCCACACTATATGACGAGTTCTTCCTTCAATTAACAACCCTGGGCAATCAAATCTTTCATACTCAGTTCCAGTAACACAGTATGCTAGGTCATTCGTTAAATCATGCATCTTACAAGACGTCACCTTTCCAAATTCGTCTTTAGTGCAGTCTTGAAAGAAATTCCTCCTGAGTAGATCCATGAAATAGTCATGAGCAATATCTTCCATATCCTGATCTCCGTTGCCTATGGGCTGGATAAATCCTTCTGCCATCCAGAAACTCGTCAACATTTGTTTATCAATCACAGAATCCTCGGGAAACAATGAACAGAAGGCAAAGCACTGTCTTAGATGGGATGGGAGATGAATATAACTAAGCTCAACTATTGAACCTAAGTCACAAAAATCTGCAGAAAAATTTGAGATCTCGTCCTCAAAACGTAACCACTCAGCTTCAGTTTTCTTGAAGAATAATAGACTTCCGATTATTCGTATAGCCAAAGGGATTCCACCACATTTTTTTACTATCCGCCTCCCGACAGTTAGCTTAATTGAATCTCTAGTCTCTTCTTCTTTCTCACATGCCATTCTCATCAATAAATCTAAAGAAGAGCTTTCCGGAAGGGCCTCCAGACAATAACAAGATGGGGTTGTGCCCATAAGGTCCGCAGCTGACCGATTGCGTGTAGTTATCAGAATCTTGTTTCCTTGGGCCCCTCCCATCAACAAACTTTTCAAGCTCCTCCATTGTTCAGGATGTGCAGGCCATAGATCGTCAATAACTAGGAGATATTTTTGCAATTGCTCCATGTCATCTGCTCTCTCTGTTGTCTCTCTTCCTCTGATATTTCGCAATTCCTCTTCGAGATTAAGTAAGTTGCGACCCACGCAGACCCATATCCTTAAATCAAAATGCTTCTTGACCATGTCATCTTCGTATAGACATCGAGCAAGAGCAGTCTTTCCAATCCCACTCTCACCCCATATTGAAAGGACGGAAATTTTTTCTTCGGTGTCAGAGTCTAACAAGAACTTCATAATTGCGCTTTTAGCATCCTCTCTCCCTATAATCTCCTCCTCATCGTGCACAAAGGAGTCCGACCGCTCTCTTTTCCTCGCTCCTCTCCCTACTCGCACATCCTCCGCGCTCTCTCGCAAATCAAAATACCTCCCTTTAGCAGCGATGGCTTCTATTCTCTCCCTAATAGCCCTCGCACGGGCGCTCATCTCCGGCCTTAAAGCACGTTGGTTTAAAGGCGAAAAGGAGGTCATTACCTGCTTCAATTTCTCATCTTTGCTCGGCGATTCTGGTAATATAACTTCAATGTTCCATTCTTCGAGTAAGTCCTCTGCATCATAGAAAGCAGCTTTGAGATCGCCAAGCCATCGTCCGATTTCATAGTCTACGAGGCTCGTGAGTCCGATGGTCAAGCGTCTGAGGCTCCGACTTTCTGCATCGCGCACTATATTTTGGAGAGAGGAAACGGCTTCCTTGAGCTTGTCAAATTCGCCGCCAAAAACCCATAATTTTCCATCCTTTGCGAAATCATCCAGAAGTCCTGCTACCCTCGAGACGATTGCCTCCGCCATGGCTCTTCCGGGGGTTGAAGGGGATCCCCGCTGCTCCTCTTGTTTTTTCTTTCGGGAGGAGGATGCTCTCTCGATGCTATGTCGCGCAGGCCGCGGCTTGTAAGGGCTCTCTACCCCCGTCTAATGCACAAGCCCGACCAGTGCGGAAAAGACGAAAATGCCCTCGCTCGACGTTACAGGGATCAATACGATCGAGCTTTTTACCGTGCCACCGCCAATTCCCCCCGTTCTCTCCCTCTCTCTCCGTGACGTTGAGAGACTTTTCAAGATCCAACATAAAGTAGATCTGCAGCATTTCCCTAATCACGTTGCTCTTAGGCTGTTTTCAAATCCTGATCACTGGGAGCCGTTCGATTGGGCTCGATTAGTAGAGAATGATAACTATTTTGCTTCGGAATGAGTTCCTAAATTAGAAATAGATTTTTTTATTTCTGGTTCCTATATGAGTTTCTGAGGGAAAAAAACCCGTTTGATAACGACAAAAAATTTATATTTCTAGAACAGAAACCCATTTGATAACAGCGCAAAATTTCTATTTCCTGAAACAAAAACCTATTTGATAAACAACAGAAAATTCTATTTCCAAGAACAGAAATCCATTTTTTTAGAAATGGATTAAAAATAATAAAAAAAATCCAAAAAATTCATAAAAATCTTTAAAAAAATTCAAAAAATCCCAAAAAATTGAAAAATTTCAGAAAAAATCATCAAAATGTCGAGAAAATAAAAAAAATTCAGATTTCGGGAAAATATGAAATTTGTTGAATTTTTTCAAAAAAAATCAAGAAATCGAAAATTTCAAAACTTTACAGAATTGCTTAAAATACTTGTAGCCCCCACTTTTAGTGAAATTTAAATTTTTTTAGGTGCCCAAAAAAATCCAAAAATCAAAAATTTTAAAACTTCACAGAATAGTTTAGAATACATGTGGCCACTCACTTTGAGTGAAATTTAAATTTTTTAAGGTGCCCAAAAAAATTCAAAAACTCAAAAATTTCAAAACTTCACAGAATGGCTTAGAATACCTGTAGCCACCCACTTTGAGTGAAATTTTAATTTTTGGAGGTGAAAAAAAAAGCAAAAAATCAAAAATTTCAAAACTTTACAGAATGACTTAGAATACATGTAGCCATTCACTTTGAGCAAAATTTAAATTTTTTTTAGATGCAAAAAAAACATAAAAAATCAAAAATTTCAAAACTTCACAAAATGTCTTAGAATATATGTGGCCATCCACTTTGAGTGAAATTTAAATTTTTTTAGGTGCAAAAAAAGCATAAAAAATCAAAAATTTCAAAACTTCACAGAATGACTTAGAATACATGTGGCCATCCACTTTGAGTGAAATTTAAATTTTTTTAGGTGAAAAAAAACATAAAAAATCAAAAATTTCAAAACTTCACAAAATGACTTAAAATACATCTAGTCACCCACTTTGAGTAAAATTTAATATTTTTTAGATGCCCAAATGGTATTTTTGATTTTTTTTTTGTTCTTAAAGAAAATTAAATTTCACTCAAAGTGGATGACCACATGCATTGTAAGCTACTCTGTGAAGTTTTGAAATTTTTGATTTCTTGATTTTTTTTTTCGGCACCTAAAAAAAATAAAATTTTGCTTAAAATGGGTGACCACAAGTATTTAAGTCATTCTGTGAATTTTGAAAATTTTTTTTTTTGCTTATTTTTATTTTTTTTTCATACACCTAAAAAAATTAAATTTCACTCAAAGTGGGTAGCCACAGGTATTCTAAGCAATTATGTGAAGTTTTTTTATTTTTTTCAGCTCCTAAAAAAATTTAAATCTCACTTAAAGTGGATGGCCACAGGTATTCTAAGCCATTTTGTGAAGTTTTTAAATTTTATTTTTTTTATTTTTTTCGGCACCTAAAAAAATAAAATTTTACTCAAAGTAGGTGGCCACAAGTATTTTAAGCCATTCTGTAAAGTTTTGAAATTTTTACTTTTTTGCTTATTTTTTATTTTTTTGGCATATAAAAAAAATTAAATTCACTCAAAGTGGGTGGCCACAGGTATTTTAAGCTATTCTGTGAAGTTTTGAAATTTTTTTTTATTTTTTTCGGCACCTAAAAAAATTTAAATTTCACTCAAAGTGGATGGCTACAAGTATTCTAAGATATTCTATAAAGTTTTGAAATTTTTGATTTTATGCTTTTTTTATTTTTTTTTGGCACCTAAAAAAATAAAATTTCGCTCAAATTGGGTGGCCACAATTATTTTAAGAAATTCTGTGAAGTTTTTAAATTTTAGATTTTTTGATTATTTTTTTATTTTTTTTGGCATCTAAAAAAATTAAATTTTGCTTAAAGTGGGTGGCCATGGGTTTTCTAAGCCATTTTGTGAAATTTTGAAATTTTTTATTTTTATTTATTTATTTTTATTTTTTTCGGCATCTAAAAAAATTTAAATTTCACTGAAAGTGAGTAGCCACAGATTCTAACCTATTTTGTTAAATTTTGAAATTTTTGATTTTTTGCTTTTTTTTTCTCACCTCAAAGATCGTGACTTCCATATGAATATGTGTGTTGAAAAAAAATGAATTCCTCAGAAATGGTTCTCACTTTTGTTCCAGAATTGAAAAACCAACTTTTTTTTGTTCTCATTTCTGGTTTCAGAATCAGTTTTGGAAGCAAACTTGTCACGGAAATAGAAAAATGAAATTGCGTTACCAAACGGGTTTCTGGTCAAAAACTGATTCTGGGAACAAAAAATCAGTTCTGGACAGAACCAGAATGGTTTTCATGCAGCACCTTACGTTACGTAGAAGAAGCCCCCGTTCTCTCACATTCGGTTCATTTGATGAAAGAGCAAACCGTAGGAGGGGCAGGGCTGGTACTGAGGAAAATTCCGCCAAGTCACAACAGCCATTCTCTTTTGAAAATGTGTTGGAGTTGGGATGGTCAAGATTTTGCTTGGAGTGATAATGCGAAGTGCGTGGGTGTGCTTATTTCGCGAAAAATAAATAATTTAGAAAATATTTTACTAAAATCGATTACTTGTGTCGCTTGCAAAAATGAATAAAAACAAACAAAAAATATTTCATCGTCCACGAAAATATTTAAACATAAATTGTTGTAAAAAAATAAGAAACATTTTTTATTAGCTAATTGTTTCAAGCGATCATTTTTAAGAAAATACTTTTCAAATCATTCGTTTTTTGCGGAATCAACGGACCCTAATATGGTAACTAATCTTTGGAGATATCTAATGTGGGAATTTTATGTGAGTAGGGATCTAATGTGGAAAGAAAAATGCTACTAAAAGTCCACCAAAAAAACAAATGAGGATTAAAACTCCGCTAGTTTGGCGGAAAATGTGACATTTTTGGAAAATATTTTTTGAGAAGTCATTTTCCTAGAAAATGGCATAATTTTCTAATATTCGGCTGAAATCTGAAAAAGTTTCGGAGAATATTTTCCGATGTTTGGCAACAGGTGGAAAATGTTTTGACCACCGGCGGCCAGCGGGGAAAGAAGGAGGCTGGCAAAAAATGTTTCACTTTTCAAAAGAGGAAAATATTTTCCTTACTTTTCTTCATGTTTTCACTCATTGAGGGGAAAATGTTTTCCAGGGTTAGTTTATTTTCCATCCCGAAATACCGGAAAACCCAGAAAACATTTTTCGCGAAACAAACAGAGCCTAAGAGTTGAGGAAATAATCAACGTTTACTGTCTTCCAAAAGAGTACACATTAGGATTTGTTAAGACATAATCAACATTGAAAATCTACCGGAAGAGAAGATAAATGAGGGTTAGTTAGGCAATGAGTAACATTTAGAGTCTACCAGAATACAATTGTGGATCGGGATAAGCAAGAAAATTAAAAAAGAAAAGAAAAGAAAGAAAGCACGGTTTTGTACTCTTTCCTAAATTGTAATACAATGTTTTACAACAATGAAGCTCATTGAAACTATCCTTCTATGTTGAACAAATTCATGGTGTTGAACGGGGCAAGTACAAATCTTAATTAGAAGCAAAATAAATAAATATGCAATAAAAGTATTGCTTACAAAGCATGATGATCAACCACTTGCAATTTAGTGTCCTATGTATTATTTTGGGTTAATACCATGAAAAAACCCCAAACTGATACACTTGTGATATTTTTATCCTAAACTAATTTTTAGACCACCAAAAACTCCAAACTAGTACACATATGACAATTTTATCCTCCGTTAATTTCTATTAAATTTTACCGTCAAATTGTTAAGTTGGATGACACGTGACAGTTGACGAATGTACCAATTTAGGGTTTTACCTCTTTGTTTGTCACAAATTTACTAATTTATAATTTTTCGTGGTATTAATCCAATTTAACAGAGAGTAAATTTGTCATAAGTGTACTAATTTGAGATTTTTGGCTGGTCAAAAAATTATTTAGGGGTAAATTTAGCACAGATGTACCAGTTTAAGGATTTTGATAATCAGAAAATTAATTTAAGATAAATTTATCACAAATGTACTAATTTAAAATTTTTATGTTATTAATTTTATTATTTTTATAGGCAATTCCTAAACAAGAGCTCATTGTTATATATTATAATAGATATTCTTGCCCTGTACCTGCTCCCTGTCATCCACCAGTCAATACCTTAATAGACTAGAATTGGCGGTTGACAGCTTGTTGATCAAATACGAGGAAAACTTGTTTCCAGGGCTACTCTCACATTCAGCTACTCGTACTTTCTACCGTCTTTTTTCAAACTTTTTTTCTTTTACTTTTTTAATGTAAATTTTCATTATTTTTATATGCATAAAGCTATAAATTTTTAGGGAAATTTTCAAATCAATATTCTAAATGGGGTCATTTTCTCAAAAAAGGGTTTAAAGTAGACATAATATCAAATAAAGGGCAAAAGGACACTAGAAGTGTCATAACTTGTATACAAATGTTACTTTTGTGCTATAACTTTTTTTCAGATCACTTTGGTGCCAAAATCGAAGGAAAGTAGATTACTTTAATAACTCCGGCTAAAATTCCAGCAAAAAAGCTGATGTGGGATTTATATTTAAAAAAATGGTCTGATTTGTATACGTGGAAATTATGTGATTTTTTTTCAAATTTTTAATCTTTTTAATCTTTTTTTTCTAACTTTTTCCCGGTCGCCAGTTCGACGACCAGCAACCGACCGAAGGGGAGGGCTAGCGAGGCCGACCTCACCAGCCTCTGGCAAAGCTCGCCCCGCCGGCCACCGGTGAGGGCAAGCCTCGCCAGCCCCTAACTGGGCAAGGTCGCCTTGCCAAGCAAAGGCGAGACCGACCTCGCCGTACAACTCACCACGAATTCAGTTCAATCATACCCAAATTTCAGCTAGCCCTTACTTAATCCCTCATATTACTTGCATGTTTAAAAAATTCGAAAGAAACTCGGACTCAGAGAATATCCAATGGAATATCCTAAGAAGAGTGAGACGCGCGTGTGGGCTTTCTTGTAATCACTAAATATTATTGTTATACTATAAGAAGATAATTAAAAGCTTTCAAGAAATACTAAATAGGAAGAGTGACAAAAAAAATGTTAGAATTTTTAAAAATTGATAATTTGCAATATTGAAGCTCGTTAAAACTATTTCTTTTTATATTGAACAAACTCATAGTATTGAATGAGGGAAGCACAAATCATGTTTGGAAGCAAAATGAATAGAGAGTATAATAAAGGTATTACTTGCAAGCGGAATGATCCATCCTGAGTCCATTGTATCCCTTCTATAGGTAATCCGAGCTTGTCGATCAAATACAAGGAACGGTCGCTTCCAATGCTACTCACACATTTTTTTTTTAGGTTAATACCATCAAAAACCCCAAACCGATATACTTATAATAAATTTACTCTCTGTTAGTTTATGTTAAATTTTATTGCCAAATTGCTAAGTTGGATAACACGTGATAGTTGACGGATGTACCGGTTTAGGGTTTTACCCTTCGTTTATCACAAGTGCACCAGTTTGTAATTTTTCGTGATATTAATCCAATTTAATGGAAATTAATGGAATATATAATTATTACAAATGTACCACTTTAGGGCTTTTGGTGGTAAAACAATTAGTTTGGGGTATACTTATTATAGGTGTACCAGTTTAGAGATTTTGATGATCAAAAAATTAATTTGGGATAAATTTATCACAAGTGTACTAATTTTGGCGTTTTTCATGGTGTTAACTCTTATTTCTTTTTTTTTTTTTTGGTCAAGTGCTACTCACACGTTCACCTACTCCCACTTTCTACCGACCTCTTCAAACTTTTTTCTTTTTCTTTTCATGTATTTTTCGTTATCTTTCTAAATAGTCTAAAACTATAATTTCTATGTACTTAGCAATGTATAATTGACGTACCAAAATACTATACGTTACAGTAAATCGTATGGAACAACTTGATCTTAACAAAAAGTAAGTGTATTTGTATTCACAATAAATGTATTTACGTAGTATATATGGATTTCTAATTGTTCTTGTTTGCACAAAAAATTAATCAGGTGGTCGGCATGAGTAATCACGTGACTTAAGGACAAGTGGTTATCAACACTGGACATGTGAACTGTTGTCAATGACCATAAGAACAACTGTTGAAATTGATATATATATATCGATGACTATGGACCAGTTGTCGATACACGATAGCATTTGGTTGGCGCTTATCATGATAGTGTTGCTCAGTAGGGATACCGATCAAAAGAGATTGACAAATTACCGATTGAGAAACCAAATAAAGATTAAATGTCTACAGGGTGCCGATCTCAGTTTTGGTATTTCAATCACTAGTGGATAGGTCAATGAAGTCCAACAATCGTGGAAGAAGAATTAAGTTAACTCGGCAGCAAACAAGCACGAGACATCAAGGCACGATTTTAAGGGAACAACCACCGCGAGATAAGATCATGGCAACGTGAGAACATGAAACCAAGATTCTCGGAGACGTGGAAGCATGACTAAAACTGCAGAAGAACTACTCATAGGCTGATATGTTTTCAACTCTATAAATACTGGTGTTCGTCACTGAAAGTCCCCCGGGCACAACAAACAAAACCGGTTATCTTTCAATTTCTACATTGTAGTTATGGCTATAGATTCAAGATGCTTTCTCGTCGATTAAATTTTGGCATGTATCTTTGCTGTAGTTCCTAAGTACTATGTTGTCGATTAAATCCCGGCGTTGTATCTTTATGTCCTCAGCTTTTGTCGTCAATTAAATTTTGGAAAAAATTGTGAACTTTTTTAGTTCTGTCTGAAGTGAAGTTATGATTTCCTTGTGTGCTAGTGATAATTTATGTCCGGAATCGCCGTAGAACCTATCTCCTTTAATAAAAAAAAAATCAAAGAACAATTTTCGGCGAAACAAGACCAAAGTGTGTTCCGTAATTGTGATCTTAGAAAATTGTATCACCGGTTTATGGTAATTCAGTATCTTTCAAGTCATGTATGTGCTTCTAAACTAACATCGCGAGAAGACATTGAATTCTTTTCATGAACAGAGTAGGTTATTAGCTAGGTACATTCAATACGTAGATTACCAAATATATATAAGTAGAGTCTCGAATCTTTTTAACGATGTCTCACATAATAGAAAATTCTTGTTCAAACGATTAAGGAAATAGATCATGCTCAATATGTATATACCCATCTCATTTCTCATTAACACAACATTAAGTATATATTGATGATAAGTTACAACAAAATACCAAACATTTTCCTGATTGAAACGATAAAATTATGAATCCATTGCACACGTGAATTTCACATCGTGCCTTCACTAGCTGAGCCAACAAGTAGCACCACCAAATATAAAAATTGGTATGTAAATAATGCCGTAGATTACAAGTGAGCATTTGAATATGCAAATCATATTTGACAAAGAATTATAGCGTGTCACGCAAAATCAATTTTGTGAACCAATTTCAGTATACCTAGCATTATCTCTCGGCCGTTCACAAGTTTTCCAGGGACTCGAAAAAGCGCATTTTGCTATTAGGAAACCCCCACAAAGCTCGCTTACGGACCAACTTGTTCGATGTAGGATCGTCTTTGGGCTTTATTCCCTGAAAAAAAATATATGGAAGCCCAATCTAGTTGTTTTCAGTAATATCAGCAGCCGAGGTAAGTACCAGGAGAGAAAAATCATGCAAGGAAGAAACCTACTGTTTCCGCGCATTGATCTAATTGCAAACCCTGTGTAAATCAAACGAGCAAGCGATAATCCTATAATTAACCAGCATCCTGAATCTTTGAACAAAGTGCAACTTTGCTGATTGAGGTGAATTATAGTCCAAAAGTGGGAAAATTACCAAAACAGTTGTAAACATATTCCAATTGTGCCAATTCAGTCCCAAACATTTTGCATTTGTGCTAATTCAGTCAATTTGACCAATTTCAGCCAACCGGCACTGACGTGGACGCTAGCCGTCCAGCCAACAATGAAGTGACAAATTTTTCGATTTCTTTTATTAATTTCACAACTTGCCAGAATGAAATGAATAAGAAAATAAAAAGGGCTCCGTCATGGATGACGCTGTCTCACGAATCTGAGCAGGCTGGGAACATAGAGGAGTCAGACAAGGAAAGGCAACAATCGCATGCCGGCTTCCTTGTAATCAACAAATATCATCGTCATTTTGAAAGAAAATAATTAAACCCCGTGGATAGAAAAAGATTTTTGTACCCAACTTGGATCGAGACGTGCCGTGCCGGCTTCCTTGTAATCAATGAATATCGTTGTCATATTGAAAGAATAATGAAACGCTTTCAAGAAAATACTTGATAGGAAAAGTTAAATAAAATGTTTAAATTTTCAATAATTGCTCATTGGCAACATCGAAGCTCATCAAAACCATTTGGTTTTTGTTCAACAAACTCACGGTATTGGACGAGACAAGCACAAATCTCCAGTGGGAAACAAAACGAATAGAGAATGTGATTGAGGTGTTGCTTGTCAGCAGGATGATCGATCTCTTACGACTTTGAGTCAGTATGTATTATTTTTAGAGACAACTCTTAAGAGAGAGCTTGTTATTATATATCTTTATACATATTCTTATTCGGTACCCATCATGCACTAGTCAATATCTTCTTAGATTAAAAATTGGTGGTTGTCAGCTTGTTCATCGATTCAAGGAAAAGATGCTTCCAGTGCTCCTCTCTCGTTAACCTACTCCAACTTTCCTTTTTCAAATTTTTTTTCTTTTACATTTTTATACAATTTTTCATTATTTTTCTATAAATTGTCCAATTATAATTAATTTTGTACTTGACAATATAATTGACATACAAAATACAGTATATTGCAAGCATAATGCATACAACAGGGGAGACTTTGTTGAGTTTGTTTTGGATCTCTTTCCTGAGTTGTCATTTTGGCTTTGTTGAGTGCTTGCCCCTCCCGCGTCTTTTTCTCCATCTTTTCTATCCCTTTGTTGAGTTCCTGTTCGTTTATCTCACATTCCCCTCCCATGTCCTTGCACGATCATTTTGACTCCTTTTTGCACTACAACTACACATGTTGCCTCTTTGACGAGGCAGAATCCAATGCTACACTCACGTTACGTAATCCCATTTCTGATCCATCTTTCAAAATTCCTCTTTTTCTTTTTTCCTTTTTACTTCTTTTTATGTAGTTGACGATAAATAATTGACATATCAAAATATGGTACATGGCGAACAGAATACGATAGATCAAAGTAAACCGTATGGAACAACTTGATCTTGATATAAGCTAAGCGTATTTCTACTCACATTAATTGTACCTTTGTCACGTATGTGCTTCCAAACTTATAACGGGAGAAGATAGTGAACTTTTTTCATGAACAGTAGGTTATCAGCTAGGTAGAGTCTCGAACTTTGTTAGTGATATCTCATATGGTAGAAAATTTTCTTCAAAAGATTAAAGAAAATGACTATGCTCAATGTATATACACCCATATCACTGATAGAGATATCAACTATATTTTATGATAAGTTATTACAAAATACCAAATATTTGTTGACAAAAAAAATAAAAATATGAATTCATTGAATATATGTAATTGGCACCTTGCCTTCACTAGCTGAGCCAACAAGGAGCACTACTTAATACAAATATCTGTATGTACGTAATGTAGTAGATTACAAGTGAGCACTACTCAATCTTTTGGCCATTCACAAAAGCGCATTTTCAAAGCTCACCCATGGGCCAACTCGTCGGATGTAGGAATTGTCTTTGGGTTCATCGTCTGAAAAATATGTGCAGAAGCCCAAGCTAGTTGCTTTCAGTAGTAAAATTTGTGGAAGCCCAATCTCTGAACAATGTGCAATCTAAGTCCTAAACCTTCTCGAGGAAGTGTAATATGATCTCTCATTTTCGATTTCCTGACTCTCCCTGCTTGGCTCTCTGTTCCCATGACCGAAGCTTCATTTGGTGATGACATATGAGTGGCAAAAAGAAGTAGCTACTTCATTTTTACCGCATGTTTTATCTTCCCAAATAGAAGAAAGATTTCCCTCTGGGTTATCACGACCCTTCACTTCTATTCATTTGATCAATCCAAATGCAGTTTGAGTCAATTTTAAGAGTTGTTTCAAGGGAGAAGTTTGGCACTATATTACATCTCTAGAGGAGTGTCTAAGATGACAAAATAAAGAGGTTTCCAACTTGACTACATCCTGTACGAAAGGAAGATTTCTGGCACCTCGATCTCCCGCCACAGAACCTCCATTAGGCATGTTCGCACGAAGTTTGCCTTGTGATTGGGCCAACAGCCCACCCACATGGCATCTAGCATATCTAATGAGCTTATTTTGTTCATTAAGCTTATTTTGTTCATGAAACCCACATTTCAAGGTTCTTTCGGGCCAAGGCTGGATGGGTAATAGTTTTCGGAACTCCCTCCAAGCATATCTAATGAGCCCACCTGACTCATAACTAATTTTGTTTAAATTTGCATGTAAGTGACTAAAAAAGGTTAGGTGAAGTCCAGGATATTCCTAATGAGCGACTCATAACCAATCTTGAATCTTGATAAGACTCTCAATCCTTTCTGTTCATCCGGGGAAGCCGTTTTTTTCTTCGTAAGGAAAAAAGATTCAAGATATGAGGTGGTAAAGTTATTCTATATGAATATAGGTTGACATTATAATTTCAGTATGTACTCTGAAGATTGAGACTACTACTACTGTCGACCTAAATTTTCTGATTTAAATTAAGCAAGGAGCCAAGTCTTGTGCGCTCGATAAATTAATTGCGATGTAGATGCATAAATTATGATTTGGGATAATAAATACTCACACTAAACTATTGGCAATAAGTACCATCGAAACTTACATAATTGCTAATTACATTTTTTTAATGTTTCAAGACAATAATAGATGTCAACACCCAAGTTAGGTGTTCTCTTCCGCGCCCCCGCCCCCCCCCCCCCCCCCCCCCCCCCCCCCCCCCCCCAGCCTTCCCGGGGAACCCTACGTAATTGTTATTGGGTTTTGACAAAATGGACGTTACTATTTATTTATGCAGAGCTTTGTTATTATATATTCATATAGATGTTTTTTATTCTATACCCGTCATCCTCATGTCAACATCTTAATACGTTAAAATTGGTGGGTTGACATTGCAAGGGCCCCCCATTTAGCTTAACACCAAAAGTAATAGTCTTCACACATTACGTTATCCAATTCACCCAAATTTCCACAAAACTTATTTTCTTGAAACACGCTTCAAGGAAATCTCACTCTATCCTGTCATAGACTTTCTTAATACCAAGTTTCAAGATAGCCCCGAACATTCTCCTCCTTTTTCTTCTCCTTGATTGATGAGGTATTTCTAGCTCTAACAAGATGTTATCTTGTATATGTCTCCCTTGCACAAAGGCACTTTGCTTGGGCCTAATCAATTCAGGAAACCAGGGCTCGAGCTTTTGGCCAACGCCTTTGCAAAAACTTTGTGCGTATAACTGCATAAGCCTATAGGACGATATGGATCAAGCCTTTCAGGGTTAGAGACTTCAGGAATCAAGAGTAATTTGTGTTCTGTTTAAAGAGGATTGAGGGTCCCTGATTCAATTGGTCAAAATAGCTATATTCTCCTTGTCCAACTGAAAATTAATCACTTTTTCGATATCTGTCATCAGATATAAACTGTTCACCATGACTAGTCCACTTATAATAGTTCGGAGTAAACCCAAATCTACAAAAATGTTTTCTAACTTTATCAATGTCTTGAAATTTTCCATTACTGCATTTTTTACATGGACATCTTAACTTATTTCCATTCATGAACTCATATTTAGTACTAGCAAAGTTTAAAAATAGTTCCAACCTGATACGAAACTCATCAATCAATCCTCGATGTCCAGGTAAATTCTTATTATACATCAAACTCCTGTCTCTTTGCATTGTGTATGTATAAAAAAAAATTCTCCTAAATTATTAAACATATCATATCTATTGTTTAATATTGTTAATTAAAACCATAAAATTCCAAAAATTAGAATTATGTTTTTTACGAAACAATTACTTTAAACTTGAAAAAAAATGCAAAAATTACCATGTCAAGAAGACTTACCAAGTATTTGACTGAAATCTTTGTAGTAGAAAGTGGACAATTTGATGAGAATTGCAACGTTCACTTGGATTGCGAGACCTTCAAATGGACACGTACCTAAAATAAAAACAAATTACATAAGATTCATCAATTAAATATATTTTATTTTTTCCTTGCTTACTATTTTCCTTTTTTTTTCCTTTCTTCTTAGCCGATCTAGCGACCGTCGACCTCGTTGGACGTATTTTATTTTTTCCTATGTATTATTTTGGGTTAATACCATGAAAAATTCCAAACTGGTATATTTGTGATAAATTTACTCAAAACTAATTTTTTGAACACAAAAAACTCTAAACTAGTACACATGTTACAAATTTATCATCCGTTAGTTTCCATTAAATTTTATCATCAAATTGTTAAGTTAAATGACACATAACAGTTGACGGATGTACCAGTTTAGGGTTTTACCTATCTAATTGTCACAGATTTACTAATTTATGATTTTTCGTGGTATTAATCTAATTTAACGGAAAGTAAATTTAACAGTTTGATTACTGTCAGGTCTGTATCATCCATGTATAGTCTACTGTGCCTTACAGTATATCTAGGCTCTTCTTGATCTATGGTTCTGCTGAGCCGCTTCAACAATTTATGCATCCACAGCATGTTGTCTGCTCCAATTTTTGCTAGGGGCATCAAAACATGGTGAGAAGGCAAAAAATCTCGATCAGGCCACATATATGACGCAATTCGGCTATCCATGCCATTGGCAAACCATGCTATGTCCCAAAATATTTGGTTCTGCTTTTCATCTAATGCTTTATAGCAGATTTTCAAAATCTCCCTGCAATCCTTCAGAATCTCTTGAGAGTTCTCCTTCCTTGGTTTTATCATGTCCTCTATCTTCCTCCAATCTTCTATTGTTTTTCCACGCAGAAATGAACCGATGACTTCAATAGCATATGGAACCTGCCCCATAGCTTTGACAATGCGATTCACAATTTTTGGACAGTCTGGTATAAAATTATCTGTTCTTGAAGCATGCTTGCAAAAAAGTTCAAGAGCTTGATCATTATCCATCTCAGTCACTTCATAGGTACAAGCCAAACCTTGAGAAACATATCTTTGGAGAATTCCATCATTTTCTGAAGTAACAATTATTCGGCTTCCAGAACCAAACCAGTCAAGCTGGTCTCCTACGAGATCACTAAGATGAGACTGTTCTTCCACATCATCTAGGACAATAAGAACTTTTATACTGCGAAATACATCCAGGAAGAACTTGATTCCTCTTTTGAGAGAAGCAATATTGCCATCTCGCTTTAGAATATCACATATCAACTTAGTTTGCACAAACTGAATACCACCAACATTTTGTGCTATTTCTCCAATCTCTGCGAGAAAGCTACAACTGTCAAAACGAGAGGACAGTCGGTCGTACACGACCTTCGCAATAGTTGTCTTGCCGATTCCAGCAGTTCCACCGATTCCAACCATGCACACTTTACCCCCATCATCTTCTATTTCCAATAACTTGATTACATCTTTCACTCGATCGTCAATCCCAATTACATGTTCAATAGTGGCAACTGAGGTCTGCAACGATTCCAAAGGGAAACTAGGAAGTTTCGGCTCCTTGAGATGTAGAAGTGGTGGAATCCGTTCCAAATTAGGACTTTCCCATATCCTCAGTGCAGACAGATTAGGAAGTGATGAGAGGGTATGAAGATCACTCTCTGTGTACTCCACTACAGGTAGCGCACCAATTTCCAAACGCTTGAGGCTAGTAAGCTCACCAAGTGCTGGGAGGCTTTTGCATCCTGCACAATCAAACAACCGTAGCTCCACTATCTTAACCATGCGAGATATCCAGCTTGGAAACCTTGCACTCCCGTAGCCTCTTATTTCTAATCTTCGAAGATTTAAGCTTGGCTGCAGCTCTTTGAGTAGAATTTCATCACTTTCTTTTCCGGCAAACACTAATACTAGCGAAACTAATGAATCCTTCTCCTTCAAGTTCGCAGCATTTGATTCTGCTGCCACATCTTCCATTTTTCCCTTAACTTCAATTCTAAGGCTTCCTCTCAACTTGTTTAACCTGTTCAACTCCCCAAGCCCACCGCAATTCTTTGGACGGGAATCATCCCTGGGCAAAAGGAAATCTGTTAGAGTGTGCAAAAGAGTCAACTGGCCCAATCCACGCGGCATGTGAGATAGTGCATTACAATTGCTAATCTCTAGTTGCCTAAGGTTGACCAATTTTCTTATATCCCTTGGCAATTCCATTAGCTTGTAACGCATATTTAGTTTAAGTACTTGCAAGCTATGCAATCTTGTCATAGAATTAGGAAGCCTTATGATTCCTTCATTTTCAGAGAGATCTAGAAATGTCAGGTGCCTCAACTCACAAATGGAACTTGGCAACTTCTCAATACCACTATCATGCCAATCCAAGGCACGCAAGAACTTGAAACTAGAAATGAAATCGCAAAGAGTTTTTTCACCCATTTGAATTTCACACCTCGAGGTTTCCATCTGATCTGTTTTGATGAATGTCCTCAGATGTTTTGCTCTGAGTAGTGTAGATGGAAGTCCTCGTTTTAAATCTAAAGTTGAACCCATGATACATGACGAATTCTTTCAACATTAGACGACCATGTCCGATCAATTCCTTGAGAATACTCATTTTCAGCGACTATGCGTGCTAGGGTATTCAATATACCATGCATCTTACAAGACGTCACATTTCCAAATTCATCTTCAATGCAGTCATGAAAGAAATTTCTCCTGAGTAAATCCATGAAATAATCATGAGCAATATCTTCCATATACCAATCTACATTGTCTATTGGGCGGATAAAGCCTTCTGCTATCCAGAGACTCGTCAACATGAGTTTATCAATCACAAAATCCTCGGGAAACAATGAACAGAAGACAAAGCACTGTTTTAAATGGGACGGGAGATGTTCATAACTAAGCTTTAGATGTGAAATAATGCCATAAAAATCTGCAGAAACTTCTAGGATCTCGTGCTCGAAATGTAACCACTCGTCTGCACTTTTCATTAACAATAATATACTTCCAATTGTTCGTATAGCAAGAGGGATTCCACCGCATTTTTTTACTATCCGCCTCCCGATAGTTAGCTTAATTGAATCTCTACTCTCTTCTTCTTCCTCACATGCCATTCTCATCAATAAATCTAAAGACGAGTTTTCTGAAAGTGCCTCGAGGAAATAAGATGGGGTTGTGCCCATGGAGTGGGCAACAGACTGAACGCGTGTTGTTATCAGAATCTTGCTTCCTTCCGCACCTCCCATCAATAAACTTTTCAATCTGCCCCATTGTTTATGAAGATGCGACATTACATCGTCGATAACCAGGAGATATTTTCTTCCCCGAACAAGTTCCACGACTCGATTTTGCAATTGCTCCAACTCAATGTCGTCTACTCCCTCGTTCGTTAGGCTCTCTGTGATTTTTTGCAATGCCGTTTTGAGATCGCACAAGTGACGTACACATACCCATATCCTCAAATCAAAATGCTTGTTGACCATGTCATCTTTGTACAGACATCGAGCAAGAGCCGTCTTTCCAACCCCACCCACACCGCATATCGAAAGCACCGGAATCTTTTCTCCAGCGTCAGAGCCTAACAAGAACTTCAAGGTTGTGCTTTTGGCGCCATCTCTCCCTATAATCTCCTCCTCGTACCCAAAGGAGTCCGACCGCTCTCTCCTCCTCCTCGACCCACTCTCTACTTGCACATCCTCCCGCAGGTCAAAATCCCTCCCTTTAGCAGCAATGGCCTCCATTCTCTTCCTGATTCTCCTCACGCGGGCGGTCATCTTCAGCCCCAGAGCCAGTCCGTTCGAAGGCGAGAAGAAGGTGATTACCTGCTCCAACTTCTCGTCCTTGCCCGGCAATTCTCGCCGCGTGACTTCGATGCTCCACTCTTCCAGCAAGTCCTCCGCGTCGTAGAAAGCAGCTTTGAGGTCGTCGAACCACTCGCGGATTCCTCCGGGGGTCTGGACCACCATGAACTGCTGATCCATGAAGTCGTCGAGCAACCGCTTCTCCGCATCGTGCACTACGCTTCGGAGGGCGGAGACGGTCTTCTTGAGCTTGTGTAATTCGCCGCCGACGGCCCATGACTTTCCATCCTTTGGCAGATCATCCAGAAGGTCAGATATCCTCCAGATGATCGCCTCCGCCATAGCTCTTCCGAGGTTGAAGGAGGGATCCCTGCTGCTCCCTCTTTCTCTTTCGGGACGCTGCTCTCGCTATGCGTCTTCTGGGGAGGGCTCCTCCACTCCTGTTATGGCAGGGCTAAATCAACATAAAGAGAAGAAAATATTATCGTTTAACTGTTTGGGTATGTGGCCAAAAAAAAAAACTCTTTGGGTAAAAAGTGGACCAAAGAAAAACTTTTTGGGTAAAAAAAAAAGTGACAAGTGCCCTCAATTTCCTAAAATTTATCATAAGAGTGTAATCGAATCTTAAAATTTTAAAAAGTACAATTAACTCTTAAAATTTATCACGAAATTACAATTGAATCTTAAAACTTTGAAAAAGTATAATCAAATTCTAAAACCTGTCACGAAAATTCAATCGAGTCAAGAAACTTTCAAAAAATGCAATCAACGAAAGGATTTGATTAGATCAATTTGATAGTTCTTAGGACTTGATTGTATTTTTTTAAGTTTTAAAACTTAATTGCATTTTTGTGATAAGTTTTAGGACTCAATTGCACTTTTCGAAAGTTGTATGACTCAATTACACTTTCCTCCACTCTTGTTATGCATTTTTTTGATTTTTTTTTTAGTTTTGTCCGCATCAGCATCGGTGATGCTATGTCAAATTTTTCGGCGAGGCAAATTGTCGATGGCACTTAAGTAATAGATTTTTTAAATTTATGACATTCAAGTGAGCGCCGTACGAAAATTATGGCACTCCTAGTGTATTTATCCCAAAAATGCGTATATATGTGTCCATTGATGGAGTCATTATTTAAATATTTGAGAAAATTATCAATTGAGTCTTAAATTTATTGTACATATATCAATTCAGTTTTAACTTTCCAATTTTGTTAATATAGTCTCACATATTTGCACGATATTTAAATGTAGTCTTTCCTACCAATTGCCATTGCAAATTGCAACATGGAAATCAACAAATTGCCCATATCAGCATGTCACATAGGATGCCCAGTGATGACTAAACGCCATGTCAGCGATTTTTTGTGGCAATTGGCGGGAAAGTTTACATTGAAATATCACTCAAAAGTTTAGGACTACATTGACAAAATTGAAAAGTAAGGTTGATTAAGTGGAATAATTAATTATTGACAAGAAAATTATGACAATTGTAACGGCATTATAAGACAATCCAATCAAATCATTGGCAAATGCATATTTTTTGTCAATTCTAAATGCATCTAAATTTCCAATGAAAAGAAAGAAACGAAAGGTAAAAAATGATCTTAAATCTGGGACCTACAATAGATATTATGTTCAATTTAAGGTAATAGGAGGCGTTGGAAGTCAAAAAATGGATGGAAAAAGGTCTTTATGTGTTTATCCTTTTCACATAATTGCTCATTTAAATTTACTTATTTATATTTGAGTGGATGCGAGTAAAATAAGGAGAGAGTATGATGGGTTTCTAGAGTCAAGGACCGTGTGGTGGTTGGGAAAAAGGAAAGGCGAGTGATGTAATTTATAATTGATACTACTTTGTATTAATACATAATAATTTTTTGATGATATTTTAATTTCGATAATTTTTGAAAATTAAATTTAAAATATTTTGGATTTTATAAGCAATAGGCCTCATTCATGAGAAGTGCCTAGTTTTAAATATATGGTACCCACTTCATTAATATGTCTTATAAAGAATTAATTAAAGCAAGGCATTTATCTACGTAGGAACCTTATGGTAAAATTAAGATGTATAACTACATTGATTGGCCTTCCCCAACATTTTCACTCATAAATAAAAATGTTTGAGAATAACGACAGCATAAGTGCCATAACTTTCATACGGTACTCACTTGAGTATCACATCGGAGTAAAATCAATTATTTGAGCGCCATTCTCAGCAAATCGTCCTACGTGGATTTTTTTTATTAATTTTCCATTCCGACGTGGATTTTTTTATTTTTGAATTTTTATTAAATATCTACGTTAGTGTCGACGATTTCATGTAGGATGACCGGCGTCGACATCGGATTTTTTGGCAAGGAAAATTACCAATGGCACCTAAGTGATCATTTTTTCAAATTTGTGGTACTCAAGTGAGCGAAAAAAAAAGTTATTGCATTCAAGTGAGCACCGTACGAAAGTTATGACACTCCTACTGTACTTATCCCCTCAAATCTTTATCACCTTCAAGACATTAGTTTACAAATTCATAAAAAAGATAGCACCACTCACCTAGGAAAGCTGAAAACTGACTTATGAAGGTTACTTGAGCCAACGAACTCGTATTCCTATCAACTAACCGAAAAACAATTTCAAAATCTGAGTAAAACACTACTCTAATGAACGATTTGACTAAACCATGCTCAATCGTCAATGAATTGACTTCTACGCCCCAATAAAGAAACTTGTTTATAACAGATGTTAATCTTTTCTGTTACGCGTAACTCATACTACAAACTTCCAAAAAAATTTTCAATCAAAACGTAATTCGAGATCAACTCTTCGTCAAACGCCACAGCTACACAATGCCCTAAACTATCAATCATGTAAAAATCCATGGCTCAATAATTCCACAATCAAACATCATAGTTCAAAATTGATATAACTTAGAATTTGTGCCCTAATTTCGAAAATTACTCCGATTAGATGAATAATTGGCTTGAATACTTACAAGGCATTGCAATTTGGAGTTGATTCGGCTTGTCAGAGTGTCCGGATCGACTATGCACGATTTTATTTTTCTGTTCTTCATTTCTTCTTCTCCTTCCACGAACGAGCTTACTCTCTTTTACCTTGTTTATGTCACCGCTTCACAGCTTCGTCTGTCGGAGAGGAAATAAATGGGTTAGGGCTTGGGCTTGGCTTTAAGAGATATGGGCTGGGTTTGAGGCCCATTATTACAATAATAGTCCGATTCTATTATCATATGAAGTTAATTAAGTTGGTCATCAAATTATTAGACACTCTTCCTAATATTTTAGATTTTATTTTCATTTCGTGCATAACCCTAATGATTTATCGTATCAGCTAGTGTAAATGACCCTATATTTGTGTCCCAAATTCAAAATTTGGCTCACTTCTGGTAGACTTGGCAATCAACAGGTCAGTTTTTGTGTTCTAGTCAATATGGATTTGTGTATTAAATTAATCATTTTACATGGATCAAAATTTGATCCACCCATACTCAAGCAATTCAAATCGGGTTGTCCTTTTTTTACTCCATTTTTTCCTCAATAAACGAGTCATTATCCAAAGATTTCATTAAATACAAATTCTTAATCAAACTAACAAATAGAAAGTTTGTATGTTAATTGCAACAGTTCAGTTTGTACATTAATTGTGATAGTTCCGAAAATCTCTAAAATTGGTTTATTTCACGTGCGCACACACACACATATATATGGAAAAGAGATTAACGTAGAAGAGTTTCAGGTTACTCTATAGAATTTGGAAATGTGATTAAATTTGGAAAAATGATTAATCTATATGTATTTGTTTGTTATTATTATTTTCTAAGAAATAAATACTTAGAATTGATTATAAAAGTGATTTATTCTTAATTTAAATGTTTACATTTGTTGATTATTTGATTATTCTATAAACATAAAAATAATCTATGAACTTGAATAATGAAGAAAGAAGAAACAATATATAAAAGGATTAATAAAACAAAACAGAAAACAAAAACCATCATAGTCATAGTTTAAGTGTAATGTTTAAATAATTCATAATTCGTCATAGTCAATCATGATATATGAGATTAAAGAAAGATCCTAGATATCAGAATTTAAAAGCTACAGCAAGTCATTGCTTATCCCGAAAGAACACTTTGCTGCTCAGTCCATATTTTGTATTTTAGGTTATATTGCATCTCGCTAGCTAGCGGGCTCAGGTTTAATATTGGTGTCTAAATAAGTGCTTGCATACATTCTATCAGGAGCATCTGAACTTTCTGTATGAATCTCATCTGAGACAAATCCAACTAGAAAGAATGGGACTAGACAACGGGGAATTTTAATGTCGTTTCGTTGTCCGTAACAGGATGTAGAGTTGCCTCCATAAGATCTTAAGAGTAACATCTTTCTCATCGTTGGAGGTGGTGTTAAAATCATATGGTGCACAATTTACACCCCGCAATTTGATTGACTTCATATATAAATTGATTCTTTTCGAGGGTGTGAACCAAGTGAAAAAGAATCGTCCAATTCTGTCGCGATTCATTTATGATTCAGCTTGATTGATTAATGTAGCTGTGTCTATCAAGTGCATCACTTAATATTACTCTAAATTCCATGCAAGCTACGGAGTCGATCTTGACTATACTTCTCCGTCAGTTTCTTCTCGTTGGTTTTGTTGAATGATCATTCATCATATCCATTTCCTTCTCCTTTCTAGTTTTGGTTTTTGGTGCTCACTACTCCAAATCTTATTTCCTGCAGAGCGTTTAGCCCTCATTTGGCAACAAAGAGCGGAAGCTGCCAAGAAGCGAGAAGAAGAGAGCTGGTGAACTTCTTTGAGGCGGCTATAATTTTCGTTCTGGTTTCACCCTTATCACTAAAACTGATTCAAAAACTCTCTTTTCATCTACAGCCAAAGAACTGAAGAAGGCTGATGCTCGCAAATGATCCTTAGAGAGAGCGCACAAAGGAGCATTCTCTTGCAAAGCAACAAAAAGAATATGCAAAGATTAAAGACTCACTTTTCTATTTTAGCAATTGGTTCAAACAGTATATTTTCTCTTCCCAGTATTACTACTGAAAGCATGTGGTACTGTTCTCGATTGGCCTACCTATGAGTAAAGACGTCTCCGGTGACTAGGAAATCTACAATGTTCGGCTTGTTTGCAGAACAATGTTTTGCTCAGGAGTTGCTACGTCAGGTGACTGCTCTTTCCCGTGCTAGTTCACGCTGAGAATTGCGTGGATCGACTGTCCATTAATATATGGATTACCCTGATAAAAAGATGATATGATAAATAGGCACTGTGATTACAAGAACAAGGCTGTATGTGTTAGAATTAATTATCATAACCATGATGGGATGACGCTGCCAAGCATCTCTGCTCAATGTACCCAAAGTTGATTTTGAAGTTGGAATACGGTGTTTCAAGGTTAATTCAATCTTGTACGATCTTTTTGTTCCTTGAATAAGAAAATGTGCTTTTTTCCTTCTGGGACATTCGAAAAGTGATGCCTTTACTGTCTTAACGTTCTTTTTTTGGGACATTTTCTAGGTGAGCCATTATAATTGAGATTTGGCCAATTTTCTATAATATTAGACGACCCAAAAAGTTTCTCTATAGTCATGGGGGATGTACTGGGCTGGAATTAGGTCTAAAGGCGCTTCCCTAGCCCGACTACGCGAGGGAGGTCAATGTGATGCAGAGGGACATTGGACGACTTTATGGCAGCTAAAACATGATGGAGAAGATGAAAAAAAGTACGAGAAAAATGCGTGAATCTCCTGCAATTCTTAGCTCTATTTGCCGTGGAACGACCAGATTGCAAACCCCAATTTTCCGTTTTCTTCTTCACCAAGAAAATGTGCTTTTCCTAACGACTTCTGTTAATTATTTTTGTTGATTGTGTTAAAACATAGGAACACCAGAAAATAAGTCTCGTACAACTACTGTCTACCTGAAATGAAAGGGTTAATACCACGAAAAATCTTAAACCGGTGCACCTGTAACAAATTTACCACAAACTATTTTTTTGACTACAAAAAACCCAAAATTGATACACCTGTAATAATTTTACCCTGAACTATTTTTTTGACCACCAAAAAATCCAAACTAGTACATCTATGATAATTTTACTCCGAACTAATTTTTTAATATTATTTTTTTAGTTTTTAGTTTTCTTTTTCCTTTTCTTTTCTTTTTTTTTTTATCCTTCATTTTCTTTATCTTCAACCTCTAACCAATCGCTGGTCCAGTGATCAGCCAGAGGCGAGAGCCAAAGAGGTCAGCCGCTGGCGAGGCCAACCTCGGCGTTGTTGGGCGAGGCCGACCTCGCCGACAATTGGCAAGGTCAGCCTTGCCCCACCCCTGGCGAGGGGTCGTCCTCACCATCGGTGGCAAGGTTTGGCCCCGCCGGCAATTGGTGAGGCTGGCCTCGCCTAGAAGTGGCGAGGTTGAGCCTCGCCAGCAACGGTGGGGCCGAGCCTCACCAGCGATGGTAGGGTTGACCCCTCGCCGGCAACTAGCAAGGTCGGCCTTGCCCACCCATGGCAACGACAAGGTCGGCCACACCCAGCAATGGCGAGGTCGGCCTTGCCAGCGGTCAGTAGGGCCAGCCTCGCCGGCAACTGGTAAGGTCAACCTTGCCCATCCCTAACAAGGTCGATCTTGCCCCCCTAGCGAGGATCAACCTCGCCTCTCCAGTTGCCGGCGAGGGGTCGTCCTCACCGTTGCTAGCAAGGCTCAACCTCGCTGCTTCTGGGCAAGGTTCGACCTCGCCAGTTACCGGTGGGGCCGAGCCTCGCCAACGACGACGAGGACGACCCCTTGCCGGTAACTATCGAGGTCGAAACTCGCCAGAGGTGGGGCAAAGCTGACCTTGCCAATTGCCAGTGAGGTCGACCTCTCCGGCATCTGGTGAGGTCGGCCTCACCAGCCACCAGCGGGGCCAACCTCGCCGGCCATAGGTTGAAGATAAAGAAGATGAAGGAAAAAAAAAAAGGAAAGGAAAAAGAAAAGAAAAGAAAAAATAAAACAAAATTCGAAAAAAAATAAAAATATTAAAAAACTAGTTTGGAATAAAATTATCGCAAGTGTACTAGTTTGGGATTTTTTGTGGTAAAAAAAATAGTTCAGGATAAAATTGTCACATGTGTACTAGTTTGAGGTTTTTTGTGATCAAAAAAATAGTTTTGGATAAATTTATCATAAATGTATGAGTTTAAGGCTTTTCATGGTATTAACCCTGAATGAAACAAACTCTTTCTCCATCCTGCGACCTGTTCTCATTCGTTGAAGAGTCGCCAAACTCGGGATTTGAAGGAAAACTAACAGGGTGCTTAATGTAAGCCTGAGTGACATATCTGTTCGAAAAACATATAGCCGACATAGATATGCTATTAACTTGCCTAATTACGTGATGACTTCTCAAAGCCAACTCTACTCTAAAGCATTACGGAACAAAACCCATCTTGAAGCATGGAACTCAGATGCTTCAGGGCTTGGTTAACCAGATGGTCCAGTACTATGTCTATTTTAGTATGGATTTGCTGCTTTCTCATTCATTTGGTCTACGGTGACATCGTATTTTTCAGTATGCATTTTGAAGATGGAGACTACCTTTGTGGCCCTTAACTTTCTGATTCAAATTGAGCAAGGAGCTAAGGCCTATGCGCTCAATAAATAAATGGGATGTAGGCGCAATGACAGCCCTAACACGATGCACTTTTGCTTGTTCTAGTTGTATTTAATGCATTTCCTTTTGATAGTTGATCTAGATAACGCTACCTAAAGCAGCAAACTGTAGAGAGAAAGAGGAAGAGGATGGAGCATGAACCTATTGTAGAAAAAGACTCTCCTTTTGTATTCAATGAATATGTTTTCTGTACATTTACAATGCTCAAACCTGTTATATATGTAGGGACATATGATAACCCTAATTAGGAGATATACAATAGGAATGATTCTATACTAGGAAGAAATCTTTACAATAAAAAAAACCTAACAAATAGGCTAAAATAGCTCACGACCACACTCCCCCTCAAGTAGGTGCAAAGATGTCTTTGATACCCAACTTGATAAGTGAGCAATGAAATTCTCTACTTGATAGAGCCTTTGTCAATATATCAGTTAACTGGTCTTCAGACTTGACAAATGGTAATCGGATCACTTTTGCCTCTAAATTCTCTTTGATGAAATATGTGTCAATCTCCACATGTTTGGTTCTATCATGCTAAACTGGATTATGAGCAATCTTTATGGCTGCTTTATTATCACAAAACAATTTGATTTCCAAACCTGGTGGATACTCGAGCTCAGTTAGCAGCTTTCGAAGCCATAGAAGTTCGCATAACCCTTTTGCTACACCTCCGAATTCAGCTTCTGCACTAGACCGAGCTACAACTTTTTGTTTCTTACTTCTCCGTGTAACAAGGTTGCCTCCCACAAATGTAAGATACCCTGATGTAGACCTCATGTCTATCACACTTCCAGCCCAATCTGCATCTGTGTAACCTTCTATTTCAAGGTGGCCATTCTTTGCAAATAGCAACCCCTTTCCTGGGGCTGACTTCAAATATCGAATGATGCGCCACACAGCACTCATATGATCCTTACTAGGTGCATGCATGAACTGACTCACCACACTTACTGCATGAGCAATATCAGGACGTGTATGTGATAAGTAAATTAATCGACCTACTAATCTTTGGTATTTCTCTTTATTAGTAGGTGTCTGATCAGGGTACTCTCCGAGCTTACAGTTTTGTACCATAAGAGTGTCTGCAGGCTTGCAATCCAGCATGCCAACTTCGGTCAAAAGATCAAGAACATACTTCTACTGAGACAAGTAAATCCCTTCCTTCAACCTAGCAACCTCGATTCCCAGGAAATATTTCAAACCTCTCAAGTTCTTCATCTCAAACTCCCTTGATAATAATTCCTGCAGTCTCATAATCTCTGCACTATCATTGCCTGTAATAATCATGTCGTCTACATATATAATAAGAGCTGTCATTCTTCCTTGAGCACCTTTTAAGAACAAAGTATGATCTGAGTTACTTTGGGAGTATCCATACCCTTTCATAGATGAGCTAAAGCGACCAAACCATGCACGAGGGGACTGCTTCAACCCATACAATGATCTTTCCAGCTTACAGACCATGTTCGGCTTATCTGCGCATTTGTATCCAGGTGGAAGCTCCATATAGATCTCCTCCTCTAAATCTCCATGAAGAAATGCATTCTTCACATCAAATTGATGCAAAGGCCAGTCCAAGTTTGCAGCAAGAGATAACAACACTCTTATAGTGTATAACTTTGCAACTGGAGAGAATGTTTCATGATAATCCACCCCATAAGTCTGTGTATACCCTTTAGCTACCAGTCGCGCCTTATACCTCTCAATAGTGCCGTCTGCCTTATGTTTGACTGTGAACACCCACCTACATCCAACCGGCTTTTTATCCTTTGGTAGTTCCACAAGTTTCCAAGTTCGATTTTTCTCCAACGCCTTCATCTCTGCCTCCATCGCTTGAAGCCATTTCGGATCCTTCATGGCTTCTTCAACCCTGTTTGGAACTTGAACTGAGGAAATCGTAAACACGAAGGCTTGTAGTGGTGTGGACAGCCTCTTGGCAGACACATAGTCTGCAATAGGGTATCGAGACCGGTGGTCCTCTACATCTGGAGAATATCGATTCGGTGGTTTACCCCTATTATACCTATCGGGTAGCTTATAACCAGTAAGCACATCAGTATCTTCAAAAGAATCAAGTACAGTAGAAGTACTTACCTCAGGTACATTCTCAGGAGCTTGGAGTGGTATTAAAAAGGACGAAGAGGGCGAAGACAAGGAGAGCTGTTGCAGCTGTGCATCTGTTGACACCTGTTCGGACCCATGTCGTAATTCAGTGTTGTCTGGTCGTGCAGCCTCAGAATCATGCAGCAGTAGCTCAAAATCTTCAGCCTCAGTAGCCTTAGAATCACGTGGCTGTGCACACCCATCCGTCGCTCCTGCAATTCCTACTACCTCCCACCAATGTCTGGTTCTACAACTAATCTCCCCTTGAACAGGACACTGGGGAGAAGGAAAAAAGGATTCCGTCTCAATAAATGTTACATCCATGGTGACATACATGCGCTTCCCGGCAAGATCATAACACGATACCCTTTATGAGAAGGGCCATAACCAAGAAACACACATTTGACTGCACAAAGGTGAAGTTTGGTCCGCCGATTTTTGTGAAGATGGACGTAAGCGACACACCCAAACACCTTAGGAGGCAACATAAGAACCGAAGGAAGAGACACATGGGCAGCAAGTGCTTGCATTGGCGTGCGATAGCTCATAATGCGAGAAGGCATGCAATTCAACAAATAAGCAGCTGTGACTACGGCAGAATCCCAAAAACGATGGGGAACATGGCTACCTTCCAAGAGTGCTCGAGTGGTTTCAAGAAGATGGTGATTCTTGTGCTCAGCAACACCATTTTGCTGAGGAGTCTGAAGGCAAGAAGTTTCATGTATTAAACCATGTTCTTGAAAATAAGCTGCAAGAGGTTTACTTAAGTATTCGCCACCATTATCAGACTTGAGAACTTGAAGTTTGGCCCCAAACTGAGTCTGAACCATACGGTGGAAAGTCCAAAAGATAGCTTCAGCCTCATTCTTATGTTTCATCAAATATAGCCAAGTCATACGTGTGCAATCATCAACAAAGATGATAAACCATCGAAACCCAGATACAGTAGTAATATGAGACGCACCCCATACATCGAAATGAATTAAGGAAAAAGGAGTAGAACTTATATTCAAACTGGGAGGAAAACAAGTGCGATGGCTCTTTGCCAAAATACATGTATCACACTGAAAACTAGAGTTCGATAGACCATGAAATAACTTGGGAAACAAATGCTGTAAATACCCAAAAGATGGGTGACCTAACCGACGGTGCCATAACCAAAGTTCCTTCTCTTGAGCTAACTGTCCATGAGAATGATAGGTCCGTCCAGAAGTAATTTCATCCACGAAATACAGCCCCTCCCTCTTGGTACCACGCCAAATAATCTCCTTCGTGAGAATGTCCTGAAACAGGCAAAAATCAGGGTACATAAGCATAACACAGTTCAACTCACTAGTAAGCTGTCCAACTGATAACAAACAATTAGATAATGAAGGAACAAGCAAGGTATGAGATAGAGAGAGAGAAAGCGTGACAGACACACGCCCAGCAGCCGTCACAGGAAAGCTATATCCATTAGCATTGTAAATATGATCTCGACGTGGTGTAGTAGATGTAAGAAGATCACCAGATTCCGGAGTCATATGATCTGTAGAGCCATAATCAATTATCCACCCATGATGACCATCACCATGTCCATTAGCAAAGACAAACCCACAATTACCTTCAAGAGATTCAACATTAGCAGATTCAAGCTTCATGGGAATTAATGACAAGCCGCTAGTCACTAAAGAGGCTTGCCCTCCATTCCGCCCCTTTTGGGAGCCCTGTTTCTTCTTCTTGGTCTGAAAATCATCCCACAAGTTCGGATAACCATGCAGTTTAAAACAAGATGCTGCTATATGTTTAGGATTCCCACAGTGAGAGCATCCCTCGGATTGAATTGGCATACCAGGTTTAGGGCGAGGTCTCCGGGTAGAAAGCACTAACTGATCACCTTTGCCCCATTGTGACACCATGGCAGAACCAGAGGTGACCTCGACAAGAGTGGAGAGCATGACAAATTGGCGCATATCCTCTCGCCTGACTCGGGCATAAGCTTGTTTAATAGTGGGAAATGGATCCATCTTCATAACATCAGCACGAACATTATCCAGGCGGTCATCGAGACCATCCAAAAAAGTATAAACTCAATCTTCATGGACAATGGCATTGTACCTCAAAATATCGATCGGACATTACATAGGATTAGGACGGCGGAAATCAATCTCACGCCAGAGCCCTTGAAGATCATTATAATATTTCTCGATGGGTCCACCGCCTTGCTTCAATTGAGAAACCTGCCTCTTAATATCATAGATTTGGGAGGTGTCAGATCCATCAAAAAAGGTCGTTGCCACAGCATCCCATACGGCTCTAGCAGTAGGAAACCGAATAAAGTTTGGTATCAAGGCTGGTTCTATAGAATTGATAAGCCAACCTTTCACCGTAGAATCATCGGTCTTCCATTGTCTAAAAGATGGATCTGTAGGAGGGGGCTCAGGAGAATCACCATTCAAATAGCCCAGTTTGTCTTTGCCCGAGACATACATCTCAACAACCTGGGACTATACGCCATAATTTTTGCCATCAAGCTTGACAGCAATCGGTGCAACAGGAGGTTCAACGCGCGGCGGCGCGGCCTGCTGGGTCAAGAGCTGCTTCATCGCAGCGGTCAGGTCTGCCAGAATAGCAGTAGCAGAGGCACTAGCATCTGCTTTGTCAGTTGTAACACTCAATTGTTCGTCGGCCATGAGATCAGCTTCGCAAACTGAATTGTGATGAAGAAGATCGGGTAAGACGCACGTCGGACGACGCAATAGAGAAAGAAAGCGGGACCGCCGTAATCGATGATTGATGTACAGTACCCCAAGGATCAAACCCTAGGGCTCTGATACCATGTAGAAAAGGACTCTCCTTTTGTATTCAATGAATATGCTTTCTGTACATTTACAATGCTCAAACATGTTATATATATAGGGACATATGATAACCATAATTAGGAGATATACAATAAGAAAAATTCTATACTAAGAAGAAATCTTTACAATAAAAAAAACCTAATAAATAGGTTAAAATAACTCACGACCACACCTATGAGATGAATGTGAAGACGTAGGAGAAATAGAGACCATGGAACAGCGTGCTGATGTAAATGGGTTCCGCCCTGCACAAGTAATATCAACATTTTCATCGCCACTTCTTTTAAGGTTTCTGAGTATTTACTTATTCCAGGTGCGAAGGCTATCCCTGGACTCAAAGTGAACAAAGTCAGGAACCTAATGGATCGAATCCATTCTTGTCTGCTACGTCTGCTACGATAGAGCTGGACCTTTCTCATCTTGACATTTCACTTTTTAAATGAGATTTTTCCTTTTATGAGGAACTTTTGATTTTTGCCATCGCCCAGTTTCGAGCAACCATCTCTTTCCCTCTCGGTTTGATGAAGGTTCCAGTTCGACATGGACTTGAAAATGATTACTGAGTAAGCCTACAACCACTCCACTCTTTTAACTAGATGGAGCAAAATATTTGGGATTCTGATGGATTACCAACAGTTCCCAAATCTTAACCAGCTAGCTTGTGAATTTGAGGCTTTAGTAGGATCAGGGTGAGAAAAATTTTAGCCACTTAAGGCCATCACTTCACGTTGTGCCACATTTTCAGCATTGTAATAAGCTCCTGCTGTCACTTCATATTCTTCATCCAGCAACGTGCATATACACTATAAATCCTATGCTATGCTGATGGCCTCAAAAAGATTTCTGTCCGCTGCTAGGCGTGTTGTTATTTTCCAACAAGAACAAGAAGCTCCATCCCTAAACCAAAAAGAGGACCTGGACCGTTCATCTCTGGAGGTCAGGACCTCATTGAATGTTCACCGACAGATTACTCAATCCTAGAATATGATACGCCAACAACAGTGAACACATGCCGAGTATTAGAAAATTTAGAACACGACAGAACTAGTGAGAGGACCACTATAAGAATGAGCAAATAACATAATGTCAAGCAATCATATCTAGAACTAGGAAGTTCAGTGGGGTTTAGCAACATCTTGCCCAAGTTTCCTTGAGACTTGTTTTGCATCTGCCACCTAGGCGTAACACGATTTAACTCATAGGATGCAGCAAGAAGCAAACCAAAGAGATAGCACCAGGCCATATAAACTCAACCCCTTTCATTTCCAAAGAATTTCCTGTAGTTTCTCCTCTATCACTTCAAATTGAATTTGCAGTATATGCTTGTAGTCATAAGATGGGGATCATTGAGTTGGTATGTACTACTGAACTAATGTAATAACAATCCTTTACTTTTTCTTGTTGCTGATAATATCCCTATGCAGAAAAAAGAAAACAGAGATAGGAAAGAGACGGAGAAAAGAAACAAAATTGCATACAAAAAACTCAACAAATTGAGACACATAAAAATAAAAAATAACTAAGGTGACCCTTGCAGGCGAGTAAGACAAAACAGAACCAGTTGCATAGATGATGGAACAAGCAAATTCCAAAATGCACCCATAGTTTGAGATAAATTCAATATAGAGACCACACATACAAGGAGTAAACTACGATAAGAAGGTCCACACACATGCAGGCGTACGCACAAAAAAAAAACGAACTAAGAGTAGTGTCTTCCAATTGCAAGATATCTTTTTCTTTGTTGATTACTCATACTTTAAATCATTCCAAAGATGCCTCAAGTTCAAGCTCTTCAGAAACACAGCTTGAGATCATTCATAATCATTGATGCAAAATTCAGTGCCTCTGACATCTGTAGAGTAATCTGTCACGAAGAGCAGTTTGACAAAGTCAACTTTCTCAGTTACCATTCACTCGTTTAAGCCCGCATGGATAAGAAATTTCCAAAACATACCTTAGTTTTCCACCTTCAAGACTAAAGCATGACATACACAGGATCATCTGCATTTTGTCAACAACAAGGTCTGAGCTAAAGCGAAATTATGAAGCCGTCTGCCTAGTGACACCATCAGCTAACTCAAGGATGTGGAGACAAAATTGCCCTTCATCTCTGGCGAGCACTTTAGAAATTCTTGTGTATTTTAATCTCAAGATTCTCAAAGAGAACAATCCCTGAATGTTGCAATATCCCGTCAAACTTCCGCAGTGGGTGAAATCCAACTCTTTAAGCTTCTTAAGATCTTTTATGGCTTCAGGAAATCCTTTTAGGTAAGTACCAACCATCTTTAGCACTTCAAGATTTTCCAAATATTTGACAGAAGGAGGTAATTCCTTAATTAAGGTCTCCGACAGGTCCATTTCCTCTAGTGAAACAAGCTCTCCAATGACAGCCGGAAGTTCTTTTAGGTTTTTGCAACTTCTTAAAATAAGCTTCCGAAGATTCTTTAACAATTTAATGGAATCAGTGACTTCACCCAATGCTTCACATTTGCAAGCACTGAGAATTTCAATTGCCGGCAGAGAGCCTTCCTCGAATTTAAGTCTTTCAATTTTAGTTCCATCAATGAGAAGCTCTTTCAATGCTTTCATGGAACACAGTGCTTGTGGCAAATCTTTAACGAATTTGCAACACTTCATGTTTAAGGAAACTAAATTCTCAAAGTTAGAAATGGATTTCTGAGTCGTTGGGCTTAATAATAAACAACCTTCCAGGATCAAGCATTCTAACTGCGTTGAGGCAGGGAATTCCAGACATGAATTGATCCAAGTACAACCTTTTAGGTTCAAGACTTTCAAACTCCTAGCCTTCTGCAAAAACAAAATGATTCAAATGTTTATTCCGTACTTCAATTATAACTCTAAAGATAAAATGCAGGCGCATTTGTACATAAAAAAAAGTGCCCAAGCACATATAGGCCTTACCTCCATCAAATGTTTCCAGTCTTCCAAATTCAATTTGACTGAGCCTGGGCATAAGTTGAGAATTACCAGGTTTTCCATTTTGAACGCAAACAACTTAGATTTCTCATGGCATCCGCGCCAATCAAGCCATACTAGCTTTGGAAGAAGATTCTCAGGATTTCCTTCAATATCAACATTGTCCAACTCAAGAAACCTCAGACTTGATAGATGATGAAATACTTCACCATCTACTTGATTAAAATTGGGGTCACACGAAGAGCTTCAACCTTGCTCGAACCCTGCCAATTTGTTGAAAAAGTGCAAGTGTGAAATTCGAACAAAGATATATGCAATGAAACGATAATATAATCATTGTATCTAGAAGGAAAACTTGTCTAGAATATTGGAGAAATCTCAGTGTGATTTACCTTTTTTTCGCGCAATGTTGTTTGGACATCGTTGTAATCCCATAGCCTGCTGCGCTGCCCGGGGTCTTTATCTTCTTTCTTGACAATTTCTCTTCCCAAGAATTTTAGTTGATTGTGCATCCAAAACTCATTTTCTTCTCCAATTTTCAGAAAAGACATACTTTGAAGGTCACCGACACGTCTATATGGGTCACATCCACAGGCAGCCCACATGTAGTAGGGGATTCTCTTTTCAACCCCGGTAAAGAAACATGCTATATCAAGAAATATTTGTTTTGCATTTTCACTCAAATGGTCAAAGTCTTTCTTCAACATTCGTTCCACTTCTTCTTCCAGCCCTCTTTTTAAATGATTCAGAGTCTCCGTCCATATTTCTTTGCTCTTCCAATACAAATATTTTCCCACAGTTTCAACAACAAAAGGAAGATTTCCGATAGCAGAAGTGATTTCGCTTGACATTTCATGGTAGCCCTCTAGCGGATGATCTAGTCCAAAAGCATGCATACAGAAAAGTTCAAGGGCATGATTTTCACTCATTGATAAAACCTCATGTTCATGGATAACATTTACCTCATGTTCCTTGTTTTTTTGAACCTTGAAATAATTTTCGATGACATTTTTTCTTCTGGTTGTGAGGATGATAATGCTTCCTAGATCAAACCAAGTTAGCTGCTCAGCCAATGGTTCGATTTGTTTGAGGTCGTCCACATCATCCAGGACAATGAGAACTCTGTTTTGAGTAGGTTCTGTATAATTGTGGTACCTTGATAGGAGGATTCCACCTTTGGACATTCTCCTCTCTTGAGGTCACGAATTAACTTCTTCTGCAGAGATACCACACTTTTTTGTTCAATCTTATCCCGAACATTTTCAAGAAAACTACAACCTTCAAATAGGTGACTGATTTTGTTGTATACCACCTTTGCAAGAGTGGTCTTGCCAACCCAGGGCAGACCGCACACTACAAGCACCCATCTCCCTGTCATCTCCTTTTCTTTAACAATTTGTCCATCCTGATATTTGAAACCAAGCTTTCGCATCATCTCTGGCATGTCTCTATCTATTCCAACTAAATTTTTAGTCACGTCTTGCTCATCCATTTTCAAGAATTTCCGAAGTTCGAACATGAAAACCTCTAGTTCTTGATACCTACAAAATGAGAAACGGAGTTTACCTTTTTTTCATTTTGTTTTTATAATAGATAAGGGACGGGAGAGGTGACCAGCGGTAGCAACTCCCCCTTGACAGTAAATTAACGTCCCAGATCACGTCCCAGATCAGTTATGTAATGGTTTGATTTCAAGGAAGGTATGGAGGGCACCAGACATCAATCAACCAAGAAAAAGAAAACATGAGGAAGACTGCCGAGAGAAGACAATACAATAAATACACCTGCATTGCGATTAAAAAGTCAAGAAAAAATTGGAATCTCCAGAAGTTAATTGGATCCCATCAAGATCAGTTAAGCGACCAGACTTAACCGCTGAAGAGATCCTTGAAAACCGGTCCCCTAATATCACCAATCTCTCTCAGAGCGGCCTTCCACTTTTCAATTGACCCGGGATATCTGTTTTTGCGCTCGTGCTCGGCAAATGCCTTTTCATATGTTCCCAGCTGATGGCGAATGACGCAGGGCTCCACGCCAAAGAAAATGGGATGAATTTCTTTGTCCGACTCCACCATTTGGGCCACTTCCATCAGGCAAGCTGGGCTAGAAGCGAAGTCCTCGGAGAAGACAGGGATGCAGATGTCGGAATGCTTGATGGCTTCCACGATCTTGTTATCGATCTTTTCACCATACTTGATCTCTTTGCGATCTAGAAATGCCACAATCCCCGAGCCTCTGAGCCGGTCGTAGAAGTACTTGACAAAACTGTCGCGTGAATTTGGTCCTCTGAAGCTCATAAATACTCGATAGTTGCAAACGGCCATTGGAACACGAACACCCATTTGCATAAAAAGACTAGCTCGAATGGAGATCAGGATGATGAAGCATGAGAGAATTTGTTCGAGTTCACAAATATGAATCTGGAGCGTTGACCCCGTTACCCATCTTAGCCTTAATCTTAGTCTTGCCCCGAGTGAAGACCTGTCTACCTCTCTTTTCTTTTCTTTCTTTTTCATTTTATTCCTTCTGATGTTTTGGCAGTTCTATCCTTCCAATGACGGGGTCAAGATCTCCCGAAGGGAAATTATTACAGCGCACAACATTTAGGAAAAGTATTATGTCATTGTCGTATAGATGCTAAATAGAATTTGAATGACGATTTCAATATGAGTTTTACATTACAGCCAAAATTCAATTTAATAGATGAATACTAAATTCATTACATAATGACAATAAGTCAGACAACAAGAAGCCCGGTACTCCACACAATTTAATACCTGAGTGACACTAAATATCTTCTTATTTTTCGTAGACCTTTACTCCTTTTTTTTTTCCACAAACAAATAGTCCGAACTTTGTAATCCTCCTGTACATGAGGTCGTAAAATTTGCGAGCAGTTAAAAATGGGAGAATACATTTCAACACCTGCTCTTGTCCACCTCTATTTTTTTTTTTCTTCTTTTTCGTTGTAGACAGAGATTTAGTTACCCGGAGAACCAAGAACACCCTACAAGCCAAACTGGTTAAGTCCAGGTCTTTGATTATGTAGGTAGTTCTGATCCAAAACAGTTTATACACAGTTAATGAAATTTGAACAAGTAATTTGCAGTATCTAACAACCGAGGGTTGCCTTAGTGGCCACCTTCACAACTTGGGTAGGGAGAGGTAAGGAGCTCGATTCGCCACATTCTCAAAGAGACTAGTGTGGAGACGTTTAGTTTTAAGTGTATGGTTCAATTCTCACGCTCTGCATTGGACTTCATCCTAAATAATGGGTAATAATCTATGTCTAGTCATGGCCACGGACCGGTTTCGGCCCGAAACCGGCCCGGTCAAACTCAAGCCCAGCCCTTTGATCGGGCCCCCGGTTCATAACAGGAATCGACCCGTGGCCTATGGGCCCAGTTCCGGTTCCATAAATTTTGGAACAGGCCCAGAACCGGTTCTAAAAAAAAATTTAAAAAAAAATAAAAAAAAAAGCTGCAGCAGGGCCTGCACGTCTATAGACCCTACTGCGGCCCGTTGCCAGGGTAGCCTTTGTAGGCTACCTTGGCAACGGGCAAAAGCCCCAAAAGTAAAAAAATTAAAAAAAAAGATCCTGAACTGGGCCGGTTCCGACCCGGAATCGAATGGTTGTAACGTCCCGAAATTCGATCAACTTTCGTTATCAATGAAATTGATATCTTTTCTTATTGCGTTTCAGTAAGTCTCGCTCGGATCTGATCAATCTCAAGATACTGACCAATAGGGAAAGGCTAACTAGGAAAAACGGTACGTAGATCCAAAAACTCAACCGCAAATTGAGTCTGATTCCGAGATATGACGAAAGAATATTTTGTGCCAAGTGGGCCGGTCCAAGGAAAGTGACAGATTGAGTTCGACTGACGACGTGCGATCGGATAGCAGGTGATTCCGTACGACCGAGAGCGCGCGCGCGACGAACGATCCCAAACTTGTTTCGAACGACCGCGACCCCCGGGACTAGCGATAGATCCTCGTGTTCTCTGAGAAATCGACATCGTCACGACTCGAGTGCCCTAGGTCGATATGCGTAACCCCTAAACAGCCGCCCGTTAGTGAGAAACACTAAAACTGCAAATTGAGTGGAATCGATCGTGGAATTGAGTACGGACTTCGGCGTTGAATTTCATGGGCATGCGTGACTATTTCACAAGGACGACGTCATTTTTACGTGGCCACTCATATATGGGATCCATAGAGTCGAAATTTGGAAATTTGACCCGGGACCGGAAAATTACCTTTTTGCCCTTGTGCCCTAAGTTAGAATTCCGAATTTTGGAAGTTAATTGGGGATTATTTTAAGGTTTTATATTGTGTTGTTTCAGCCCAATAATGCTGAGATTCATGGTCCAAAATGCCCCCAAGAGCTTTGCCAAAATTAGATCTCAACCATTGATTTAGGGGCAAGATTGGCATTTTTGAGAAGTTAGTCAACTACCCCCACTATCACACTCTTTATACACCTCCCTTTGACTCTCTCTCTCCCCACATTTTCCACTCATTCAGCCGACTACCCCTCCCTCACGACAGCTCCATTTTCTTCCTTGCTGCCCCTTGTTTTGCCGTGAAGAACCAACCTCGCCGAAAACCGCCGTCGCCGCCGCTGCCGCACCACTGTCCAGCCACCGTCGCTGCTTGTTCAGCCTTGCTTAGAGCTTGGGATTTCAAGTGAGTTTGTCCCTAAATCCTAGTTAGGCTAGATTGCATTTTCTAGATGGATTTAGAGGTTAATTAGGGTATTTTAGGGGTTAAATGGTGAAGATTGTTAGGGGCTGTTGTGGTGGATGAATTGAGGGCCTAGAATGATCATTTAATCGAGGTTTAGTGGCCCGTATGGTGCTGTGCGTGGACTGGAAGCAGAGGGTTGAGTGGACCCAAATTTAGTATACACTACAAAAAAACAGGTTTTTTCCGACGAAATTTCCAACGAAAATTTCTGAAAAATTCGTTGGAAAATGCATTTCCAACGAATTTTCCAACGAAAAAATATTCGTGGGTAATAGGTCGTCGGAAAATTTTCCAACGAAAAATTTAACTTTTCGTTGGAAATTTGTGACGAAAATTTTTTGTTGGAAATTTCGTTGGAAATTTCGTGGGTAAATTAGTGGCTAAATTCCTTAGAAATTTCGTTGGAAAATTCGTTGCTAAATCATTGTTGGAAAATTTGTCGAAAAATTCATTGGTAATTATTTGTGGGCAAATTCGTGGGTAAATTCGTTGGAAATTTCGTTGTAAATGTTGTCGCTAAAAATTCGTTGCAAAAGTCGTGGAAAAATTCGTTGGTAATAAGTGTTCGAAAAAATGGTGGGAAAAAGAATTTCCAACGAAAGAAAATTCGTTGGAAATTAAATGCGGGAAAATTTTTGGGGCAACAAAATCGTTTAAATTTGCAACAAAAATGAGGTCATGGCAAAATTCGTTGGAAAATTTTCAACAAAATCTTTGGAAATGTCGTTGGAAATCCTTTAAATATTCGAAAGAAACTTAATTTTCGTTGTTAATTTGCGACGAAAAATAAATTCGTCGGTAAGTTTGTTGGAGAAATAGTTGGAAAATTCGTTGGAAAAATTTCGTTGGAAAATTCGTTGGTAACATTTCGTTGGAAAATTCGTTGGTAAAAATTCATTGGAAAATTAGTTGGTAACATTTCGTTGAAAAATTCGTTAGTAAAAATTCGTTGGAAAATTCGTTGGTAAAATTTCGTTGGAAATTTCGTTGGAAAATTCGTTGGTAAAAATTCGTTGGAAAATTCGTTGGTAAAATTCCGTGGGAAAATTCGTTGGTAAAAATTCCGTGAGAAAATTCGTTACAAATAACGAAAATCATCAATATTTCGTTGCAAATTGTGTAATTATTTGGTCATTACAAAATTAATCCGTAATTATTTGTGCAAATTGTCGTTCCTAATTTGCAACAATATATCTTTTTGTCACTAAATTGCGACGAATTACATTTCAGAACAACTTCGATTTAAAATCTAATTAAATATGCTATATTAATTTCTACAATGCATATAAGTTGCAAAGTCATACATGATAGTATTAAATATTTAATCTCATAATACATAGAGTAAGCAAGAATGAACATCAAATAATACATTGAAAGGACGGGAAATAAACCATCAGACATTGGTGGCTTCAGTATTAAGCATGACATCAGTAACGGTCAGCTGTATCCACACCTGATGAAATATGGAAACAAAAATTGGAAAATTTGTCCAAAATATAAGAAAAGCATTTATGCATTGATGTAAAAGTAGTTATAAAAAAATGTTCTTACTTAAGGGGGACTGACAATAAAATCACCAGCATCATCATCATCAGCATCATCACCAATCACCACATCATGGTGTGGCTCATCAATATGCCCATGATCGGCTATATTAACAGGAGGTACAGAAGGAACGTCGTTGCGATCAATGTCGAGGTGTCGCATGATATATTGCATTTGTGATTGCATCACTCTTATTTGCTCGTCCTTTTGTCCAAGTAAATGCTTCATTTCTTCGTCCTTCTGTATAAGCAACTATTTAAGTTGGCACAATTCTTGAGTCATGTGCTCCTCATGTCGTGTCCTCCTTGCAGCAGCCGCATTGGAGGATGAAGATGCCGCAGCCTTCGTTTTGAACATTCTTGACAATAATCCCATTCCAAATATTTTTCCTCATTTCATCCCACCCGCTGCCTCCACCCATAATGCCATACTGTCAACCGATGGCTCAGACACAGCAACACCATCACCACCACCACCATCATCACCACAAGCAGAACCACTAGCAGTGCTTATCACAAGTTGATCATATTTTTCCTATATTAACATTATATATAAAAATAAAATAAATTCGTATATATTACCATAAATATTAAAAATGTGCATGATTTTTATTCTAGTTTCGTTAAAGTCAAAACTATAACCTTCCATACCTTAATAGCTTTTGCCCGATCGCCAGTCCATGTCTTATCCTTTTTTCTGAAATATGCGTTCAAATGTAACTGCAAATGTGGGTTCCGTCCCCAATTCTTCTACCTATAAAAATTTCACAACAATTAGTGACCATTGCATTAAATGAACGTACAAGTTTAAACAGACTTACCATTTTTCTTCTATGCTCGCCGATGCTGATCGAGCCCCCAGCATATGTGGCTGACGCAGACCCGTCACTAGAACTAGAAGCTCGATTCTTCATGTTTTGTTCACATCTTTTCTTATGCTTGTCAGTTTCCCAAGTTCTCATAATTTCTATCCAATCGTCAGATGTAATGAAATCCGGCTTTTCTTTTGTTCTCTTGGCTTTATTTATCACATAACGCATGTGATCACCGACTTTCTTCTTAAAAATTCTTCTAATGTCAGCCTCTTCCATTTCATCCCACGTAAACTTACGCTACAATCAATAGCACCAAACAATTCGTCAAGATTTCATTATTGACCATCAGTATGCTACATCGAACTTACGTTATGAGAAAATGAATAAAAATAACACTAACCTTGAACTTATTCCACCACAAAGTCTTTATTTCTTTGGGAGCACTGCTAAAAGTTGTAAACTGCCCTATCCAACAATTATTGACTATTTTATTAAGTTCCCTCACAACATGCGTTGAATCCGTAAATCTGAAAATATGTTATAACACTATAGAGAATAAGACAATTAAGCATATGGAAAATTCGAAACATGGATACTTTTTTTTACATCCATAATTTAAATATACATAAAAAAATGAATTACTTACGAATCTCCACATGGGGATATAAGGAATCGATTATCTTCTTCCTCATTTGAGTATTGCACTGATGAAGCAGGTGGCACCAAAGGAGATGGAACTGAAGTAAAGTCAGTTCGCATGTCCCCCAGTTCTTCCTGAATATGTTGCTGCGTGTCAAAGGATGGGCCAATGTGTCCGTATTGTCCTTGCATATATGGTAGAACAGGATTCGATGACAGGGCGGGGGAAGAAGATAGGGCCGGGGATGAGGATGATGAAGCGGAGGGGCCTGGTCTTCGTTGTAAACCCCCATCCCGCATGTGACCTCCTCGATTATGCTGACAATTAGTAAAGAGGTTAGACAAATATTACCAAAAATATTAGCATGTATTATGAACAAAAAATGAATCATTTTCCTTACCATTTTGTACTAGATATCAAGAAATAATTTTAAGAAATTGAAACTAACAGTGTACTGCCTTTAATAAATAGCTCAGTCACTGGTCCTAAATGGAAGAACATATTATAATTTAGATAACATCAAATATCACTTAATTGTATAATGAAACATATTTAATTTGCAAAATGAATTACAAAATATAATTTTTAAAAATTATAATTGCATCCGCGACCTTCCACCCGGCGGAATCCGGTGGACTCATTTCGGCGGGAATCCGGCCGGGCATGGTGGCGGCCAGCCCCCGGCCGACCGAAATCCGGTCGCGGGATTCCAGCGGCCGAAATCAGGCCGGGTGGGGTGGCGGCCAGCCCCCGGTTGGCCGGAATCCGGCCGCCGGATTCCCGCGACCGGATGAATCCGGCGGCCGGGACCGGTCGGCCGGGGGCTGGTCGCCACTCCGGCCGGATTCCGGCCGCGAGAATCCGGCCGCCACCCCACTTGGCCTGATTCCGGCCGCCGAAATCCCGCGACCAGATTCCGGTCGGTCGGGGGCTGGCCGCCACCCCACCCGGCCGGATTCCGGCTGCCAACCACCCGCCGGAATCCGGCCACCACCTCACCCGGCCGCAACCCCCAACGGCGCCGCTGCACCCCCCTCCCCAGGCGGCGACACCCCCCCCTCCGACCCCCCGGCGGCGACAACCCCCCTCCCCCACCCGCTCCACCCGGCGGCGACACCCCCCCTCGCAGGCCACCACCTCACCCGGCCGCAACCCCCAACGGCGCCCCCCGCCCCCCTCCCCCGGCGGCGACACCCCCCTCGCCGCAACCCTCCCCCCAGGTGGCGACCCCCAGCCCACCCGGCCGCAAGCCTCCCCCCCCGCCGCCTCCGGCCGCGAGCCCCGCCCCACCCGGCCGCAACCCTCCCCTCCACGCAGCTGCAAGCCCACCCCCCCGCGGCGGCGACCCCCTTCTCCTAGTCGCACCCTCCCTTCCCTCGGCAGCGACCCCCCGCCCCCACCGCAATAGCCATGGACCGCCCCCCCGCGCGGCCGCCACCCCCCTCCCCCGTGCGCAACCCACCCCCTCTGCACGGCCGCCGCTCGTGAAACCCCCCGGCCGAGACCCCCAAGGCAAGAAAAAGACGGCGAGTACTTACCACGGACGGCGACGGCGAGGGCGGCGACGGCTCACCGGACGGTGACGGTGAGGGCGGTGATGGCGAGACCGGGCGGCGACGGCGACAAGGACACCAGAGAGAAATTTTGTCGAGTCCACAATAGTCGGTAGACACAAATGTACTAAATACCGAACAAAACAAATGACATTCTCTAATTTCGTTGCAAAATTCGTTGGAAATTACCAACGAATTTTGCAACGAAATGCATCTTTCCAACAAATTTACCAACGAAATAAAACTTTCCAATGAAATTTGCCACAAATTTCAAGCACGTTGGAAATTTCGTTGAAAATTTCCAACGAAAGTTCCAACGAAATTTAAAAAATATAAAAAATTCAAACACTTTTTAATGAAATTCCAACAACATTTCCAACAAATTCGATAATCGTTGGAAATACCAACAAAAGTTCTGAAAATTTTCGTTGGTAAATTCGTTGGAAATTTCCAATGAATTTACCAATGCAATTGATTTGACCGGGAAACCCTAAATTTTCTAAAATTGGTTGGAAAATTTGTTGAAAATTTCCAACAAAATTTCCAATGAATTTTAAAATTAAGAAAAAAGAATTTTTGAAATTTGACGGAAATTTCGTTGCAAATTACCAACCGATTTACCAACAAATATAACATAATCAAAAAAAGCTAATTTTTTTAAAAATTCGTTGGAAATATCGTTGGAAATTTAGCAAAAACATTTATATAATTACCGAAATTATAAATTGGTTGGAAAATTCGTTGGAAATTTTCAACTAATTTTCCAACGAATTGCTTCTAGACGGAAAAGATATTATACTTATAATTTTCGTTGGAAAATTCGTTGAAAATTTCCAACGATTTTTCCAACGAAAATTATAAAACGAAAAAAGACATACTTTTAAAATTGGTTGGAAAATTCGTTGGAATTTTCCAATGATTTTATGAAAATATTGTTTTTTCAGTTTTGAAAAATTTGGTTGGAAAATTCAGTGGAAATTTCCAACGAATTTTCCAACCAATTTTTAAAATTGTCGAAATCTAAGAATTTGTTGGAAAATTCGTTGGAAATTTCCAACGAATTTTCCAACGATTTTTTAAAAGTATATCTTTTTCTGTTTTATAATTTTGGTTGGAAAATTCGTTGGAAATTTCCAACCAATATTAAAAAGTGTCGAAATTTAAATATTTGTTGGAAAATTCATTGGAAAATTCTAACGAATTTTCCAACCAATTTTATAAGAATAATATGATTTTCTATTTTGTAAAATTGGTTGGAAAATTCGTTGGAATTTTCCAACCAATTTTTAAAATTCTCGAAATATAATAAATCATTGGAAAATTCGTTGGAATTTTCCAACGATTTTTTATAATTGTCGAAATCTAAATAATTGGTTGGAAAATTCGTTGGAAATTTCTAACGAATTTTCCAACGATTTTTTATATTTCGACAATTTTAAAAATTAGTTGGAAAATTCGTTGGAAAGTTCCAACGAACTTTCCAACGAATTTATGAAAATATTGTTTTTTCCGTTTTGAAAAAATTGGTTGGAAATTTCCAACGAATTTTCCAACTAATTTTTAAAATTCTCGAAATATAATAAATCGTTGGAAAATTCGTTGGAATTTTCCAACGATTTCTTATAATTGTCGAAATCTAAATAATTGGTTGGAAAATTCATTGGAAATTTTCAATGAATTTTCCAACGATTTTTTATAATTGTCGAAATCTAAATAATTGGTTGGAAATTTCCAACGATTTTTTATATTTCGACAATTTTAAAAATTAGTTGGAAAATTCGTTGGAAAGTTCCAACGAACTTTCCAACGAATTTATGAAAATATTGTTTTTTCCGTTTTGAAAAAATTGGTTGGAAAATTCGTTGGAAATTTCCAACGAATTTTCCAACCAATTTTGAAAATTGTCGAAATATAATAAATCGTTAAAAAATTTGTTGGAAGTTTCCAACGATTTTTTATAATTGTCGAAATCTAAATAATTGGTTGGAAATTTCGTTGGAAATTTCCAACTAATTTTTCAACGATTTTTTCTAATTGTCGAAGTCTAAATAATTGGTTGGAAAATTCGTTGGAAATTTCCAACGAATTTTTCAACGATTTTTTATATTTCGACAATTTTAAAAATTAGTTGGAAAATTCATTGGAAAGTTCCAACGAACTTTCCAGCGAATTTATGAAAATATTGTTTTTTCCGTTTTGAAAAAATTGGTTGGAAAATTGGTTGGAAATTTCCAACGAATTTTCCAACCAATTTTTAAAATTGTCGAAATATAAAAAATCGTTGGAAAATTCTTTGGAAATTTCCAACGAATTTTCCAACGATTTTTTAAAATTGTCGAAATCTAGTAATTGGTTGGAAAATTCGTTGGAAATTTCCAACAAATTTTTAAATTTGTCGAAATCTCAAATTAGTTGGAAAATTCGTTAGAAATTTCCAACGAATTTTCCAACGATTTTTTTCAAGTTTGTCTTTTACCGTTGGAAATGTTATCAAAAATTCGTTGAAAATTTCCAACAAAATTGCCAACAAATTTTTAAAATTGTCAAAATCAAAAAATTAGTTCGAAATTTCCAAAGAATTTTCTAACGAATTTTATCTAAACGGAAAAGACATTATTTTTATAAAATTCGGTGGAAAAGTCGTTGGAATTGTCCAACAAATTTTTAAAATTGTCGAAATCAGAAAATTAGTTGGAAAATTCGTTGTAAATTTCCAACGATTTTTCAAAAGAAATATTTGTTTTATTAATTTGTTGGAAATTTTGTGGGAAATTTATCACAAATTTTCCAACGAAACTGGTGAACAATTACATTAACAAAACAAATATTTCAATTCGTTGCAAAATTTCAATGATATTTCCAACGAATTTGATAGTGCTCGGCGTCATAAACTTTTCAAAATTCATTAGAAAATTCATTGGAGATTACCAACGAATTTTCTAACGAAATTTCTTAACAGTTAAATAATATTCCGAAACCTTTACATTGATTAGAAAGTTCATTGGAAATTTTCAACAAACTTTCCAATGAATATCATACTGCCCGACGTCATAAACTTATAAAACATCGTTGCAAAATTCATTAAAAATTTATAACGAATTTTACAATGATTTTTATTTCACCCTAAGAACTATGTTCATTAAAATTTTTTTTGAAATTTTGCAATGTTTTTTATATAGGCCGAAAAAAAAGACTTAGCATTGAATGAAATTATTACAGAACAAGAACAACAGAAATATTAAAAATTAGGACAACCAAAACACACACGTGTCGCATTTCTACTAAAAATTACACATAATTAATAAAAAATCTCAAAAATCATAATCTTCATCTTCATCTTCATCTACATCTTCACCTTTTTATTCATCTTCACTTTCTTCTTCATCTTCTTCCTGATCATCATCTTCATCCTCTGTCTCCAAATCACATTGTGTAACAAGTTGAAAATTTGATTCTCGAATTTCTGTTGGATCTACATCGATCATCGCTCCATATGGATCTCGTAAAGTAGGAATGTTATATTCAGCAGTTTCATTCATGTGACGAACTTCCTCTTGTTGATATGCCGTGTCCTTCCAGTGTTCCTCGATTTTCTTTCTTGCTTTGGTTTTACATACAGCCCACCAATCGGTTTTGTCACGCTTCAAACTAGGATATGATGCATAATAGACTTGAATTGCTTGTTGTGCCAAGACAAATGGTTTATATTTCATATATCTTTTCTTATGATTTATTTCAACCAAATTATATTTGGTATGCACATTCATTCCTTTCACGGGGTCGAACCACATGCATTTAAATAAGACAACCCGCATTAACGGTCCATGGTACTCAATCTCTATGATTTCATCCAACAAGCCATAGAAATCACCTTGCGAATTGCCACCATTGGATGACTGAACACACACACCACTATTCATTGTGGCCTTTCCCATTCCATATTCGCGAGTGTGAAAATTATACCCGTTAATGAAATATGCTGGCCAAGTTCGTACTCTTGACTTTGGACCCCATGACAGATGATATAGCATTCCCTGCTGTCCAACTTGAGCATCAATACTGTGAACCTAAAAATGACACACATGCAATGTCAATAATATATATTTCAAAAATATGACGTTTGGGAATTTACCAATAAATAGGATTTTATCCATATTCAACTTACATATGTTTTGAACCATGTTGCAAATTGTTCCTGACACAAACGGTCAAACTCATTTGGTAGTAGTCCATGCATTGCATTCTGGAAATTCCTAGTAACAAATGCCATTTATGTATTAGCAACGATTTGAAACATAAGTACAAATGTACGTGCAAATCTACACTTGCTCGAAGTATGGCTCCACTTCTGGACAGTTCAATAAAATATATGTATGGGCTGCCAGCTTTTCTTCACCTGTTAAGTGACGAAACTTACATGTGCTGCTAGGTCGACCCAAATAATTAAAAATAGAGAATGATTTGCATTTGGGATCAATGGGACCCTCATCATTTCTTCCAGCTCTCCGCCTCTTGCATTGCACGTGTGGCTCAAAATAGTATGATGCAAATGTTGTCACTTCTTCCACAATATATGCATTACAAATTGAAGCTTCGACACATGCCTTATTCTTCGCTTTTTTCTTCAAATGATATAAGAACCTAGTTGCAGTAGAAAAAAGTTTATCGTAACAAAATATGTAATAAAGTAATTTCACATTTAATGTTAAAAAAATTTACCTCTCAAATGGATACATCAATCGAAATTGGACGGGACCTGCAACTTTGGCCTCATAAGGTAAGTGAACTAAGAGATGCTCCATTGAATCGAAAAACGATGGAGGAAATATCATTTCTAAGTTGCAAAGAATAATTGGAATATCTCTCTCTAGTTTCTCAATGTGTGATGATTTCAACGTTGTTGAGCAAATATCATGCAAGAAATTACTTAACTCTGTAATGGCACCCCATACAAAGTTTGGAAGAACTTCCTTGAAGGCTATCGGAATTAGTCTTTCCATAAATATGTGACAATCATGACTCTTCATACCTGTCAACTTGCAGTCATTCATATCAACACATCTGCCGATATTAGAAGCATATCCATCAGGAAATCACACCGATTTCAATCATTGACAAACGACCCGTCTCTGCTCCTTGTTCAATGTATAAACTGCTTTGGGTTTCGGTCCCCTGCTGCTTGCATCCGCATCTAGTGTTGGTCGATCGCAAATATCCCTCATATCTTTTCTTGCATTCAAGTTGTCCTTTGTTTTTCCAGTGACATCCATCACAGTATTTATGACATTGTCGAAAACGTTCTTCTCTATGTGCATGACGTCAAGATTATGATGAATAAGATGAGCATTCCAATATGGTGGATCCCAAAATAAACTGCGTTTAGTCCACTTATGTGTACTTCCGTACGCAAACGTTGTGCCGTGAGGGTTGTCAATAACAGTTGGAAACTCTTGCACGCGTTCCCAAATTTGATGGCCGGTCAACCTCAATGGTGGATGTGTTCTTTCGATCCTATTTTTGATGAACTCTTTTTTATTCCTTCTGAATGTATGATTAAGAGGCAAAAATTATCTGTGACAATCAAAATAGCAGGGCTTCTTACCATGTTTTAATTTGAAAGCCTTCGATCTCTCCATACAAATCGGACATCCTAAGATCCCAGCTGTACTCCATCAAGATAACATTCCATAAGCAGAAAAGTTATTTATCGTCCAAAGAAGCGCAGCCTTCATTACAAATGTTTGGTCGGTAGAAACGTCATACGTAGGGACACCTTCAACCCATAGCCGTTGTAACTCTTCAATCAATGGTTGCATATAAATATCTATGGCTTTTTTCGGATTTTGCGGGCTAGGCACGATCAATGTCAAAAACATATAAGGTGTCTTCATACACATACCGGGTAGAAGATTATATGGAGTTAAGATAATTGGCCAACATGAATAACTTCTTCCTGATTTCCCAAATGGGGCAAATCCATCAGCACACAGACCTAATATGATGTTTCGAGGCTTTAGCGCAAACTCGGGAAATGTTCTATCAAAATGTTGCCATGCCTCTTGTCGCGACCTAAAAAATTTTCATTTTTCGGGCTAATGGATTATTAAGACTAAGCTTAACTCGAGCCCTCCCAAGCCCTACCAATTCGCAACTTAGGGTTTAAGTTTTTAACATGCAAATGTCTTCATGCTTGGAGTCGCCACTAATCATTTTGCGGTAGGTCGATTAGAAACCTAAATAAAACATAGGGAGATATGTTTTATTCCTACGAACCAGAGATTCTAAGCTCGGGGACTTGATTACGCTAGATCTAGTCTAACGCCCTTTCGGTACCTTTTCTTTTCAAAAATATTTTGGCATGCAGTTTGGATCCATTTCAACTTAATTACTAACATGTGAGGTGTTCATGCGGGTGCGCAAACCACCAATTTAACACTCAATAATTGAATATTAAATTGCAAGATTGGAAGAATTACTTACCTCGAAGCAACGCAAACATCTGCATAGTTAGCTAGAAAATCACATTAACATCCTAATATGATTTCTAATTAACAAGCAATTCACTCAATTTTTCTTTTGATTTTCACTTATTTAAATGAAATCTAATCTATATGCAATGACGTGCAAAAATGACATGCAATTAATGCAACCTAGCATGCAAACTATATGTCACGCGACGACGTGACCTAATTCTAATGGCAGGCAAATGATTTATTTTTGGTATTTTCTAATGAAATTCGGAATAAAAATATGCCTAAAATAACATGCAACCTATGATGACTTAACATATCCTAACATGAATTATTTTTGGGATTTTTGTTAAAATTCGAAATAATAAATTACTTAAATTAAGAATGCAATCTATCCTAATCTACCATAAAGCAATTCATTCTTTTTTTGGGGTTTTCATGAAAATTCGGAATTAAAAAATAACCTAAATAATCTAATAAGATTATAATATTGCTTAATTTAAACTAGGAAATAGATTATCTCAAGTCCTAATTTAAATTAAATAATTACTCTATCTTCTAGATACATTTAGGGTTCCCTAAACATGCAAAACTCAAATTCAAATCCTAACTGATATTTTTTGAATTTTATGTTTAAAGGAAAGCAAATAATAAAAGGAGACAAGGATAGCAACCACATTCAAATCGTCCACGCGATCCGCCAAATTGGTTTCAAACTCGGATTAGGCACAAAAATCGAACTATCGGTCATATCTATAGGGTTATAGATATTGACGGAAAGTTGATCGTTTAAATTTGGAAAGCAGATAAAGATTATTATCGTATCCAAGTGATTATGGATAGGATAATAATTTTCCGTATCGCCGCGTATCGTACCTTAGGAATAAGGTCAGATAGTCGTCCAGATAAGTTGCTAAATTAGGAACGATTCCTAGTTTTGAATATTTTCAAATATTGCGGATATATCGAACATTATCCTAAGATATCTAAATATCCACATGATATTTATGAAATATTCAAAACATGCAAATTAGGAAATTAAATATTCTGAAAAATATAGGATAATGTTCAATCACCTAATTTGCAGATAATCTCCAACTTTATCAATTTCGGAGAAACATCTTCTGAATTCTAAAGGAATGAAAATCATATCTGGACACAGATACTGATCAGATTGTGAAAATTCCTTTTGAAAATCCAAATGACCTCCGATTTTGATGAAATTAGTATCAATGGAAAGATCTCGATCTCAGTATGAACTTTCATGAAGAAAACTTTTTCAGATTTCGAACACACAAATTTATGAAAATTGAAGAACACACGAAGGTCAATCTGGAACTGATCTGTCATCAGATTCATGCATATATGATATTGCAGATCGTATCATGCTAACACGCTTGGAATTTTATGAAAATTTTATGGTGAATAGATAAAGACGTGATCTACAATTTTCGTGAAGAAAGTTTTTTCAAAAAATGATCATAGAAAATCATAAAAATCACGGAACAGCACAATATCAGTCAGAACATTATCAGAACAGACTTCAACATCATATTCCAGATTTTGATCCTAACTTCCGAAATAGTTTTGACATAGCAAATCAGTCCGATTGAGGCATATGATATATCAAATCAAAGCTTAAGACGTGCTTTATGATTCTCTAGTTCATCACTTCACAAGATTTTGACATTAACGAGCTGAAATCGGCATCTCAAGCATACTGGTTTCTATGTACACGATTTTACAGAACAAAGTCCAAGTGCACTTACCTTGTTTAACGATGCTCCAGCACGAAATCGAGCGATCCGGCCTCTGTATTCAAATCAAAAACAACACGGAGAAATCTCAGAAAGCTCGGCCGATCACAGTGATGTGAAGATGCCAAGGAGTGTTGCCGCAAGTTCTGGATCGCCGGAGGAAGTCGCCGATCAGCCGGTTCAGCCACTTGAACCGGCTGATCACATCATCGGCAGCAGCGTTAGCGGAAGGCAGCGACGTCGGCGGGCGGTTGAGGCGCGACGACGGCGGTGCGGCGGCGTGCGGCGTGCCCCCGGTGGTGACGCGCGACGTCACTTTCTCTCTCACACTTGCCTTTCTCTAAAAATCAGATCTGAATTATGTGTTGTCCCCTCAAAATTCTGACCTAAACATGCTTATATAATACTAACCTAGGTCAATTAGATGGGCTCTCTAGTCCTAATGGGCTTAGACTTGGGCTTAGGTCTTAATCTAATTTCTGATTTTATTTAATTCCTAAACGGGCTGAATTAACTTGGGTTTTAATTTAATTGAACATAATGGGCTGAATTAAGCTCAAATTAAAACGACCAAACCTATTTGACTAGTAATTTTCGGCCCTTGCCTTTCCGAGCGAACCGAGTCCCATTCGATGAAATTAAGCTCGTTCGCCATCACCGATCCGATGCAAAATGCGATTAAATTAAAATGAACCTAAACTATATGTTATGCAATTTAAATATTTTTGTTTAGGGGTTAAAAATTAATCCCTAATTTTCTATGCAAATTACGACTAAATGATTAGTAAAATTTAGGTGTCAACACCTCTGCATCTGAAGGATGACACATTACATCCTCTTTCGTTTCATGATTTGCATGCCAAGTCATGTGTGCAGCAGTGGCTTGCAACGCATAAAGTCTTTGCAACCTGGGGATTAAGGGCAAATAAAACATTTGCTTGCATGGTCTACGCTTCTGATTACGACCCTGCCTTCTATTATTCTTGTACCTAGGTTGGTTACAGAATTTGCAAGATTCTGCATATTCATCATCTCTCCAATATAACATACAACACATAGCACATACATCAATCCGTACAACTGGAAGACTTAATTTATCCACCAACTTTCTCATATCGTAAAAGTCATTTGGCATTATGTTATCACGAGGCATTGCTTCACGTATTACTTCAACAAAAGAGTTGAAGCAATCTACAGACACATTATGCTCTGCCTTGATATTTAACAATCTAGCTGTCACTGATAATTTTGTGTAGTTGTCACAACCTGCCCATAAAGGTTCATCTGCCGTTTCCAACACTTTCCGGAAATTATTACATTGGGAAGTTCCGTCACATACATTCTTATCACAACCTGTTACTCCTATCTCTTCCATTTCTACTGCATAACTAGTTCCCACTTGTTTAGGTGCAGGAGTAAAACTAGTACTTGCATGATTCAATTCTGAATCCAAATTATGACCGGCTTCATTAAACATCATCCCCTGATATGGGTTCAATTGCTCGAAGTAGCTACATTCTTCCCTAATTGAAAATTGATCGCTTCTTTGATATCCGTTATCATATATAAATGGTTCACCATGGCTAGTCCAATTATAATAGTTCGAAGTAAACCCATATCTACAAAGATGTTTTCTAACTTTATCAATGACTAGAAATTTTCCATTACTGCACTTTTTACATGGGCACCTTAACTTTTTTCCATCCATGAACTCATATTTACTACTAGCAAAGTTCAAAAATAGTTCCAACCCGATACGAAACTTATCAGTCAATCCTCGCCGTCCAAGTAAGTTCTTATTATACATCTAATCCCTGTCTCTTTGCATTGTGTCTGTATAAAAGTAGAAAAATTATCCTAAATTATTAAACATATCATATATATTGTTTAATATCTATTGTTAATTAAAATCATAAAATGCACAAAATTACAATTACGTTGTTTACGAAACAATTACTTTAAATAATGGAAAATTTCGGAAATTTACTATGTCAAGAAGACTTACAAAGTATTTGGCCGAAATCTTCGTAGTAGAAATTGGACAATCACCTTGCGAATTACAACGTTCAATTTGATGGATTACGAGACCTTCGAATGCACACGTACCTAAAATGAAAAATAATTACATCAGGTTCATCTATTAAATACATTTTACTTATTCATTTCTGTTTTTTTTTTAATTTTTTTCCCTTTCTTCTAAGCCGGGTCGGCGACCAACGAGGTCGCCGGCCATGGCGAGCTTGGCCCTTGCTAGTCCTGGCGAGGGCCAGCCTCGCCGCCGGCAAGCTCACCTATAACTCTCATAGATATTGGCAAAGTTCCACCGAATTTTGCAACGATTTTCTATTATGGCGAAGAATAACGTGTTATTCAATTCGTAGATTTAATTTGTGAGAAATGTCCAGTTCAATTTTGCTACGAAATGTGTATAAATCAAATTTAATGAATAAGTTTGTTGAATTCGATGCAAAATTCGTTCTAAATTTTCCAACGAATTTTGGAACGAATTTATATTGACCGGAACAAGAAGGTGTTTTTTGACTTATTTGCAAAAATGTTGGGAAATTTCAAACGAATTTTGCAACGAAAGTAGTACATACAAAAATGAATAAACCGAATATTGAAATTCGTTGGAAATTTCGTTGGAAATTTCCAATAAATTTTGCAACGACTTTCAAATATGCCTAAAAATAATGTGTCTTTTAAATTGATTGGAAAATTCGTTGGAAATTTCCAACGAATTACACATATACGTAAAAATAAGGTTTAATGGAAATTCGTTTGAAATTTCCAACGAATTTTGCAACGAATTTCCAATACGCCTAAAAAATATTGTTTTCTTAAAATCCGTTTGAAATTTCCAACGATTTTTCCAACCAATTTAAAATATGTGAAAAAAATCAAGAAAATGGAAATTCGTGTAAAATTCGTTAGAAATTTCCAACGAATTTTGCGATGAATTTCGAATATTCGGATAAATAAGGTTTGATGGAAATTCGTTGGACAATTCGTTGGAAATTCCCAACGAATTTTGCAACTAATTTCTAATATGCCAAAAAATAAAATATCCTTCAAATTCGTTGCAAAGGCTTCGTCGGAAACTTCCAACGAATGACGAATATACCTAAAAATAATATATTCTTCAAATACGTTGTAAAATTCGTTGGAAAATTCCAACGAATTTTACTAACGAATTATGTGGAAAATAAGTTTTGATAATAAATCGTTGGAAAATTCCAACGAATTTTCAACAAATTAAAAGGCCTTTCGGCATTCTTGCAATTTGTTGAAAAATTCGTTGGAAAATTTCAACGAATTTACCAACGATTTATGTGGAAAATAAGGCTTGATAATAATTCGTTGGAAAATTCCAACGAATTTTCCAACAAATTAAAAGGTCTAACGGCATTCTTGCAATTTGTTGGAAAATAAGGTTTAATAATAATTTGTTGGAAAATTCATTCGAAATTTCCAACGAATTTTCCAACAAATTAAAAGGACTTTCGGAATGTTGAAAATGGTTGGAAAATTCATTGGAAAATTCCAACGAATTTTCCAACGAATTATGGGAAAAAAGAAAGTGTTCGGCCAATTCGTTAGAAAATTCGTTGGAAAATTCCAACGAATTTTCCAACGAATTATGGGAAAAAAGAAAGTGTTCGGCCAATTCGTTGGAAAATTCCAACGAATTTTCCAACGAATTATTGGAAAAAAGGTTTAATGTAAATTTCGTTGGAAAATTCCAATAAATTTTCCACCGAATTAAAAGGACCGTTGGTATTTTTAAATTTGGTTGGAAAATTCGCTGGAAAATTCCAACGAATTTTCCAACGAATAATTGGAAAAACAATTTAATGTAAATTTCGTTGGAAAATTCGTTAGAATTGGAAAAAAGATTTAATGTAAATTTCGTTGGAAAATTCGTTCGAAAATTCCAACGAATTTTCCAACGAATTAAAAGGACATTCGGTATTTTTCAATTTGGTTGGAAAATTCGTTGGAAAATTCCAACGAATTATGGGAAAAAAGATTTAATGTAAATTTAGTTGGAAAATTCGTTGGAAAATTCCAACGAATTTTCCAATGAATAAAAGGACCTTCGGTATTTTTAAATTTGCTTGGAAAATTCGTTGGAAAATTCCAACGAATTTTCCAACGAATTATGATGTCCGAAACAAAGAAGTGTTCTTCATATTCGTTGGAAAATTCGTTGGAATTTTCCTACGAATTTTCCAACGAATTATTTGGAAAAAGGATTTAATGTAAATTAGTTGGAAAATTCCTTGGAAAATTCCAACGAATTTTCCAACGAAGTTGTGTCTACTCGAAAAAGAAAGAGTTTGTAATTCTTTGGAAAATTTGTGGGAAATTTCCCACGAATTTTCCAATGAAATTAGAACACAACTGCACTCCCGTACAAAAAATTGAACACAGCTAAATTAGAACACATGTAAATTACACTTAAAAAAATTTGCGTAAATTATCATGTCGAGAAGACTTACCGGGTATTGATAATTTTATTAGAATCGCAACGTTCAAATGTATTGGGAAACTTTTGCATGGATATGCACGTAGAGCCGCCACAGGCTCGCCATCGATACCCAATTGGAGCTGCTGGACTCGGTCCCGGCGCTGTTCGCCGTTTAACGGCGAGGGCGGCGACGGAGAGAAGGATCGCGAGGTAGATGGCCAAAAGGATGACGAGAAAGAAAGTTTCTTTTCAGCCAAAAATACGCAGTACACACGACACGTTTGATGACAAAGTTATAAAGCTGACATATTTTCGTTGGAAAATTTGTCGGAAATTTCCGACGAATTTTCCAACGAAATAGAATAATAATTGCACCGAAATCTAGTTCGTTGGAAAATTCGTTGGAAATTCCAACGAATTTTCCAACGAATTCTAAATTTCCAATGAATTTCACATTTCTGCCAAGGAATTGCCTTTACTATTTTCGTTGGAATATTCGTCGGAAATTTCCGAGGAATTTTCCAACGAAATTGAAGATATTCGATAGGAAAATCTATTCCGTTGGAAAATTCGTTAGAAATTTCCGACAAATTTTCCAATGAAATTGCGAAATATGAATTGAAAACCTTTTTCGTTGGAAATTCCAATGAATTTTCCAACGAAATTGAAGATATTCTATAGGAATATCTATTTCGTTGGAAAATTTGTCGGAAATTTCCAACAAATTTTCCAACGAAATTGCGAAATGTGAATTGGAAACCTTTTTCGTTGGAAAATTCGTTGGAATGTCCAACGAATTTTCCAACGAAGTTACTACAAACAAACAATTTTTTTCCGTTAAGAGAAATTCGTTGCACACTTCGTCGGTAATTTCCAACGAATTTTGCAACGAATTTATGAATATTCTGAACTATTATTCCTCTTTTTAAAATTTGTTGGTAATTTCCAACGAATTTTCCAACAAATTTACGAATATTCCGAACTATTATTCCTCTTTTTAAAATTTGTTGGAAAATTTGTTGGTAATTTCCAACGAATTTTCCAACAAATTTACATTATATAGTTCAATTTTTGAATTCGCCAGGAAATTTGTTGGTAATCCAACGAATTTTCCAACGATAAGTATTTTAGTCGGAAATTTCCGATGATTTTAGCCACGAAAAAATTTCGTGGGATGAATTTACCAACGAAAAATATTTCGTTGGAAATTTAAAACGAATTTTCCAACGAAAAAATTTCAGTTGGAAATTTTTGACTATTTTTCCAACGAAAATTTTTTCGTTGGTAAATTCCGACTAATTTACCAACGAATGATTTTTCGTTGGAAATTTCCGACGATATTTCCAACGAAAAATTTGTCGTAGCTAATTTCCGACGAATTAATTTTCGTCGTTAATTTCCAACGAATTTTTGAATTCGTTGGAAAAGTTGTCGCAAATTTCCAACGAAAATTTTTTCGTCGCAAATTTTCGTGGCAAAAAACTGGTTTTTTTGTAGTGCTAGTTTCGGTTCAAACGCGGAGTGTAGTGCGCGTCCGCGATAACGCTCGTAGAGGCTGATTTTGTAGCACATTTGGTGACCAAGAGTGGTAATGTGATTGAGGTTTAGTGTGTTGTGGAGTGTCGTGATGAGGCGAAGCTTCGACACCACGATTTAAGCGGAATTGCGGTTTTGGCGAAGGAATAATTTAGGACTGATTGATGGCTGTTCTTGGGGTTAAATTGCGGCCTGAGTTGAAGATTTTAGTTGAGATTTGAGGGCTTAGAATGGACTGAGTAGTGGCTGGACAGAATTGGATTGGATAGGTACAAGTTGGAATGTGTTCGGGTTTAATTGTGGATTTTAGTGTGTACCTAAGTCGGTCCTCGCGGTGATTGATTCTAGGGTGATTTAATGGACTAATGTGGTGATTTTGAAGATGAATTAGTGACCTAAAGAAGGCTGTACAGCGAAGGTACATTATGGAGTTAATTGGACCTCGTTCGGTCAATGTGTGATTTTTGTGTGAAATGCCAAGTATGCCTTAATTTGCCTATGTAGTGGCTGAATTGTGGACAAATTATGATTGTTTATATGATGCCATGTTGTGTGTTTGATGTGGCTAAGTGATGAGATGCTTGGTAGACCCTAAACTTGTGTAAATTCTATTGGTTTCATTGTGTGATTTTGTGTACCAATTAAGCATCGTGGCTATTTTGAGTGAATTACATAAGGGAGTATGTTATGGCACCAATTGAGCATGTTGCGATATTTATTAAGTGTGTGGTCAAGTGAAGTTGAATGCTCAATGTAGAAGATTGGGTGCCCGAATGCGATTGTTGCGGCCATGAGCATGTACACCAAGCATTGGCATAGCATGTGCATCTTGTGAGTGTGCACGAGTGACATGAGCGTATGATTACTTAATAGCCCTGATGCGTATTACGCGGGGTTCAGATAATAACCGGTGAGTGAATGTGTGATCACATGAGACCCTGATGCGTATTACGCGGGGTAGTGAACCGTCCTGATGCGTTTTACGTGGGACGATGCCCGGATTACCGGAAGAATAGATCGTGAACAACTTCCTATTCCCAAGCAGGCCTCTACTCACTGTAATGTTACACTAGCCAGTAATGATCTCCACCAAACACGCAACTCTAACTTATTCCTAAAGCTGGCAACTAACTGCCTTCTGTTCAATGATCACAGACAACAACTTGCATTAGCATGTTTCTTAGTTCGTGTGTAATATTTGAAAAAAAAAAAGTCAAAAAGAGTCAACATTTGCTACAGTGGACTTCAATTATAAAAGAGGACCAAGAGCTTTCGAGGAGGAACGAAAAGAAGAAAGAAAAGAAAGAAAGAGAGGAAAAGAGAAGAAGAAGAAGAAGAAGAGGAGGAGGGTTTGGTGCCGCGCGAACCTCGCTAAACCGATTCGACTTCGATTAGCAACGCCTGGTATGTATTCGTACCTCTCGTTCGTTCCATCAAAGTAGTTTCGGATTTAGGGCTTGAAATTCGGAATTGTAAGAGATTTGTGTAGTGAAATCCGATTTTTGAGTCATTGAGCTGCGTACATACACATAGAATTGATAGTTTAGGGTATTGTGGAGCTATGAGATTTTACGGATCTTGATTTGGACCTACGGTTTTCCCAATATGAATTTTTGAAGTTGGCTGCACAAGGTGAACAGTGCACGACCAGCAGGCTTTAGGCCAATTTTCGTTGGTTTTCGGCTCGATTTTGGGGGGGCCAAGCTGGGGCTTTTGTAGTACTTGGAACGGGCTTTCTTTTTACTATAAGTTTGCTAGGATTGGAGTTCGATGGGGAAAGTTATGGCACGATTAAGTTTCACATTCAAGTTTCGCGTTGCGGACGATTTGGATAATCGTTTTGGAAGAGCGATTTGTGAGCACGTTTGAGTCGTTTTGGTTAGCGTCTAAGCTTGGTTTAGTCGAGTCATTAGTGAAAATGGTGTTTTACTTGGTGCTGACGTCAATTCTCGTTTAATTAATAGGATTACGAGATCATCGGCGAGTTTAGCCATGTTGTTTGGTTATGGGGCATTCTCAAGTGAGTGGTGTTATCTCTTCTTTGAGTTTGTAAACTCATATTTCAAAAGCGATATGAATAAAATATGATATGAGTTAAATAGCATTGTTATTGCATAAAAACTCGGATCGGGCATTTACTACCCTGTTGATTATTTGAAATGGTATGGTAAAACATTTCTGGAAAATAGCTTATATATCGATTATCGCGAAATAATTTGAGAGTCGGTTTTGGAAATGTATTGTGAAAGGAGACATGTGTATTGCATTATGAAATAATTTATGAAATGAGTTCGGAAATAATTCAATAAATGCTCTGCGAAACGTATTCTGGCGGATGAGTCGTGTTGCGAGAAAGTGATTTATTTGGTTTGTGAAATGTATTCTGGAGTGGATTTCTAATATTGGATGATACTGATTATGGATTATGAGATTTATTATGGATTATTGGAGGATGTAACAGCCCGAATTTCGATGTAATTCCAGGATCAATAAAACTGACGTTATTTCGCATTTCATTTTAGTAAGTCTCGCCCAGAGCTGATCACACTTGGGATACTAACCAATGGGGTATGGCTAACTAGAAAACGGTACATAGACCGGGGACCCTATCGCGAAACGGATACCGATTACAAGAGACGCTGAGGAAATATTTTGGTCCAACATGGGCCGATCTTAGGAAAGAGTAATGGATTGGATTTGGCCAAGGCCTACGATGTACAATAGGAACGCAGGTGATTCTGCCAAACCAAAAGTACACGTGACCAACCAGTCCTGAACTTGAACCGAGCGATTGTGACCCCTGGAACTAGTGATAATTCTCATTCTCTCTCAATGATCGATGCCATTATGATATGGATAATCCTAGGTCGATACGTGTAACCTCTAAACAACCACCCGTTAGTGAGAGACTCTGAAATTGAAGATTTAGCGAGTTTCGTTCACGGAATGGGGCCTGGATGTTAATGTCAATTTTCAAGGGCTTAAGAGACTATTTTTGGAAATCTGACGTCATATTATGCTGGCCACGCGCGTTTGGAGTCATTATGACAAAAAAATTGCAATTTCAATCCGGGATTGAAAAATTACGATTTTGCCCCTCGGGACGCCTGCGCCGCTTTTCGAGGCCGACACCATTTTTGGGTGGCCACGCATGCTAGGAAGGGCTTTGACCAAAAATTGGAATTTCGGCGAAAATTGAAAAAATAATATTATTTTATTCTCGAAACTTCGCAGTCAATTTTCGGGGGCTTAAGAAGTTGTTTTCGCGATTCCGATGCCACATTATGTTGGCCACGCATATGGAGGGTTGATATGTGTGAAAATTGGAATTTCGCCTCGGGGCCGAAAAATGACGGTTTTGCCCTTGGGCTAATTTTGGGTCCGAATTTTTGGGAAAATATTTGGGATAATTAAGATGACTTATTAGCTCAATTATTGGGGCCATTGACCATTTTACCCCTCACTTTTCGGATAGGGATAAATTAGAACCGTTAGATTAGGGGTATTTTATTCATTTTTGCGGATCGGCGACACGTGGCGCTTTGGGCTGACTTATTTGACCAAGATTGGACTGCTTTCTCTCTCTCCTCACTCACTCTCATGGCAGAACAGCCACCAGCAGCTTCTCCTCCCAATTTTCCTTTTTTCTCTCTTTTTCTCTCTTTGTTTGGTTTCGCCGGAGCACGCCGCCGGCCACCGGAGCGCCGCCGCCGGCCACTGTGCCTCGCCGTCGACCACCACAGGCCCCAACTTCGATCTTAGCCCCAGCCGACCCCCTTTTCCCTCTCTTTTTCTCTCCCGGGCTAGCACCGTCGTCGCGCCGGAGCTTCGCCGGAGCCCGATCAGCCAAGCTGCTTCTGTCACAACCTCCAATCCGCCTGTATGATGCCATACGACATTGTCCGTACGGTTTCGTACGGATTTACTGTTCATCCGTTCGTATGCCGACCGTACGGCCCGCCGGCCAGCCACCACTGCGTCACCGGCCACCGTTTCGCGCCGTCCGTACAGTGTCAATACGGATTTACTGTTCACGGTCCGTACGGAAAACACTGTTCACCGCCGGCCACCGTGATCCGCACGCCGTTCGCCGGGAATTCCATCACCGGTTTCACTATTTGTCAATAATCGGTCGCCATTCCCCGTCGTCGTGACCCCGTAGTAGGTGAGTAAAATTCCTAAACCCGGATTAGGACTGTTGGTGCAATTTTCTAGACTGGATTAGGGACATTAGTACTGGCAGGGAAAAATTAGAGTACCGACTGGTGAAAGTGATTATCAGGAAAAATGTCATAGGCCGATAAGAATTTATTGGAGAACTTAGTTGGGTTGATTGACCAATTTTAGAGTTGTCGGTGAAATTTCCGGGTATGCCCTGATTGATTTTATGTAAATTATGCTTAATTGTGGCTAATTATGTGAAATGTGATTGGCCAGTGTAGTAACGTTGAGTGCTTGACTGTACTGATGCTCATGGTGCATCGCATTGCATAACATGGACAATCATCATGTGTGCCAAGAGTGTGGCATGTGGCAAAATTGTGCGAGAATGCGTGTCTACCATGAGCGAGTGATCACTTAAAATACCCTGAAGCGTTTCACGCTGGGTTCAGATAATAATGAATTGTGTGATCACATAATGGCCTTTGGGTCATGACTTACGGGTCAATACCGTCCTCATGCACTTTGGAGCAGGACGATGCCCGGTACGTCCGGAAGGCAACCATCCTCATGCACTTTGAAGCAGGCTCTGGTTCGCAAGGAGATCAATGTTGTGCCTCATGCACTTTGAAGCAGGCTAGAGACACTGGGCCAGATCGGTTGCTACGTCTCATGCACTTTGGAGCAGGCTAGACGCACCGGGCCGTGAAAAAGTGATGACTCGAGTCGTAATAATAATAATAAATTGGGCAAGTATGCCAGTGTGGGCCAGTAGGCCGGAGAAATGCGTATGACATATCGACGACAATTGCATACATAATCATGCATTTACCAACATACGAATGTGTGAGACTCAGTACTTGAGTATGTGCTGTGATTTTTATATTAAACTGTCTAACCTGCAGGGCCGGAGAATTGTGTGAATATTGTGTGTTGTGATTTTGAATGCCTATTTTGGGGTCAGGAGATTGCATGCTAGCCTAGCCTAGGTTTAGGGATTGAACTTACTGAGATTCGTCTCACGGTGGTTTAAACCGAAACTTTTCAGACCCCCAGCTGTGAGGATGCAGAGACCACCACCACTTTTTGGGATCCTTATGCAGATCCGCCAGTATACTAGTAACTACCCCTCAGGAAATGAGGAGGCCTTTGTGAGATACCAATCCGTAGTATACATAGACATATGCGAGTATTACTACCAGGTGCAGGAGTACGTGGTATGGTGCCACCGAGATGCTGATGGTAATGAAGGAGAACCCCTCAGGACTTTTGATGCTCCGGTTGATGAGACTGGGTTGTTGCAGCCGATCATAGCTGGCGGAGAAGTGATCGACTTCGAGGCCATGCTAGAGTAGATAAAGCAGTATGGAGAAGTAGACGAGGAGCCCAATGTAGTAGCTGAAGACCCTGAGCCGATGGATGAGGCAGAGGATGACGAGCCCGAGGCGATGGAACAGGATGTAGACGAGGATGGAGAGGTGGCAGAGTTGGGATCGGATGAGGAAGGATTCGAGCTTTACCTCGATCCGGAGCTAGAGCTGGACTCCGAGGATGATGGAGTAGAGGCCATGGATTCAGAGGAATCAGATCCTAGCGAGGAGGCCTCCGAGGAGTCATTGGATGGTTCTGACGAGTCGTCCGATCCGGATTGGCAACCATAGGACTACCCTCTCCCTGACTGTAGCTAGTACCGAGGGCAGCTACTTTTTGGATTGTAGCCCTCTTCTTAGACTTAGCTTGACCACCTGAGCCGCGTATCCCTTTTTGTCTAGGCGGCTGTTGACCGGTTGTAGTCCTTTTTGCTGTACTTGTATATATTGTGTAAATGGTTTTTAATAGTAATATAAATGTGTAATTATTTCCTGTAGTGGTGCATGGCTATCTATGGCTCATATTGTAGTGTCCGGGTTTGTTTATTTGTTGCTTCCGCTCGTGCTTGATCTCTGTTCGGGTGTGGGTCGGCGGCGCTTCCTGAGACGTCGCAGTTATCGACCAAGGTAGGGATGTTGCGTACCGTGGGGTTCGGGGCGTGACAGAGGATGTGTGTTTTGTGCTCAATATCGCTATAAGCTCATTGAGGGGCTTTGGGGTGTACATACCGAGTTTAGGATATCCTTCTGGGCCGAGCCACCGGCTTTGTAGGTGGCGACCTTGCCAAGGGAGGAATCTTGATAGCCTTGTTACAAGGTTTTGTGTCGTGACCATGGTTTGATATTGAACAATAGATTGATCGATGGAATGGACCATCGACGTGTGATGTGATATGAAATTGGCCAATGGAGTTGACCACTGATGTGTGTTTTTAATAGAGATTGATCAATGGACTTGACCGTTGATATTTATGATGATTTAAATGAGTATTTTCTGAATTAGTATAAAGCTTTGATGAAATGCAATAACTCATATTTAATATGATATGTACATGATATTATAGGTTTAAATTATGAGTTTTTCATTATTACTTTTGTAACGTCCCGAAATTCGACCCACTTTCATTATCAATGAAATTGATATAATTTCTCATTGCGTTTTAGTAAGTCTCGCCCGGATCTGATCAATCTCGGGATACTGACCAATAGGAAAAGGCTAACTAGGAAAAACGATACGTGGACCCAAGAACTCGACCGCGAATTGAGTCCGATTCCGAGATATGACGAGAGAATATTTTGTACTAAGAGGGCTGGTCCAAGGAAAGTGACGGATCGAGTTCGATCGACGACATGCGATCGGATAGCGGGTGATTCCGTACGACCGAGAGCGCGTGCGCGGCGAACGATCCCAAACTTGTTTCGAACGATCGCGATCCCCGGTGTCACGCCCTGGACCCCGCCGGCTCCCGACATCCCACCATAGGTCATATTGAACACAACGTCCCAAAAAGCATCGCCGACCCAAACCCAAACTAGAGGATAAAACACAAGCGGAAGCAAATATCACCCGAACATAATAAAACCATGACCAAGGATAACAATCACAACATAAATAGTATTTTAAATTAACAACAGGAAGTACTTACAACATTCATTACAGGCAAGTACGTACACCAAAAGTGGGTCAGGGAGTCATTAACAACAAAAAGGGATACATGGCTCGACGGTTGGGTAAAAGACTAAGAGGGACTCCTATCTCCAAAAAGTGTTAGTACCACCAAAATAGGGCTACGGCTAGCTCGACTCTACGGCACCCAATTCAGATCGGACCCTGAAGAGTCTGTCTCCGATTCCGAGTCGATCTCGATCGGGTTCTCCTCCTCATCTCCCTACTCTACCGCCAAGGGTTCTTCTCCGCTCTCGAGCTCGGATGCCAGCTCGGGTTCAGGCTCGGGAATAGGCTCGGAGACCGGTGTCGGTGCTGGACCAGGGTTCACAGGAGGACTGTCGAGATCTGACACCTCGCTATCGGGAGCGAACTTGTCCTAGGGTTCCCAATTGACCACATTCTCATTATCGAACCGCAACCCCTCAAAATCTCGAATCGGCCCAGAGTTTACCAACCCGACCCTATGAGACCAAGCCAAATAGTCGTGGCGTTCCAACTCTTTTCGCCCTACATCTACCCAAATATAAGTACGATGCCTAATGTATGCCTTGCCCGGATTCAGACCCGGGTAATAGTTGTCATTGTGCACTATATCCACGGGGACTCCAAAACGCCTAGGTGGTGTCATGCTCGAGGGTGAGGATCTGAAAATGGTTATATAATAACCGTGAGAACGAGTCTCAATAAGCAATACTCTAAACCCTACGTAGGTCAATGCGTACCCAGACAAGTCGTACATGCAATCTAACTCCCCAACATAACGAATTCATCTCGAGTACTTACCTTGCCAACAATTGCGTACCGGCCCTGCACGTTAGTCAAATAAAGTATAACAATAACAATAATTTAATACCAACTTACAGTCATATATGCGCCAGCCACAATAGCATTCAATCAAAACACCCAGTTAGATCATCCAATCCAGCAGTCAGATTCAATCAATCAATCACAATCAGGCCGCATGCATGGTCGAACAACTTTCCACGACCTCCCAGGTCCCTTCACACGGCCCGCGCCACTGCGCCTCAAGCCCCCAACTCATAGCCCGCGCCACTGCGCCTCAGGCTCAGCCCTCAAATCAAGCCGGGCTTAGTCCCGCGTAACCACGCCTCAGGACATATTTCCATTCCAATGACCCGCGTAACCTACGCCTCAGGTCTAGTCATGCCTTATTCGCCACACCCGCGTAACCGACGCCTCAGGTTGGCAGCCCTCCGATCGATCTGGGCTTTTTTACATGCACATGCACCACAATACAATTCACCAATCTCATAAGTCGTACCAATCAAAACCCAGGACATATTCACTACGTCACAATTCACCAATCAACAATTCATACAAATCCAATTCACATCACAACCCATCACATTGGCCCACAAATCAGTCACATCCGATCACACTTCCGACATTCAAGCCAAACACGTACGATTTCTTATTTTCATCCACACGCGCCGCCACGATAAGGTCAATCAGAACACCACAATTAGCCACACAGTCACCATAATTTAATCTACCATGCGCCACATAATCCACTCACTAAATGCATTCTAACCGTCTAACTATTTTCTAAGATTAGGCACTAACTTATATCTAAATAAATCCCTAGACAAGTCTAATAGTACCCATTATACTAAATAGATGTTAGAATATCACTTACTAGGTTTTGGCTCGGTAAAAATTGACTCAGGCCTAAAATGGCCCGAGTGAACAGTGCTGACTAGGCGCGGACGAGGGCGCAACGGGCACGGGGCTTGGCCACGCGTTTGGTCATCGGCCACGGGCACAATGCCCGGCCACGGGCTTGGCCACGGGCACACGCACGGGCACAAGCTCAAGCGCGGCGGCGGCTGGTCGGCTGGGCTTGCTCCGGCGGCTGGTGGTGGCGGTGACGACGGCGGCAAGCAGCGACGGTCGAGCGTGGTGGCGACGACGGGGAGCTACTCTCCGGCAATGGCGGGAAGCGGAGGAAGAGGAAGAAGGTGGCTAGGGTGAGGGTGTGGCTGGAGCATTCAGCGGCGGCGGCGGTAACGCTCAGACGTCGAGGCGATGCTGGGGCGCTGGCAGGATGACCGGACGGAGGCTGGGCAGCGCCGGACTATGGCGGCGCGGCGGCGACGTGTTGCTGGAGGTGGCGTCGTACAAGGGCCGGAGAAGCTGCGGAGGGGAAGGAGGATAGGGGGTGGAGGCTAGGGCTGAGGGTGGCGACGGTCGGAGCGGCGACTCGCGGCGGAGCTCAGATGTCGGGGTGTCGCTGGGGAGCAGATTGGACGGCTGGACTGCGGCCGGGGCTCGTCGGGCGTAGCCACAAGCAGCGACGTCCTCTGGTTCGCCGAGAAATGGCGATCTGTTCGGGCAGCGGTTGGTCGGCGTGGCGGCGCGAAAAGGATGGCGTGGTGGCAGGCGGGGCGGTGTCGGGCGGCGGCTGCGGAGGCGGTTGAGCTGAGCGGCGTCGGACGGGACAAGGGGGGAGTAGCCAAGAGGGAGAAGGAGGAGGGTGGAGGGGAGGGGTGGTTGTGACGGGGGTCACAGCGGCTGGTCGGCGTGCGGCGGCGGCGAGCGGCAGCTAGCGGCAACCAAAGCGGCATCGAGCGGAACAGAAGCGGTGCAGCTTTGTCGGGGGAAAGGAAGGCGAGCGGACACAGAGAAGAGAAGAGAAAAGAGAAAAAGAAAGAAGAGAGAAGAAGAGAAGAAGGAAAGAGAAGAGAGAAGAGAGAGGGAGAGAGATGTGTCGGGGGGGGCGTGCGCATGCATGCATGGGCGACGCGTGCATGCGGGGGAGGGGGGAAAAGAGAGAGAGAGAGAGAGAGAGAGAAGGGAGAGAGAAAGAGTGAACGCGCGGCAGGGGGGTTTTCAACGCGGAGGAGGAGAGAGAGAGAAGAGAAAAAGAGAGAAATGGGGGGAAAATTTAAAAGTTCAATCAAATATTAAATGCAATATAACGGCCCATAATTAAAACTGACAACACCCCGACGGTCTAAATTAATCCTAGAATATAATAAGGGACAAAGGCCAAATTAATTCGATCAACTACCACGAGGGAGGTCTACCAGTCCAAATTCGTATCCGATCAAAAACTCCTTTTTCTTCCCACTACCCCTGACAATCTTGACGTTGGCTACGACAACATCGACACCGTCCGATTTATTGCGTCCCGAAATTCGAGAAATTCGACACCGAAGTTTGGATTCTAAATAACGGCCAAATTCGATCGAGCACGATTCTAGCGAAATCTCAAAATTTAAAACAATAACCGGGAGTGATCAGTTCCCGGGCGAGATTTTACTATAAGCACAGTGACAAATTACACGTTTATTAAATTCCAAAATTTGGGTCAAAATTCGGGATGTCACACCCGGGACTAGCGATAAATTCTCGTGTTTTCCGGAAATCGAGACTGCCACAGCTCAAGTAGCCTTAGGTCGATACGCATAACCCCTAAATAACCGCCCGTTAGTGAGAGACATTAAAACTGCAAATTGAGTTGAATCGATCGTGGAATTGAGTACGGACTTCGGCGTTGAATTTCGTGGGCGTACGCGACTATTTCGCAAGGACGACGTTATTTTTATGTGGCCACTTATATTTGGGATCCATAGAGTCGAAATTTGGAAATTTGACCCGAGACTGGAAAATTACCGTTTTGCCCTTGTGCCTTAAGTTGGAATTCCGAATTTTGGGACTTATTTGGGGTTTGTTTTAAGGTTTTATATTGTGTTGTTTCAGCCCAATAATGCTAGAATTTATGGTCCAAAATGCCCTCAAGAGTTTTGCCAAGATTAGATCTCAACCTTTGATTTAGGGGCAAAATTGGTATTTAGAGAAGTTGGCCAACCACTCCACTATCTTCCACTCTCTTTAAACTCTCTAGCCACTCTCTCTCTCTTCTCATTTCTTCCCTCAATCAACTGGCCATTTCCTCCCCCAAGGCAGCACCATCTTCTTCCTTGTTCCCTCTTGTTTTGCCGTGAAGAGCCAAGCTCGTCGGAAACCACCGCCACCGCTCGCCGGAATCCGCCGGCCACGCGCCACCACCACCACCTTGTTCCCCATCCAGCTGTTCCTTTTTCCTCTCTCTTCAGCCACACGACCAGCTTCCCCTTCCCCTTCGCCGCTTTGGATTGCCGCCACAAGTTGCTGCCGCGCGTGCCGCCGAGAAGACCACTGTCACCGCCGCTGCCCCGCCACTGTCCAGCCACCGTCGCTGCTTGTTCAACCTTGATTAGAGCTTGGGATTTCAAGTGAGTTTGTCCCTAAACCCTAGTTAAGCTAGATTGCATTTTCTAGATGGTTTTAGGGGTTAAATTAGGGTATTTTAGGGGTTAAATGGTGAGAATTGTTAGGGGCTGTTATGGTGGATGAATTGAGGGTCTAGGGTGATCACTTGGACGAGGTTTAGTGGCTCATGTGGTGCTGTGTGTTGGCTGGAAACAGCGGATTGAAAGGGGCCCAAGTGTGGTCAAGTTTGGGTTCTAACGTGGAGCATAGAGTGCGTCCGATAGAACGATCGTAGTGGCTGAATTTGTGCTGCATTTGGTGATCGAGATTGATGATTTAAATGAGATTTAGCGGGCTGTGAAGCGCTGTGATGAGACAGAGTGTAAATGCCTTGAATTGGACAAAAATTGAGGAATTGGCGGAGGAAATTTACGGACCGAGTAGTTGCTATTCTTGGGGTTAATTTGCGGCTTGGGTTGGAGATTTTAGTTGAGATTTGAGGGCTTAGAATGGACCGAGTAGTGGCTGGACAGAATTGGATTGGATCGGCACAAGTTGGAGTGTGTTCGGATTTAGTTGCGGATTTTAGTGCATACCTAAGCCGATTCTCATGGAGGCTGATTTATTGGTGATTTAATGGACTAATGTGGTGATTTTGAAGGTGGAATAGTGGCCTAAAGAAGGCTGTACAGTGGATGTACATTATGGAGTTAATTGGACCTCGTTCGGTCAATGTGTGATTTTTGTGTGAAACGCTAAGTATGCTTTGATTTGCCTATGTAGTGGCTGAATTGTGCACAAATTATGATTGATTATATGATGTCATGTTGTGTGTTTGATGCGGCCAAGTGATGAGATGCTTGGTGGGCCCTAAAATTGTGTAAGTTTTATTGGTTTCATTATGTGATTTTATGTACCAATTAAGCACCATGGCTATGTTGAGTGAATTGCATAAGTGAGTATGTTATGGCACCAATTGAGCATGTTGCGATATCTATTAAGTGTGTGGTCAAGTGAAGTTGAATGCTCAACGTAGAAGTTTGGGTGCCCGAATGTGATTGTTGTGGCCATGAGCATATATACCAAGCATTGGCATAGCATCTGCATCTTGTGAGTGTGCACGAATGACATGAGCGTGTGATCACTTAATAGCCCCGATGCGTTTTACGCGGGGTTCAGATAATAATTGGTGAGTGAATGTGTGATCACATGAGACTCTGATGTGTTTTACGCGGGGTAGTAAACCGTCTTGATGCATTTTACGCGGGACGATGCCCAGATTACCGGAAAATGACCAGCCTGATGCGTTTTACGCGGGTTGAGTGTCATGAGCCTGATGCGTTTTACGCGGGCCGGAGATCAATCTCAACATAATAGACCTGATGCGTTTTACACGGGTCGGTTGTCGCGACCTAAATAAAATCGGGTTTTCGATCTTAGGCTAATGGATTACTATATCAATTAACTTAACTAACCTAACTCGAGTTCTCCCAAACTCTACCAATTCGCAACTTAGGTCCAATTATGAGCATGCAAATATTTTCAATGGGAGTCGCTACTAATCATTTAAGGTAAGTTGATTAGAAACCTAAATAAAATAGTTGGAGTACTATTTTATTCATGTGGACCAGAAATTATAGATTCGGGGACTTGGTTACGCTAGGTTACCCTAACGCCCTTTCGGTATCAATTTCAAGAAAAATACTCAATTTGGCAATTTTGATAAATCCTGACTTAGAGTTCAAAGGTGCAAAAACTTTCTTTTTTGATTTTCTGTTAGGAAATTTTTTTTATTTTCAAAATGAAATTCGGAATTAAAAATGCCAATTATCTAAATATGCAATTTTAAACTGAAGAAATTAACCTATTTTAGAGCAATCTTTTTGGTATTTTTTATCAAAATTCGAAATTAGAATCAACCCGAAATGAACTATCAAGGTTAGAATAAGATCTAATTAAATTAGGAAACAGATTACTCTAATTCCTAATTTAAATTAGAAATTATCTTATCTTTCTAACAAATCTCGGTTGTCCTATTCTATTCAAAAAAGTTATCTAGATATATTCTAAATATGCAACATTATCTTCTAGTATGATCAATTCAAGTCCTAACTATTCTCTCTTTTTTTTTGAAATTTTCTTTTTAAAAGGAAATAAATCAAACAGACAGGTAACCACCACAATCAAAACCAATCCACACGATCCGCAAAATTTGTTTTATTAAATTCAAATTAGGCAAATTTTTAGCAAAATAATAATAATAATAATAATAATAATAATAATAATAATAATAATCGCTGAATCTTTCGAATTAAGTTTCAATCTAAAGCCTAACAGATCAATTCTAAAATTCGAAATACCCGCTATGGAAATAACTCTATCTAAAGTCTAATAGATAGATTTATTTCCATGTGTGCGGTTGCGGATTAGGAAATTTTCCTAATTGATCGCATCTAAAAAAAAAATTTGATATCTTAAATATCTTGGATATATTTAAAAGATTTTGAAAATTCTATCCAAATTTGACAAGTAATAGATATACAAGATTTCAAAAAAAAGGAAATAAATCCTAATTGGGATAATGCCTATTATTTAAATATGCAAAGTTAGATATCAATAAGCGCGAATTAAGCAACAAAATATTTAAATCGAATTAGGATAAGATATTTACCTAATTTGAGGATTTCAAAAGTGATATCTTATTCCTTCAAGAAAGGATTCGAGAGATCTGGAAAAACTAGAGAGGTTTTTGAGAGATATGGAATTCTGATGAGATGCCCTCTCTTTGGAGAATGTGAAATTGGAATTGCAAGTGTGCAGGAGTGCAAGTGTGCGACGTGCATCAATGACGCATGAAATTGAGTGTGAGCACGAGCATATGCATTTTGTGCGTCACGATTGATCATTATGTGCATATGTGATGTGACCGGATTTTGTGGCATTATTGTAGTTATGGATAATGTGCCTAACCTGCAGGGTCTTGTAATATTAGATTTGGAGTCAAGAGTCTGAATCATTTAGATTGATATGTGTATTGTTTGGTTTCCGTCGGGAGGTGCATGTTAGCCTAGCTTAGGTTTAGGGAACTTACTCGCTGAGATTTATTCTCACGGTTGTTAAAACCCACATTTTCAGACCCCCGACCTTAGGATGCCTCTGATACCAGTTCGTTTTAGGATTCCTCTCTGAATCGATGTGGAGGAGTCAGTGTACCCTACTGGGGGCGAAGATTTTTGGGTTAGATACCTCTCTACGGTTTGGGTCGAGGCGGGTGAAGACCTCCACGAGGCTCATAAGTATATAGCATGGTGTATTTGGGATCATGAGGGGACCTACGGACCTTTCCGAACTTTTGAGGTTCCGCTGACAGATGCCGGGGATCTGGAACCCCAGTGTCCCGATGGGGAATTGGCGAGCCCCGATCGCATGTCGGAGGAAGGGAGTATAGCTCCGGTGCCGATGGAGTCAGAGGACGAGGGGCCCGAGCCCATAGAGTAGGATGCGGAGCTGGAGGACAAGGCCGAGCCGACGGATTCCGAGGAGGAGTCATTGGGGGCCGAGTCCGAGCAGGATTCCTTGGACTCCGAGGTTGAGATGTCTGACAGCTCTTCCGAGTCATCGGGATCCGACTCGGACTGGGTCCCGTAGGTTAGTCTTAGTCCTAGATCCGAGAGGGCCAGTACCTTTTTTACTAGAGCCCTTTTAGTGTAGTATCCCTGACCACCCCGGGCCACTTACCCCTTTTTGTCAGTAGTGGCCATTGACCCGCTTTTGATTTTTGAGCGTGGGCTGTATATGAATATTGTATATGTTTCCCAATGTCAATGCAAGTGTATATTTGTTCTTGTTGGTTGTCGTGTGGCTATCCATGGTTATGTGGTTTAAATTTGTTCAGGTGGTGTATTGCTTCTGCATATGCTTTAATCTCTGTGTTGAGCATTAGGTCGGCGACGCGTCCTGGGATGTCGCACTTGATTTGACCTTTGCGAGGGATGTGGCATGCCATAGGGTGCGGGGCATGACAACTTTATATATGCATAGTAGTTGCTCGAGCTGCTTAAAAGAGATACGCACTGCTTACTGAGCTGTGGTTGCTCACCCCTCTCTTTCCCAATTCTTTCAGGTTCTTTGTTTAGCAGCCAATAGAGCGAGAGCGATATCATGGGGACTTTTGAGTAGTTTAAGGCTGCGTCCTTCAGATGAAAGGACGACCATGTCATCTTCCATATTGGTAGGTTTCAGGGTGTGACATCTTGTGGTATCAGAGCTTAGGTTATGATCTATTTGGGTGTAGCATTTATGGGACATTGTGAGGTTGTGCGTTAGGGCGTATGTTTCTTTTAAGATCTAGGTGACTGTTGGTTCTGATTCAGAGAAAAACGCTTCGCCTTGTAAGAGATAACAAAGGCAAGCGAGTTGTTACCTTTGATACCAGGAATGTATCTTGAGGTTTTCAATGTGCAGTTTTTGCAAGAAAATAACGAGGGGGATATTTGGCAAGTCACAACTCAAGATGTGTACTCTTGAATAGGACCAGTTACATCAATCATGGATAAGCGAGAATACAAGGAGTTTTGAGTCTCTAGTGCATCAGAAAGTGTAGTGTCAATAGGCGAAGATGGAATTCGTGGTGGTTGGGAATAAACTCTAGCTTGAGTTAGGGATTGTGGTGGTCAAGGTTAGAGGGAGGAGTCTCTTACTGTGGAAATTGTTGTAGATGATATAATAGTTGAGGTTACAGATTCTGAAGTTTTGTAGATGGCATTTACAGATCCATTGATGAGAATCTGAAAACTAGAGGCAATCTTGATGCATCAACTGGCAAAAATAGGGAGTTGGAAAGAGTTGTAAAATCTTTGTGAGAAGAAATTAAGGCTTTTAATGGGTACTATAGAGTATTCTCTCCCCAGTGGAGTAGGCAAGCCTGGACTCCACACGTTTCAGACAAAGAGTGAAGGAGTTGCAAAACAAGAACGTGCAATTTACGTACAATCAAGTGGGGTACGTTTGGTGGGTTCAGAAAAAAAAATTATGTACGCTTTTTGCAAGAAGAAATTCAAATGAGGAAGAAGTGGAGGAAGATGTAAATGCACAAGTTGAAATATTCATCTTGCAAAAGTTTGTTGAAGATCTGAAAGCAAAGAATTTATCCCTTTAATTAGAATGTGGGAAGCATGTTGGAGCCTCCAAATTATCCAATAAGTTGATTAATGAACTAGAGAGCAAAAATCTTGAGCAGTCGATAAAAAGGAAAATGCTGGCAGATGAAATTGGAAGGTTGAAGATGACATTTTATCAAGTGTTCATGGCTCATTCAAATTGATGTGAAAGTAGAGCGAGAAGGTGAAATCACAAGACAGCATATACTTTCCCAACTTAACAAATTGCCTCTAGATCATATTTTGGATGAGATATGGACAATTAAAGAAATCGTTGACAAGGAATAGGGATGAAGAGCAAAAGTTGTAGGTTGAGATAGGTTATTTTTCTTGGTTAGAAAAGGAGAATTTATATTAGAAGTTTTGATATGTGGCGATATTTGGTGTGATAAGAATTGATCTTAGAAGTTATAAGCTTGAATTGACATGTGAAATAGATATTTATTTATGGTAAATAGGTGCGATCAGCTTATGAACTTCTGAATAGCAAGTTATGATATTACTCTAAAGAATTCTTGTGAAACTAGTGGAGGCTGTTCATTTCGGTTGCAATTTTCTGTAAAATGGTAACACGAGGCGAGCGTTTCCATCTTTGAATTAAGAAGAGATAATTTTAAGTGATGATTCTTTAAGTTGAGAACTTGAGACCATCGAATTTAATAGAAACTAGATACGTTTTTATCTCAGTGATTTGAGAGGTTGTAAATATTTAATCGTAAGTGATGATCTCTTAAGTGGTAATATTTTTAGGTGAGATTTATGGATAAATTCTTTGGGAAGACAGTTGAGATTGGAAATTTGAATAAGTGGATCTTGTCTTGAGAGTATTACGAGTTAATTATCTCATGTTATTAGATTGGCAAAATTTGAGATAATTTTATCAATATTCTCTTTTCGAGGTGTTAGTAAGGACAGGAAAAGTATTTGAAAGATTTTGTGCAATAAATAAGAGTTGATTTGCTCGAATCTTCAAGTGGATGATGTGATATTTTTGGACTATGTATGTAATTGAAGTGAACGGAATGTTGAAAGGAGAATCAACAACTTGTGAGAATTTAGGTCGTGAGATGTTTTGATTTTATGGATATTCTGCAGGTTATATTTCAAGTGTTGGTAAATAATTATAAACTTTATGGTATTGGAGAAAATTTTCGTAATGATACTTTGGAGCTATTAGAGGTTGTGTAAAAAAAAAAGAGAGAGAAAAAGAGGTGTTTGGATGCTAGAATACTTGGGTAGTGTGATCTTTTAAGCATGACAAATTGTACGTAATAATTTTTCGATGGATTGATTTGAGGATAGTAATGCGAAATGGGAAGACTAAGCAATAGATGTGAAATTAGGTAATGATTAGTAGAAGTGGACGGAAAAAGGAATTTCATAATTTTGGTGATGAAAATGGTAATGTTGGGCATATGCTTATAGACAGTTGAAATCACATGGCAGCAAAGGCGCTTTTGTCTTACTGAAGGCTTGATCTAAACCTAGCAACAATGCAGTGAAAGGTTCACATATTGCGCCATTCTTCAAACTCCCTCTCTCTCAATTGATTAAATTCTCTTGCTTCTCATTGGTGTTCGACAATGGCCAATGACGCCTTGCCTCTCTGGACAGATCCTATCAAGTCTTCAATTGGCAATGTTGCAACACAAAGGAGGCGGTGACAAGTTGAGGCTGTGGGGAAAGAAAGAAGAGAATCATTAGTTTGTGCGAAGTGGTTATGTAGGATTGGAGTTAGTGGTAGTGCTAATGGTGATGGTAATGGTGAAGGTGATAACTCCCCAGGCAATGATATGGTGGTCAATGAGATGCAGTCTCTTTTGAAAGCTCAAACTGCCTCAGTTGTCGAAGAGTTTAAGGCTGCTATTACATACTAGGGAAAAGGTGCAATGCATAAAAGAGTGAGCACCAAGTCTTGAAGAAGGAAAGAGCATGGGTATCATCTAATATAGCCACTGGTTAACACAAAAGATTAATATATTCGAGTGAGACATTGCCATGATTATTACGCCTCATTTTATCAATACCATTTGATGTAAGAAAGGAGGTGGCATGTATTGGGAAATCTTTGTGTTGGCCCAACAGAAGGAATACAAGGCCATATCTCAATTAGGAGCACTTAATTTCACTTGTGGGTGGTGGATGTTTCTCAGGGTTTATTGATTTGGTAAGGTCTACTGATATTGAGGTGGCACGAGTAGGATTTTTTATAGAGCTGGTTTTGAAGGGAATGCCTAATGGTGAAGGGCCGAAGCTTGTAGATCGAGAAGACGGGATTGAAGCCGTGAAGAGGTTCCAATTTCATGAAAATGAGGACTTGCGAAATATGACAAATGGTTTGGTCGACAAGTGCTTCAGGGAGGATTACGGGAATGATAAATTGGCTAGTTAATTCAAGAATGAGCCTGATTCTTGGCTTTTGAACTTGCAATTGTGTACATTAGGCCTGCATGATAAACTGGAGTCAGCCTTCTCCCAGCGCCAAGAGAAGTGTCAGCCAAATTGCCCAATAGATTTTGACGAACAAAAAAAAAAGTGATATATACGAAGTCTTCGAGAACTAATTTTCTCCGAGTCATGTTAGAAAGACTTTCCCCCTCATAAAAAGGAAATCTAGCATGAAGCTTTGCATTTATTACATGTCACGAGTCCTAAAGGTTTTGCAAGCATAATAAGACTATTTTCTATTTTCTTATGCTTCTATGAATAAACTATGAGCTACTTTTTGTGATCGAATAAATATGGGGGTGATGATGAACTTGAAATAGAAAAGAAAAGAAAACTTATTTTGATCAGAGGCGTAGCGAAAGCGTAGTGGACCTTTGGAATATTCAGGTAAACTTAAAGAAGCAAAGGAGTTTATTGAGAACATACGTTAAGATCCAATAGCAAAATTGCACACGGAGGCTACTTGAAAGTCTGAGGAGGAGGAAAGAAACAAACATTTGCATTTGTTTGATGGTTAAGGTAAGTTCAAATTTCGAGGACGAAATTTCTTTTAAGGGGGGGAGAATGTAATATTTGAAAAAAAAAAAAAGTCAAAAAAAGTCAACATTTGCTACAGTGGACTTCAATTATGAAAGAGGACCAAGAGCTTTCGGGGAGGAAGGAAAAGAAGAAAGAAAAGAAAGAAAGAGAGAAAAAGAGAAGAAGAAGAAGAAGAAGAGGAGGGTTTGGTACCGCACGAATCTCGCTAAGCCGATTTGACTTCAATTAGCAACGCCCGGTATGTATTTGCACCCTTTGTTTGTTCCATCGGAGTAGTTTCGGATTTAGAGCTTGAAATTCGGAATTGTAAGAGATTTATGCGGCGAAATCTGATTTTTGAGTCGTTGAGCTGCGTATATATATAGAATTGATAATTTAGGGTGTTGTGGAGCTATGAGATTTTACGGATCTTGATTTGGACCTACGGTTTGCCCAATGAATTTTTAAAGTTGGCCGCACAAGGCGAACAGTGCACGACCAGCGGGCTTTAGGCCGATTTTCGTCAGTTTTTTGCTCGATTTTGGGGGGCCCAAGCTGGGGCTCTTGTAGTACTCGGAACGGGCTTTTTTTTTACTATAAGTTTGCTAGGATCGGAGTTCGATGAGGAAAGTTATGGCACGATCAAGTTTCACGTTTAAGTTGAGCGTTGCAAACAATTTGGATAATCGCTTTGGAGGAGCGATTTGTGAGCGCATTTGAGTCGTTTTGGTTAGCGTCTAAGCTTGGTTTAGTCGAGTCATTAGTGAAAATAGTATTTTATTTGGTGCTGACGTCAATTCTCGTTTAATTAATAGGATTACGAGATCGTCGGCGAGTTTAACCATATTGTTTGGTTATGGGCATTCCCAAGTGAGTGATGTTATCTCTTCTTTGAGTTTGTAAACTCATATTTCGAAAGCGATATGAATAAGATATGCTATAAGTTAGATAGCATTGTTATTGCATAAAAGCTCGGATCGGGCATTTACTACCCTGTTGATTATTTGAAATGGTATGGTAAAGCATTTCTGAAAATGACTTATATATTGATTATCACGAAATGATTTGAGAGTCATTTTTGGAAATGTATTGTGAAATGATACATTTGTATTGCGTTATGAACTAGTTTATGAAATGAGTTCGGAAATGATTCAAGAAATGCTCTGCAAAATGTATTTCTGGCAAATGAGCCGTGTTACGAGAAAGTTATTTATTTGGTTTGTGAAATGTATTCTGGAGTGGATTTCTAATATTGGATGATATCGATTATGGATTATGAGATTTATTATGGATTTGGTATTGTGGATTATTGAAGGATATGTGTTTTGTGCTCAATATCGCTATGAGCCCATTGAGGGGCTTTGGGGTATGCATACCGAGTTTAGGATATCCTTCTAGGCCGAGCTACCGGCTTTATAGGTAGAGACCTTGCCAAGGGGGAATTTTGATAGCCTTGTCACCAGGTTTTGTGTCGTGACCATGGTTTGATATTGAGCAATAGATTGATTGATGGAATGGACCACCGACATGTGATGTGATATGAGATTGGCCAATGGAGTTGACCATTGGCGTGTTTTTAATAAAGATTAATCAATAGACTTGACCGTTGATATTTATGATGATTTAAATGAATATTTTCTGAATTTGTATAAAGTTTTGATGAAATGCAATAACTCATATTTAATATGATATGTATATGATATTATAGGTTTAAATTATGAGTTTTTCATTATTACTTTATATATGCATAATAGTTGCTCGATCTGCTTAGAAGAGGTACGCACTGCTTACTAAGCTGTGATTGCTCACCCCTCTCTTTCCCAATTCTTTCAAGTTCTTTGTTTAGCAGCCAATAGAGCTAGAGCGATGTCATGGGAACTTTTGAGTGATTTGAGGCTGCATTCTTCAAGTGAAAGGATGGCCATGTCATCCCCCATATTGGTAGGTTTCGGGATATGACATCGTGTAAATCCATGCCGGTTTAGAATTGCAATCCAATTCTTTCAATGATTTGTTGGGGAAGAAACAAATTTGAATAATCACAATTGGCAGCACAACAAATGTAGAAAGCGAGTTAGCCATTGTGACCGAACTTCTTGCACGCGACGTGCAAACAGCAATGCTAGCGTAAACTTTTTCTTCACCCATAATAAACTTAATCATCCACGAATGCTTGACATTAGTTTGCATCTCGATCTCTGTCATATACAAATTCTCATCTCTGAATATACACGAATCAAGGTGGGTCACTAAATCCAAACATTGTCAATCTTACCTACCAGAGATACACACGAATCCGCCAGAAACCATGTCCAAGAAAAATAAATCATGCGTATAACAGACTTCTATAATAAGGATTGCATGAGATTTGCCTAAGATTTGATTTGCACAGACAGCTCTACACAACTAGATTCTAATATTGAAAAGACAGTTTTAGAAACAAGACGTCCAGCTAAGAGAGACTGTCTAATCAAAAGCTGTGTAGGACACGTAAGGAAATTCATAGAAAGAAGGAGGAGATGTAGTTGTTCTCAGGAAGAAGCTGAGCGCGTAGAAGAAGAATCAGGAGAAGAATCTGGCGAAGAGACTGAAGTAATGCCCACCTGCCTATTTCAGTTGAAAATGTCATATGATAGCCTTCAATCGTTTAACGAGAGACTTGATTTTGTTGAAGTTTGTGGTGTATTTGTGCCAAATAATTGCAGAAGCGGAAAGGGACTGAAAGTGTGATTCGAAATGAAAATTCAAAGATAGAGGGAGAAGTTAAGCAAGACACGTTGGGATACAGTTGTTGCCTTGTTGGTGAAGGGGAGGGAAATTAAAAACTCGAATCTTTCTGTAAGATGTAGTTAAGTCAATCAATCAAAACAAAGAGCAAAGACAAGCAGTGTCGTGTCTCGTCTTTGTTGATAATCCGTCAGTTTTTTCTCGATCGTTCATCATATCCATTCCCTTCTCCTTTCTAGTTTTGGTTTTTGGTGCTCATTATTGCACATCTTATTTCCTGCAGAGCGTTTAGCCCTCATTCGGCAACAAAGAGCAGAAGCTGCCAAGAAGCGAGAAGAACAGAAAGCTGGTAAATTTCTTTGAGGCTGCTATATTTGTCGTTCTGGTTTCACCCTTATCACCAAAACTGATTCAAAAACTCTCTTTTCATCTACAGCCAAAGAACTGAAGAGGGCAGATGCTCGCAAATGATCCTTAGAGAGAGTGCACAGTGGAGTGTTCTCTTGCAAAACAACAAAAAGAATATGTGAAGATTAAAGACATCACTTTTCTATTTTAGCAATTGATGCAAACAGTATATTTTCTCTTCCCAGTATTACTACTGAAAGCATGTGGTACCGTTCTCGATTGGCCTTCCTATGAGTAAAGGCGTTTCTGGTGACTATCTAGAAAATCTACGATGTTCGACTTGTTCGCAGAGCAATGTTTTGCTCAGAAGTTGTGACATCAGGTGACTGCTCCTTCTTGTGCAAGTTCAGGCTAAGAACCTCGTGTTCCGACTGTCCAGTTAATATATGGATAATGCCGATTAAAGGATGATCTGATAAATAGGCACTGTGATTACTAGCACAGGGCTGTTTGTGTTAGACTTAATTATCATGGCCATGAGGGGATGACGCTGCCAAGCATCTCTGCTCAATGTACCCAAGGTTGATTTTAGAGTTGGATTATGAGGTTTCAAGGTTAATTCGATCTCCTATGACCATATCTGAGAAAAATGACCTACTTTTCAAATATTCTAAAAAATAGTGTGTACTTTTACTTGAGGGACAAAAATGGCTGTAGGCAGCGAAAATTTGAGCCAATACGGCATTATTGTCCAATCAAACTTCAGATTGAATTGCTGCGGTGTGTGATCGTTTGGACGAAAAAAGATAGTCATTGGTCTTTTTTATCCCTCGGATAGAAAAATATGCTCTTCTTTTGGGACATTCGAAAATTGATGCCTTTACTGTCCTCAACGTGCTTTTTTGGGGACATCTTGTAAGCGAGGCATTATAATTGGGATTAGGCCAATTTTCTATAGTATTAGATGGCTCAAAAAGTTTCTTTATTATGGTCATGGTGGATGTACTGGGTTGTAACCAGGTCTAAAGGGCCACGCCTGGCAGAGTATGCACGGAGGTAAATGTAGCGCAGAGTGACATATGGACGACTTTAGTGGCAGCTGAAACATGATGGAGAAGACGAAAAAGGTGAGAGAGAATGAGTGAAGCTCTCGATGTTAAATGTTAGGTAAACAACACAAATGATCTTTGAACTTTAATTCAATATGCAATGTGATCACTAAAATCTAAATTTGTTCAATATGATTCCCAAACTTATGCCTAATTTGTAATGTTGTCTTTAAACTTTTAATTTGTTAAATGTAGTCTCTGGATTTTTGGTACATTTTTAATTTAATATCTGGATTGTATAAAAATGTTCAATATTGTTCCTGAACTTAAATTAATGAAAGAATAACGTTAAACATTTCCATACAGTCCATAGACTAAATTAAACATGTACCAAAAGTCTAAAGATCATATTGAATAAATTAAAAGTTCGAAGACGATATTACACATTAGGTCAAAGTTTAAGAACCATTTGTGTCATTATCTCCTCATAGTTCTTATGTCTATTTCCCAAGGACCGACTTGATTACAAGCACCAATTTTCTGGGCTGTCCATTGCTTATATGTTATACTTAATCTTGTTACTTCTTCACTAACAAAGTGCGTTTTTGCTGAGGACTTTTGTGAATTAGAAATGTTGATTGTGTTAAAACACACAATAGAACCCGAAAATGATTCTTGTACAACTACAGTCCACCCTAAGTGAAACAAAATCTTTCTCCATCCAACGACCTGTTCTCATTTGTTTGATGAGTCTACGGACTCGGTCTTCGGAGGACAAATAGCGGGGTGCTTAATGTACCCCCAAGTGTCATAGCCGTTCGAGCAAGATTTAGCAAACATAAATATGCTATTAGCTTTCCTAATTACGTGATGATTTCGTGAGGTCCGCTTTTAATATATTGAATCCTAGGTGAGCATGATGCCATGAAAGAGCTGATAAATTTTGTGTATTTCACACCACAACCATGATTTCCCATGAAGACCATCCACCGGCTTTCTCAACAGCTGAAACGTCGTTCCTGTTCCCAATGCCAATCGTCTATCTCATCGGCAAACCTGCAAGGCCATCAGTCAAGAGCCTTCTTGCTGACCAGACGATAGATCCGAGATCATTGTTGGGACTAACTGTACAACCTAGAGGGGGTGAATAAGTTGCTTTAGAGGTTTTGAAAACTTTTGACAAAAACATCGTGTAACAAATAAATATTGGGTTGCACTAGATGTATGAGAGGCAATGTATCACTTGTATACTAGAAATGATAGGCAAAAGAAGAAGCAGCTACACACAATAATACATAATGGTTCGGCTTTAATTCCAAGCCTTCGTCTACTCTCACCACTAATAACCACAAGTTTGGCCAAATTGCACTAGTAATTTGTTGAACAAGTTACACTCAGCATACACCACTCATATCAATTGATCAATCACATTACTATGAGGTGGATGCAGTTATTACTTTGTATACTTGAACTTTCAACATAATTACAATGCAGCAAGTGCTATTGATAGACAAGAGCTTTCTGCTCAATACACAGTAAGTAGTAGATTTCGGAATTCTTATGAACACTTTCTCTAACTTGTTTGTTTCAAAGACCTCTTTCATTGGCATCTTCAAAATAGTCATTGATGATGTCCTGGAGAGGCAAGGTAGCTGTTAGAGTCGTTGGTGCTCCTGTGCTCGGAATTGACCGCCTATACAGCCTATTCCTAAACTTCTACAGACTTTCCTGAAATGGCTTTTGTTGCTATACTATAGCTACGACTCTAACAACCTGTTAGACTACCTGTTCTCCTTTCTGCCGAATCTTCTGTTGTGCATGTCCAATGCCAACAATTATAATAGTGAGATAATGGTCATATTAAATGTCCCATTACCTAAACATTACCATTTACTTGATCTCTTCAGCTTCAATGAAACATCCTCATTTAGCTGATTTTTGTGATCGATGGTGCTATTTATACGATCCTTCAATGATAGTCTTGTGATCTTTTCTTTAATGAATTACACTAAGAGTATCACTCAATCCTTTGAATATATCTGCACTTACACAATGTAGATATTATACCAAGGATAGTTTGGATGTCATCAAAATCCATTTGGAGATGTTACTCTAACATGAGTTAACACTTCCGTGAAGGCACTCTTGACATCATGTGCCTCTAGAGCATAGTAGTCCACAAAGAAAGTGCATCTCTCGTGGAAACGGATTGGAGACAATGCAGGTCCGCCTAGTTTCCAACGAGCATGATCATGACGTTAGCCTCTTGTGGTGTTGCAAGTACCTTTTAGCCATCTTTCCACGTTCTCAAATATGAAATGCCGAGTGATAACATAGGCTGACAGTGCCTTGATAATAAGCAATCCTAATCGCACGATCTCAATTAGCTATGTCAAAGGATATTATGAGACAGTGAACGAAGCGAGATCAGATGGAGTTTTGGTTTCGGTCAAGTCCATGAAATGCTTTGTATCCCAGGTATCATTCTCATAAGAGAATTTTTTAAACAACACCAAAACAACCGAACTCTGAGTAGAATGGAGACGAAAAATGATTAAATGGCATGACGAACTACTGCAGAAGGAAATATAATTGGTAAAGTTATTATATCTGATGAGAACTTTCAGTTCATCCGAGAAACCTGGTCTTTCTTTATTAGGAAAAAAGATCCAAGACACGAATTGCTAAAGTCAATAGATATGATTCTATGACCATAACTGGAAAATCTTCCGTTGGCCCAAGTGTTAAGGGAAATGTTTCCGGATGTTGGTCTTGGGTTTAAACTCTCTTTGAGACTCCCATCTACTTTTTGAGCAAACAAATGTATCATCTCAGAGCCAACTCTACACTGATATTGGCTCTGGATGACACGATTCCTGGGTTGCATACCGGAACTAATGCCATCTTGAAGCATAAAACTCAAATGCTTCACGACTCGGTTAGCCAAGTGGGTTATTACTGTGTCTACTTAAGTATGGGTTTGCTGCTTTCTCATTAGGTTTTCACCATCATATGTTCATGTTTGGTGTAGGATGACATTGTATCCTCAACATGTATTCTGAAGATTGAGATCACCACTGTGGCCCTAAAATTTCTGATTCAAATTAAGCAAGGAGCTAAGGCCTGCGTGCTTGATAAATTACTTGGGACGTAGGCGTGATGACAGTCCTAACCCAATGCACTTTTGCTTGTTCCAGTTGCATCTCATGAATTTCTTGTGGATGGTTGATCTAGATAACACTACCTAGAAGCAGCAAACCAGGAGAGAGAGAGAGAGAGAGAGGAAGAGGATGGAGCATGAACCTATAATACAAATGCCAAGAAGCTGGAGAAATAGAGACCCTGGAAGAGTGTGCTGAAGTAAATGGGTACCCGCCATGCACAAGTTGTTTGTACATTTTCATCGGCACTACTTGGAAGTTTTCTGATTACTTATTCCCGGTGCAAAGGCAAGCCTTGACTCAAAATGAACAAAATCATGAACCTAATGGATCAAATCCATTTGTGTCTGCAATAAAAGAACTGAGCCTTTCTTATTTTGAATTTCACTTTTCAAATGAGACTTCCTTTTTTGAGGAACTTTAGATGTTTACCATCTCTTTCCCTGTCGGTTTGATAACGTTCCAGTTCGACATGGACTTGCAAATGACTACCAAGTAAGCCTATAACTACTCCATTCTTTAGAGTAATTGGAACCAAAATAGATTGGATTCTGATGGACGACCAACAATCCTTGAAAACTTCACCAGCTAGCTTGTGAATTCGAGACTCCAGTATGATCAGAGTGAGAAAAATCTTAGCCACTTAAGGCCATCACTTCACATTCTGCCTTATCTTCAGCAATGTAATAAGCTCCTACTGTCACTTCATATTCTTCATCCTGTATTGTGCATATTCAATGTGAATCCCATGGAATACTGATTCCCTAAAAAAGATTTCTTTGTTGGCTGCAAGGTGTGTTTTTATTTTAAGGCTAAATGCATGAGGGACAACTTTCCTTCAATATCTAGGGTCATGAGGGAATTCATGAACTCACAAAAACCGTTTACAAGCTTCAAAAGAAAGATTACTCAATCTTAGCATATGATTGGTGACATATCAACACCAGTGAAGACGCGCTTTGAGTACCAGAAAAAATGAGAAAACAACAAAATATGAAGCAACCATATTTAGAACTAGGACGTCCGGTTCTATTTAGCAACAGCTTGCCCAAGTTTCCTTGAGACTTGTTTTGCATCCAACACTTATGCACAACCCAAATTAAATCATAAGATGCTGCAAGCAGCAAACCAAGGAAATAGCATTAGGTCATTCAAACTGAACGACTTGCATTTCCAAAGAAGTTCCCCCTGCTTTGTGCTCTATCACTTCAAATTGAATTTGGCAGTATATGCTGTTGGACAGAGCACCGCCTCCTCTCTCTCATCCATTAGATAATTCTTGAAGCTTCCATCTCTAGATATTTCCAAAATAAATTCAGGTAACAAGTTGAGCTACTTGTCAACTTGCGCCACCTCTAGATTTCTCTAGAGGGAAATCTGCCAGAGGAAGTTGGCAAGCAATAAATGCTTGCATGACTCCACCGACTTTAGCAGCCCATAAATAGGAGCACTTGCTCCTTGTGCGTGAGTGTAGAGGTGTAGAGAGTTGTGTGGTGCTGTGCAGTGAGGATTATACGTGAGTGGGGTCTTCATAGAGTGTTGTAGTGTGTAGCATTAGTGCGGAGAGTCCACTGAGTGTTAGGCATAAAGACATGCCTATCGTATGAGTGTGTATTTGAGTGCACTTGTAATATTAAGAGAGTGTCTTATTTTAAGTTGAAATATCAACTTGAGTTCAACATATGCTTGTTGTCCAAAGATGGGAGTGATTGTATTGGTATGTACTGAACTAATGTGATAACAATCCTTTACTTTTACTTGCTGCTGATAATAGGCCTATGCAGAAAAAAAGAAAACAGAGAAAGGAAAGAGAAAGAGGAAAAAAAAACAAAATTACATGCAAAAAACTCAATAAACTGAGACACATAAGAAACAAAACCAACTAAAGTGGCCCCTGCCAATCATTGGACGGCAAGGAAGAAAACAGAACCAGTCGCATTGATAGTGGAACAAGCTAATACAAATATGCTCATATAGTTTGAGATTAAATTCAACATATAAAGATCACAGGTATGAGCAGTAAACTACTATAAGAATGTCCAGATACATGCTGTCAAAAGAAGAGCAGAGTCTTCAAACACAAGAAAAAGAAAAACGAAACGAAGGGTAATGTCATTCCAAATACAAGATCTCTCTTTCTTTGTATGATAACTCATACTTCAAAGGGTTCTAAACACGCTTCAAGTTCAAGCTCTCTAGAAACATAGCTTGACATCATTCATGCACACTAAATCTGACATCAATAGTAATGTAACCTATCAAGAGAAGAGCCATTTGACCAAGTCAACTTTCTCAGTTATCCACTTACTCGTTTAAGCCCACACAGATGAGAAATTTCCAAGACATACCTTAATTTTGGACCTTCAAGACTAAAGCATGAAATACACAGGATCATCTGCATTTTGTGGATAACAAGGTCTGAGCAAGAGCAAAATTATGAGACCGTCTGCTTATCTACGCCATCATCTAATTCAAGGATGTTGAGATTAAATTGCCCATAATCTCTAGCGAGCACATGAGAAATTCTTGTGCATTTTAATCTCAAGATTCTCCAAGAAGATAATCCTGTAATGTTGCAATCTCCACTCAAACTTTTGCAGTGGGTGAAATCCAACTCTTCAAGCTTTGCAAGATGTTTTATGGCTTCAGGGAATTCTTCAAGGTAAGTATGAACCATCTTTAGCACTCTAAGAGTTTTCAAATCCTTGACAGAAGAAGGCAATTCATTAATTAAGGTGTACGACAGGTCCATTTCCTGTAGCAGAACGAGCTCTCCTATGACATGTGGAAGACCTTTTAGCTGTTTGCAACTTCTTAAAGTAAGCTTCCGAAGATTCTTTAACAATCTAATGGAATCAGTGACCTCACCCAACTCTTCACATTCGCAAGCACTGAGAATTTCAAGTGCCGGCAGAGAGCCCTCAAAATGAAGTCTTTCGATTACAGTTCCATCAATGAGAAGTTCTTCCAATGCTTTCATGAAACATAGCACTTCTGGCAAATCTTTAAAATATTTGCAATGCTTTATGTTTAAAGAAACTAGATTCTCTAAGGTAGAAGTGGATTCAGGATATTTTGGAATTACTAAGAAACAACCTTCCAGGATCAAGCATTCTAAAGTCATAGAGGCAGGGAACTCCAGAGATGCAATGAAGTTACTACAACCTTTCAGGTTCAAGACTTTTAAACTCCCAGCCTTCTGCAAAAACAACATGATTCATATGTTTGATTATTATTTGAACTACAATGTCTTAAGATGGAGTGCAGGGTGCATTCTGTACATACAAGAAGGGCACCAGAACATACACGTCTTACCAGCATCAATTTTTTCCAGTCTTCCAAGTCAAATTCCACTTGGCTTGAACATATGTTGAGAATTACCAGGTTTGTCATATTCCAGGCAAACAACTTAGATTTCTCACGGCATCCATGCCAATCAAGCCATACTAGGTTCGGAAGAAGAAGATTCTCAGGATTTCCTTCAATATCGACATAGTCCAATTCAAGAAACCTCAGATTCGATAGATGATGAAAATCGTCACAATGAAAACAGTCAATTGCTGGTTCATCGTGATTAAAATTGGGGTTTACACAAAGAGCTTCAACCTTTTCGGTACCCTACCAATTTGGTGAAAAAAAGAGAAGTGCAAATTAGAACCAAAATGTATACAATAAAACAATATATCATAATCACCGTATCCAGTGGAAAACTTAACAAGAATACTGGAGAAATCTCAGTGTGATTTTACCTGCCTTTGCCGCAATGTTGTTTGTACGTCTTTATAATCCCACAGCCTGCTGCGCCTCCCAGGATTTCCATGATCTTCCTTTTTCACAATATCTCTTCCCAAGATTTTTAATTGATCATGCATCAAAAACTCATTTCCTTCTCCAATTTTCAGAAAAGACATATTTTGAAGTTCATCAACAGCTATATTTGGGAGACGTTCACGAGCATCCCACATGTAACATGGGATTGTCGTTTCAACACCTGTAAAGAAACATGCTATATCAAGGAATATTTGCTTTGTGTTTTCCCCCAAAAGGTCATAGCTTGCCGTCAACACTCGTTCCACTTCTCTATCCGGCTCTCTTTCTAATTTTTGCAAAGTCTCTCCCCATATTGCTTTGCTCTTTTGATACAAATACGACCCCACGATTTCAATAGCAAGAGGAAGCTTTCCAACTGCAGAAGTGATCTTGCTTGGCAGAGAACCGTAGCCCTCTAGGGAATGATCTAATCGAAAAGCATGCTTATAAAAAAGTTTAAGAGCATGATATTCATTCATGGATAAAACCTCATGTTCTTTAATTTCTTGAACCTCATAATGTCCAATAACATCTTTCCTTCTAGTTGTTAGGATGATCCTGCTTCCTGGACCAAACCAAGATAGCTCTCCGGCCAATGGTTTGATTTGTCCGAAGTTGTCCACATCATCCAAGACAATGAGAACTCTTTTTTTTTTGAATTGGAATTTTATCAATTTCGTACCTACATGGGGGGATTCCACCTCTGGACGGTGTCCCTTCTTGAGGTCTTGAATTAACTTCTTCTGCAGAGATACCAATCTTCCCTGTTTAATCTCATCCTGAACATTTTCAAGAAAACTGCAACCCTCAAAGAGGTGATTGATTTTGTTGTACACCACTTTTGTGAGAGTAGTTTTGCCAATCCCGGGCATACCCCACACTGCAATCACGTATTTCCTCTGATCTTCAACAACTCGTTCATTCGGATTATCGACACCAAGTTTCCGCATCATCTCACGCACGTCTCTGTCTATTCCAACTAAATTTTTAGTCACATCCTGCTCATCAATCCTCAAGAGTTGCTGAAGTCTGGAAACAACGTTCTTTAGAAGTTCGTGATACCTACAAAATGAAAAAGGAGCTTGCTTTTCTTTCTTTCCTTTTTATATATAAAGGAAGAGTCGTAGCGACCCTTCGGCCCTTTGGATGTAGCCGTCAGAGTCCAACACCAGTTAAAGAAGGTTCGAGTTTGTTTTTTGGGATAGAGGCACCGGTGACAATTAATTAACCAAAGAAGAAAACATGGGGATGACTGCAACATTAGAGATAGTCAGGACAGATATAATATGCATTGCTAATAAAAAGAAAAAAAGGATGGAATCTCCAGATGTTTATTGGAACCCAGAGAGAGCCTGGTGAGCAATGTACAAGACAATTATCAGTACTCCTATATTTTCATTCTGAAAGCCAGAAAAGCAAGACCAATCCAGCGGTCACACTTACCCATTGCGGACATGCTTCACTTCGAACCCCAAAATCTGAGCAATATTTGCCAGAGCAGTCTTCCACTTTCTGATCGTCTCAGTATCAACGCGTTTCTCGTGCTTGACAAAGGACTTTCCATATGTTCCCTGCTGGTAATGAACAACGCAGGGCTTCACGCCATAGAAAATGGGGAGAATGATTTTCTCCGACTCCACCATCTGGGCCACTTCCATCAGGCAAGCTGCACTGGAAGCGAAGTTCTTGGACAAGACAGGGATGCAGATGTCGGAACGCTTGATGGCTTCCACGATCTTGGTATCAATCCTTTCGCCGTAATCGATCTCTTTGCGGTCTATGAATACCTGAATCCCCGCACCCGTGAGGTAGTCGTCGAAGCACTCGAGGAAGTTGCTGCGGACGTCTGCTCCTCTGAAGCTAAGGAACACTTGGTAGTGACAGACGGACATTGGAATACCAACATCAATATGCATCATGCCCTGGGTCGGATGGGGATCAAGATGATCAAACTCCAACGGTCGAAGCTGTTCGAGTTCGCAATTCTTGCTCCGAGCGAAGACTCGTCTCTGTGTCTGTCTCTTCTTTTCTTTTGGATTCATTCATTTTGACTTTTTGGCAGTTCTGTCCAATGATTGAGTCTGGAAATTATTCCACCGGGGACATCATATAGAGACATTATTATATTATTCATGCATATACACTGAATCGAGTTTGGACCAAATAACATGATGGATATAATACGAGTCACTTTCACAATTAATTTATAGTCTAAATTCATTGGATAATCATAAGGAATCAGTCAAAGCAGCCCGGTACCCCTCACAACTCAATTATCTACGCTTGACTAAATATCTTATCATTTTTCATTCGCCTTTGTACCTTTTTCTTTTGGGCTGCGCTTTTTCATTCATAATTTAGCTAAAACGCTCCTCAATAAAAGTATTTGGACTATTTTATCTATTGTAGATCCCACCTTTTAATATCTTAAACATTCCCTTGGTGTCTTGTTTTGATTTTTTTTTTTTGCGGATCCCATTTTCCCTCTTCTTCGTCCCACTTTTCTGCATCTTTCTCTCTTTCTCTCTCTTGTAGAAAAAATGCCACAATAAACATCTCCATAAAAGCATGTAACTCGGTCGAATAATATTTTCTTGATATAATTGGTGGGTGTGCAACATATGGAAGCCTTCTCTATTCAAAAGAGGAGGGATTCAACTAGATTTTGCCCAGCCACCAATAGACTTTACTAGCTAATATATGAAAATGGATTTGGCGTGCCCACTTGTTTTTATCAAGAACCATAAACAAAATGGTAAAAAGTTTCAATAAACCTACTGAAATGAGAAGAAAATTGAAATTTACTGGATAAAAACTCTTCATCCTTTATTGAGTTCGAACCATAACTAGACCAAATATGTGCATCTTGAAATCATTCTGCCAAACAAATTGCAGATAAGAAAAAGGCCAATGGAAACTAATCCAGTGAAATTTTCAATGAAAAAAATACTCAAAATTCACTCAAAAAATTAAATGCATGCTTTATCCGCATAGGGTCAAAGAAATCACTAAGTTTAATCGTTAGAAGTGAAAGGAATGATAAACCTTTTTTCATGTGGTGAAAGCAAAACTCTTTAGGATCGGAAAAGATCCATTTTTCTCCTTTCACTCTTCCTCATTAAATTTCAAAGACTTCAACTAATAGAATCACCAAAATGAGAGAAACTTAGCAATGACAAAAGGCCTCGCTAAAGATCATCCTTAAAAGCTTAATTTATAATTAGATTCAACAGTAAACAAGGAATGAATGAATACCTACTTTTTCTAGACATAAAAAAAAAACACAGATGAAAGAAGAAAAAGGAAAAAAAAACACCTTCAGACTTTATTAATCTCGACCCATCACAAGAAAAATTACCACATTACTCAACATTAACCAACACTTCGAATTTAATCAATTTATCCAACATGCATCATGAAAAATGGCACAAAACCATCTCAAACATCAAAGTGATAGAGAAAAGGGTGAAGATAAAGGAAAGTGGGACCTACAAAAGAAATTTCAAGAAAAAGACACTAAGAAAATGCTTAAATATGAGACCCACAATGGATAAAATGGTCACAATATTTTACTGGGAAGTGTTTTAGCCAAATTAAGAGTGAAAAAAGCGTGATCCCTTTTCTTTTTTCATAAACCAATTGCCCGAAATACATAAGGTCGCAAAATTTGCCAGCACTTTAGAAATTGGAGAATACATTTCAACGTTTGCTCTCAACCACCCCAATTTATCTATTTACTTTTCTAGTTTTTGTAACCAGAGGCACGGACGTAAAGACTCAGTTATCTTACAAGCCTTAAGACCCGATTAACTCCAAACCTTTTGCCAATGAAGATAGCTTTGATCCAAAGCAATTTAAGATTTTAACCGGATAACTTCAGTTCCTAAGTTGAAAATACCCAATGCAGCAACCAACCACTCAAATTCCAGTGATTTCTGTTTTTGGTAAATATAATTAAAATCCCATACTAGTATAGCATGACACATTTGCCCAAATTAATTTTCCTCTCGCAAAAATCTTAAATTGGTACCCCTTACAAATAAAAATGCATACATGTTAAGACACGTAGATTTTCTATATCGGCTGTCATTTTCCACGTCAAATCCATCATCTGTATTGACACATTTGCAATTTAATGAGATATTAAGCGGTATACTAATGAAGGGTAGGTTTAGGTAAGGCGTTCCAATTTGGGTTTTTTTTTTATGAGATGAAAATCAATTTTGGTTAAATTTTCGTGAAAATATCAGTTTGGGATTTTCTATGCAACAAATTTAGTTTGTCGTTCCTTACCAAAAAAAAAAAAAAATTTAGTTTGTCGTAAATATGCCACGGCGTGCTGGTTTAGGATTTTTTATGAGACAAAAATTAACCTGTTAATACCATGTTGCCGTGACTGATGGTTATTGACAGCATTGTGAGAACCTAATTGATTCCTTGTTCTATCCATTGTACTTCCCCAAATTAGTGACAATCTTCTCATTGGATGTGCCAAAAAATATGTTTCGCTAGAATTTACCTTAACGACGAAATGCCTTTCACCGAAAGTTATTCTTCAATTTTTTATAAGAAGAGACAGATTCTCTGGCAATTCCAAATAAGAAATATTACAGGTTTGCAAGGAAACCAATTTACTTCAATTCGTTATTGTACACAAGATAAACATATAATGTCATAATTTAATCGACAACGAAGCATCCAGAAACTACAATAAAAATATAGGTCAGAAATTAATCAATGATGAGTTATTTGGAGACCATAGTTAATATACACGCCAAACTTAATCATCAATGATATATCTAGAAACTATAGCTATGACTACGATACATGTATTGAAGGACAACAAGAGTTGTTTGTTTGTGCACGGAGGGAGGATCCATAGCACACAAACACTAATATTTATAGTACTCATAGCATAACTACCCATGAGCAATTCTTCAGCAGTTTTGGCCATGCTTTCATGTCTTCGAAATTTCAGGCATCATATATTCATGTTGCCACGATTTATTACCCCTAGGTGGCTATTCTTCACAGGTTAATACCACGAAAAATCTCAAACTGATACATTTGTGATAAATTTACCAAAAATTAATTTTTTGACCATGAGAAGCTCTAAACTGGTACACCTGTAAAAAATTTACCCCAAATTAATTTTTTAACAACAAAAAACCCTAAACTGGTACGTTTGTGACAAATTTATTCTCCATTAAATAGAATTAATACTATGAAAAATCACAAACTAGTATACCTGTGACAAATGGAGGGTAAAACCTCAAACTGGTACCTGTCAACTGCCACGTGTCATCCAACTTATAAATTTGATAGTAAAATTTAACAGAAACTAACAAAAGGTAAAATTATCACAAGTGTACCTCAAACTGCCCCATGTCAAATGAAGGGTAAAACATCAAACTGGTACCTATCAACTGTCACATATCATCTAACTTATAAATTTGACGGTAAAATTTAACAAAAACTAACATAGGATAAAATTGTTACAGGTGTACCAAAATTAAGATTTTTTATGGTAAAAAATTAGTTTTGGATAAAATTTAATAGTTGTACTAGTTTAGAATTTTTCGTGGTATTAATCCATTCTTTAAAATTGCATCTTGATCCTCCACTGCTGCTCGTCGCCGCTTTGAATCCCATCTGAGTCGTTGTATTGTCCAACTCACTTTCTTCCCATGATCCGTTGAGCTTCATTATCTTATCTCCAAGCACTTTTAAGGTTTGAATGCTTCTGCACCTAGATTTTGCACCCACTTTACTCACCAAGCGATTAATTTTTGTTTGACTGTTTATCTGCACCTTTCAATCGGTACCTTCCCCAACCAGTTTTTCTAATCGGCAGCCAACTGCTATTGTATGTTGATAACTGATCACGATCATTGATAAGCATAGCCATCGATAGGGATTCTTGCGATCGATATGATTATCAATAAGGGCTTACGTATCGATGTCTTACCAACGACCACAGCTTATTCAAGTCATGTGGTAATTTGAATCACTATTATGCCCATGGCTTGGCTAATTTTTGGTGTAAACAGAATCCCAAACAGAAAACCTACTCAGGCCAGTAACACAACTTCAATTAGGAAAATTTAGATTGGATTTCCTTCGTGAGTTCTAACCCGAGACATATTTTAACATGTTTCATACTATTTTGTAGGCATGTATAAATCTGCAACATGCATTTGGGTGCATACACATATTCTTGAGATTTTATCAATTAGGGTTGATCCATAGAGTAATGTTGTCTTATGAAAAGAAAGAGGAGACGAAACCATGCCAAGCGTCTACATACAATCCCTTAAGATGGATCATATCATATAAGTCAAAAAAAAAAAATGTATTCTGACAACATTTATAAATCACGAGAAATGGGATGCTAAGACAATTTACAGAAAATGGGATACTAAATGGTAACCCATAATATGAACTAACATTTAGAAAAAAAAAAAGAAGAGATCTCAAATTATAGAGCGAAACGATTTTCTTGAGCGCATAAAATTTGCCATCAACACCCCCATAACTTTCCACTCTTTGTAAAATCATCCAGAAGTTCAGCTTACCTTCGAGACGATTGCCCTCCGCCGTTGCTCTTTGGGGTTGAAGGGATCCTGTTCCACTTTTTTCTTTCGGGATGCTCTCGCTATGCTACGTCGCGCGAGCTGGGTCTTGTCAGGCTCCTCCAATTCTACACACAGCCAATCCGTGTAAAACGACAAAAACAGTCATTTAACAATACAGGGATTAAAATCGAGTAACTATGCCACCATTTCCCGCTCTGCCTATGACTTTGGTAGTCCTCCGGTATTTCCAAATCACATTGCTCTTAGGCGATTTTCAATCCTTACACTATTGTTGGGTCGTTCGGGCTGAATTAATTATGTATAGCCTGTTCGAACATTCAATTTATCAGATTTACAGCAAATCATAAGAGTGGGGGTTGCAAATGAGAAAAATTCAGCCAAGCTGAACCATTCTCTTTTGAAAATCAGTTGGAGTTGAGATGGTCAAGATTCTTATTATTAACATGCTATTACAGTTAAAATATCATGGAAAAAACTTGCGAGGAAGACCGCGGGCACCCAGCACTAACTCCTAAAACAGAGGCAGATCCTAAAGATTGGACATTTTTTCCTTCAGCTTTGGACTCAAACGAACATTAACCAAACCAGAGGGAAGTGCTGGCAACTCATGAAGCATGTCACAGTGAAGTAGATCAAGATTCTCCAGCTTGGAAAGATGCTTGATTTCAGAAGGTAGGCTGCAAATACCAGTATGTTGCAGCCTCAAGATTCTCAGATGAATTAGCTTCCCAATGTCTCTAGGAATCCCCCCTTTTAAACTCCTACACGCGGAGGCATGTATTTCTTCAAGGCTATGTAGACGCCCAATAAAACTAGGAAATTCTCTTACGAAACAATAGTCCATCTTCAACACTCTCAAACTCTGCAAATTTCCAAAGGAATCTGGCAATTTCGAAACACATGTTCCCGAAATATCCAGTTCCTCCAAAGAGCTTCCCAATTGGCCAATGGACTCTGGAAGTTCTCGGATCCAACGACAGTTCCTCAATGACAAGCGTTGGAGTTTCACCAGCTCTCCAACTCCATCAGGGAGTTCAGTAATCTTTGAAATTATCTACTGAGAGTATTGTAAGTGATATCAGGTGTTCGAATGAATGGGGCAAGAGACTCAATGACGAGCAATTGGAGGCACAAAGAGTTTCAAGTTTCTTTAAATCACCTTCCAAAGGAATTTCTTCCACAGAAGTCCCGTCAATAAGGAGCTCCTTCAAAGATTCCAAGCCACCCAGTTCGTCAGGCAACATGTTGAGTTCAGTGCAGGACTTCAAATTCAGGCAAAGCAACTTTTTGAGACCAGCGACTGAAGGATCTAAATGGACCAATCGAGAGCATCGCTCTAGAATCAGTATCTCCAAATTTGGGAAGCTAGAAAATGTAGGACTCATCAGTAAGTCAATGCAACCGGTGAGATTCAAAACTTTCAATTGCTCCATCTGTAAAACAAGAGAGAAAAATTCATGAGGTCAATTGTCAAATAATTAACAGAATAAATGCATTAGAGCAGTGAATGGGAAACCACCTTGATTAACCTCCAACCTCCCCAGTCTTCGGTGACTTTGCTCCATGAAAGATCAAGAATGACCAATTCAGTCAGACTAAATTCTGTTGCTTCAAAATCCCTCGGGCACCCTTGCCAACAAAGCCACCTTAACTTTGGAAATACATTTACAAAATTTCCAGCCATACTTGCATGATCCAATTGCAAGAACCTTATGTTTGGCATGCTCTTGAAATAGGTTTCCGTACATACATGAAGAGGACGATTTTTGAAGTCAAAGCAAAGGGCTTCCACCTCTTCCAGTCCCTATATTTGCCAAGAGTATAGAATCAATCTGAAGCTATAAACTACAATGGAACAATTTTGCTACATGATAAGGACTAGTCTGCTTTCTTTTCCACGGATGCCAAGACAATCTATCGATGGTAAAATAACTAAAAACTGGATAACAAATTAGACCTTATACGTCAAGGCTTTCACTTTGCAGAAGAAAGCAAAAACAATTGAACCAAAAACCTTTACCTCTTTCCGGTTGATTACTGTCAGGTCTGTATCATCCATGTATAGTCTACTGTGCCTTACAGTATATCTAGGCTCTTCTTGATCTATAGTTCTGCTGAGGCGCTTCAACAGTTTATGCATCCACAGCATGTTATCTTCTCCAATTTTTGCTAGGGGCATCAAAACATGGTGAGAAAGCAAAAGATCTCGCTCGGGCCACATATATGATGCAATTCGGTTATCCATGCCATTGGCAAACCATGCTATGTCCCAAAATATTTGTTTCTGCTTTTCATCTAATGCTTCATAGCAGATTTTCAAAATCTCCCTGCAATCCTTCAGAATCTCTCGAGAGTTCTCCTTCCGTGGTTTTATCAAGTCCTCTATCTTCCTCCAATCTTCTATTGTTTTTCCACGCAGAAATGAACCGATGACTTCAATAGCATATGGAACCTGCCCCGTAGCTTTGACAATGCGATTCACAATTTCAGGACAGTCAGGTATAAAATTATCTGTTCTTGAAGCATGCTTGCAAAAAAGTTCAAGAGCTTGATCATTATCCATCTCAGTCACTTCATAGGTACAAGCCAGGCCTTGAGAAACATGTCTTTGGAGAATTCCATCATTTTCTGAAGTAACAATTATTCGACTTCCAGAACCAAACCAGTCAAGCTGGTCTCCTACGAGATCACTAAGATGAGACTGTTCTTCCACATCATCTAGGACAATAAGAACTTTTATACTGCGAAATACATCCAGGAAGAACTTGATTCCTCTTTTGAGATAAGCAATATTGCCATCTCGCTTAAGAATATCACATATCAACTTAGTTTGCACAAACTGAATACCACCAACATTTTGTGCTGTTTCTCCAATCTCTGCGAGAAAGCTACAACTGTCAAAACAAGAGGAGAGTCGGTCGTACACGACCTTCGCAATAGTTGTCTTGCCGATTCCAGCAGTTCCACCGATTCCAACCATGCACACTTTACCCCCATCATCTTCTATTTCCAATAACTTGATTACATCTTTCACTCGATCGTCAATCCCAATTACATGTTCAATAGTGGCAACTGAGGTCTGCAACGATTCCAAAGGGAAACTAGGAAGTTTCAGCTCCTTGAGATGTAGAAGTGGTGGAATCCGTTCCAAATTAGGACTTTCCCATATCCTCAGTGCAGACAGATTAGGAAGTGATGAGAGGGTATGAAGATCACTCTCTGTGTACTCCACTACAGGTAGCGCACCAATTTCCAAACGCTTGAGGCTAGTAAGCTCACCAAGTGCTGGGAGGCTTTTGCATCCTGCACAATCAAACAACCGTAGCTCCACTATCTTAACCATGCGAGATATCCAGCTTGGAAACCTTGCACTCCCGTAGCCTCTTATTTCTAAGCTTCGAAGATTTAAGCTTGGCTGCAGCTCTTTGAGTAGAATTTCATCACTTTCTTTTCCGGCAAACACTAATACTAGCAAAACTAATGAATCCTTCTCCTTCAAGTTCGCAGCATTTGATTCTGCTGCCACATCTTCCATTTTTCCCTTAACTTCAATTCTAAGGCTTCCTCTCAACTTGCTTAACCTGTTCAACTCCCCAAGCCCACCGCAATTCTTTGGACGGGAATCATCCCTGGGCAAAAGGAAATCTGTTAGAGTGTGCAAAAGAGTCAACTGGCCCAATCCACGTGGCATGTGAGATAGTGCATTACAATTGCTAATCTCTAGTTGCCTAAGGTTGACCAATTTTCTTATATCCCTTGGCAATTCCATTAGCTTGTAACACATATTTAGTTTAAGTACTTGCAAGCTATGCAATCTTGTCATAGAATTAGGAAGCCTTATGATTCCTTCATTTTCAGAGAGATCCAGAAATGTCAGGTGCCTCAACTCACAAATGGAACTTGGCAACTTCTCAATACCACTATCATGCCAATCCAAGGCACGCAAGAACTTGAAACTAGAAATGAAATCGCAAAGAGTTTTTTCACCCATTTGAATTTCACGCCTCGAGGTTTCCATCTGATCTGTTTTGATGAATGTCCTCAGATGTTTTGCTCTGAGTAGTGTAGATGGAAGTCCTCGTTTTAAATCTAAAGTTGAACCCCATGATACATGACGAATTCTTTCAACATTAGAAGACCATGTCCGATCAATTCCTTGAGAATACTCATTTTCAGCAACTATGCGTGCTAGGGTATTCAATATACCATGCATCTTACAAGACGTCACATTTCCAAATTCATCTTCAATGCAGTCGTGAAAGAAATTTCTCCTGAGTAGATCCATGAAATAATCATGAGCAATATCTTCCATATCCCAGTCTACATTGTCTATTGGGCGGATAAAGCCTTCTGCTATCCAGAGACTCGTCAACATGAGTTTATCAATCACAGAATCCTCGGGAAACAATGAACAGAAGACAAAGCACTGTTTTAAATGGGACGGGAGATGTTCATAACTAAGCTTCAGATGTGAAATAATGCCATAAAAATCTGCAGAAACTTCTGGGATCTCGTGCTCGAAATGTAACCACTCGTCTGCACTTTTCATTAACAATAATATACTTCCAATTGTTCGTATAGCCAGAGGGATTCCACCGCATTTTTTTACTATCCGCCTCCCGATAGGTAGCTTAATTGAATCTCTAGTCTCTTCTTCTTCCTCACATGCCATTCTCATCAATAAATCTAAAGACGAGTTTTCTGAAAGGGCCTCCAGGAAATAAGACGGGGTTGTGCCCATGGAGCGGGCAACAGACCGCACGCGTGTTGTTATCAGAATCTTGCTTCCTTCCGCACCTCCCATCAATAAACTTTTCAATCTCCCCCATTGTTCATGAAGATGCGACATTACATCGTCGATAACCAGGAGATATTTTCTTCCCCCAACAAGTTCCACGAATCGATTTTGCAATTGCTCCAACTCAATGTCGTCTACTCCCTCGTTCGTTGCGCTCTCTATGATTTTTTGCAATGCCATTTTGAGATCGCACAAGTGACGTACACATACCCATATCCTTAAATCAAAATGCTTGTTGACCATGTCATCTTTGTACAGACATCGAGCAAGAGCCGTCTTTCCAACCCCACCCACACCACATATCGAAAGCACCGGAATCTTTTCTCCAGCGTCAGAGCCTAACAAGAACTTCAAGATTGCGCTTTTGGCGCCATCTCTCCCTATAATCTCCTCCTCGTACCCAAAGGAGTCCGACCGCTCTCTCCTCCTCCTCGACCCACTCTCTACTTGCACATCCTCCCGCAGGTCAAAATCCCTCCCTTTAGCAGCAATGGCCTCCATTCTCTTCCTAATTCTCCTCACGCGGGCGGTCATCTTCAGCCCCAGAGCCAGTCCATTCGAAGGAGAGAAGAAGGTGATTACCTGCTCCAACTTCTCGTCCTTGCCCGGCAATTCTCGCCGCGTGACTTCGATGCTCCACTCTTGCAGCAAGTCCTCCGCGTCGTAGAAAGCAGCTTTGAGGTCGTCGAACCACTCGCGGATTCCTCCGGGGGTCTGGACCACCATGAACTGCTGATCCATGAAGTCGTCGAGCAACCGCTTCTCCGCATCGTGCACTACGCTTCGGAGGGCGGAGACGGTCTTCTTGAGCTTGTGTAATTCGCCGCCGACGGCCCATGACTTTCCATCCTTTGGCAGATCATCCAGAAGGTCAGATATCCTCCAGATGATCGCCTCCGCCATAGCTCTTCCGAGGTTGAAGGAGGTATCCCTGCTGCTCCCTCTCTCTTTCGGGACGCTGCTCTCCCTATGCGTCTTCTGGGGAGGGCTCCTCCACTCCTGTTATGGCAGGGCTAAATCAACATAAAGAGAAGAAAATATTATCGTTTAACTGTTTGGGTATGTGGCCAAAAAAAAAAAAACTCTTTGCGTAAAAGTGGACCAAAGAAAAACTTTTTGTGTAAAAGAAAAAGTGACAAGTGCCCTCAATTTCCTAAAATTTATCACGAGAATGTAACCAAATCTTAAAATTTTAAAAGTACAATTAACTCTTAAAATTTATCGCAGAATTACAATTGAATCTTAAAACTTTCAAAAAGTATAATCAAATCTTAAAATCTGCTACGAAAATTCAATTGAGTCATAAAATTTTCAAAAAGTACAATCAACGAAATGATTTGACTAGATCAATTTGATAGTTTTTAGGACTTGATTGTATTTTTTAAAAGTTTTAAGAGTCAATTGCACTTTTGTGATAAGTTTTAGGACTCAATTGCACTTTTTGAAAGTTGTAGGACTCAATTACACTTTCATCACAACATTAAGGATTTCTAATGCATTTGCCAAAAAAAAAAAATAACCTATTATGCGATTGGGCTACTTTTACAGTATGCATTTTGATTATTGAGACCACGGTGGCCGGAGTATTCTAAACTTTCTAAGGTAGGGAAATTGCTTTGACCTTTAAAAATTACAAAAACAAAAATGAGTTCATCATAAAAATCAATTTAAGATAATGAATTCCAAGTCCAACAAAACTTGTGTAAAAGGAGGGATAGGCCACTTTACCTACGGGGCAATCATAGACTTGCATTTCATAGTGATTACATGATCAATATTTAATTAGAGTCTTCAGATCATATTTTCTCTTCACGTATGAGGTTAAGTATTGATGATCCGATTAATAACGATGCAAGGGGCATGATGCCATGAAGAAGGCAGTACCAGCCCAACCCAACTTTTGGACCATTTCTACCATATTGCATCCCTTGAATATCATAATTGTCACACCTGAATTCTTACCAAAAAAAAAAAAAAGGCGAATGACATAGCCGTCCCTTATCCAAAGGACCCACCTAAAACAATAAACCAACGTAAACCTGCTATCATACACACACTTATATATAGACAGACACATACATCTATATACTTCATAAAAGGAGTTGATTTCGGGATCAAAGTTTATAAAATCCATCAATAAGATATATGTGTCTCCAAACTCAAATAAACCCAACAATTATTATCAGACATACACAACTCATACCCAATAGTGTCCAAATCCAACTATAGAAATCCTCGTTGATATTGCTCTCGCCCTATTTGCCACCAACTAACAAACATTTAAAATGTTGGAAAGAATGGGGCAAGCAATTACAACTTAGTGAGTATTGCGTATCTCTTCTAAGTAGATCGAGCATCCACTATACATATTTACAAAACATACCGAAACTTATTTAATTAAAATCCACTATATAACATATATACAAGGTTAAAAACAAATTTTATGTTTTCAACAAAAGTTTATACATATTTGAAATATTCATTTAGTCAATAATGTCAAAACAAGTATCAATAATTCAGTCTATTGATCAATTTTAATAACTCAAATAACAATAGTCTCTTCCATTAATTAGTTTCATCAAACCTCACATCGATGATTCATTATATCGACTAATCTATATTAAATATCTAACTATGATTATGTTTAACATTCGTAACAAAGACGATCAAGTTTACCCCATTGGCTAGGTCTACCACCTATATTAGCCAGTGGTTCAGCCTAGAACGACATTTTGATAACAATATGCATACTCTCCCCTGAAGAGGTTTTAATCACAGCAACATGAGCATACACCTCATTCTCCAATAATCCCACAATTAAAATTATAATTCATCTCATAAAACTGGTTTCACAAACCGAATCACACCACATTTCACAACTTAATTTATTAAATAGAATACATTTCATAAATCAATACATATGACCTTTCATAAACCATATTCAAAGTCAAAGCTTTTCGTACTTCTTTCACAAATAGGTTTCACAAATCCAAAATATATAATTTTTCCAAATTGCGTTCATCGTAAAAATATATATTTCACAGTATATTTCTCATATCATTTCAAAATTCATTCCATAAACTTGGTTCACAAATCGGTATTTATGTTAGTTCTCACAACTACCAAAACGTCATAAATGTCTAATCCAAATTTTATGAAACAAACGTACTTTAATAACTCATATGATGCTCAAATCTTTATCACCACTCACCTGAGGAAGCTGAAAACCGACTTACGAAGGTTCCTCAAGCCAATGCACTTGTATTCTTACCAATTAACCGACAAATGATAACAAAATCTGAATAAAACAATACCCCAATGAATGACTTGACAAAACCACGCTCAATAGTCAACGAATTGACACTTACGTGCTAACAAAGAAACTTGTTTATAACATAATTCTTGCACTTCAAACTTCCGAAATTCATTTCGATCAAACTGTACTTCAAAATCAATTTTTTGTCAAATGCTACAACTCTACAACACCCTTGACTATCATTCCCATTTAAAATCCACAGCTTAATAACTCCATAATCAAATCTTGCTGTTCAAAATCGACCTAACTTCGAATTTGTGTCCTAATTTCGAAAATTACTCTAATTATATGAAAAATTGGCTTGAATACTTATTATGTGTTGCAATTCGGAGTTGATTCGGGTTGTTGGGGTGTCCAGATCATTTTTTTATTTTCTTCTTTTCCTCTTCTCCTTCCGCGAACGAGCTCACTCTCACTGTTTCGTCTACTGGAGTGGAAATAGATGGGCTGGGGCTTGGGCTTGGCTTTCAGAGATATGGGCGACAAGTCGGTTTGATGCCCATTCTTGCAACAATAGTCCGATTCTATTAGCAAATGAAGTCAATTGAGTTGGTCATCAAACTGTTAGGCACTCTTCTTAATATTTGAGATTTTATTTTCATTTCGTGCATAACGCTAATGATTTGTCATATCGCTAGTGTACAAAGGCACTTTGCTTGGGCATAATCAATGCAAGAAGATTGAGGGTCCTTGATTGGAAGGACTACTGTACTTCCTTGAAAACATCCTTCGGTACCACATCCCAATTCTCTCTACGAAACAAAGCATTCATTCCATCAGGCCCAGGTGCTTTAAGGGATCCCAGTTCGAAAACCGCCTCTTTCACTTGAGTTAGTCATCTATTAATGTCCTCACTCATCAAAACAGTACACCGATCAATAACAGGAAGGAAATTGCAATGTCCTGTATGAGTGTATAACTCCCAGAAAAACTGCGGTATCATCTGTTGGGGTCCTCTTCATCGTCTTAAGGATTCTTGAGAATACAGATCCTGTTTTGACGTCTTCTTTGAATGGTAGTTGCATGGAAGAGTTTTGTGTTTATTCCCCCAACGCAACGAATTAATTTGAGCCCTCATACCCCAATACATTTCCTCTTGGTGCCGCAGTTTCTTTATCTAAGATTCAAGTTATGCTTCTCTGTCCGTCACCCATAGCTCCGTTGCTATTTATCAGTTGTGGTAACTCAGAACTCAGGGTCTACACCGGACGTCTGGCATTAGAGACTTTTGTTTTACTCCAACTAGCCAATATCTCCTACACGTGTTCTGTTATTCCAAACAAAGTTTTTCCACAGCAATTGCCGGAATTGCAGGCTTCACAAACGATTTTCCGACACTCTTCAGGATAGTTAACAGGACTAAAACTAATTCAGGCTACAAATAACGGAGTGTCCTTCAGATACACTCTCAATCATTACTTACCACGATGATACTTTCAGTAATTGCAGATGCTAAATCATGCTTCGATTATGAATCATAGGTAATGCTTTTCAGAAACATATGTAGAAACCCTGCAGAATAAGTTCAAAAGATAAAAGAAAGAGAACAGAAGCAAACAATAAGCAAGAGTATCTGGTAATTTCATTTGTTTTTAAATATAAGAAATTCAGCTAACATTGATATGCTATAAGCTTGTCTAAGCTTTTGTATACAGGATGACTGATGAAATCCATCTTCAGTGGTTTCTCCCTCTAGGGTGAGCACATTGCTATGAAGAGCAAAGCACTTTTGCACCCAAACCAACATTTCTCACGAAGAGCAACAACCGGCTTTCTTGACGGTTGAGACATCGTCCATGTTCCCAGCGTTGATTGTCTGTCCCTTCGGCAGGGCTGTGGGGTCGTCACCGATGTTGAGAGCCTTCCTGCTGACCACGCAGTACATCTGAGTCAACACTTCCATGAAGCCGTTCTCAACATTGAGTGCCTCCAATGCGGATGTCTCCATGAAGAAGGTGAGCTCTTGCTCGGCGAATGCTTTGGCATCGTCAAGCGAGACTGCACGGAGAGGGCACAGGTCTGCCTTGTTCCCAACGAGCATGATCATGATGGTGGCCTCGGTGTGGTCTTGGAGTTCCTTTAGCCACCTCTCCATATTCTCGAACATGATGTGCGGAGTGATATCATAGACCAGTAAAGTGCCCACCGCACCTCAAAAGAAGATCATGAACAACTTCCTATTCACAAGCAGGCCTCTACCCGCTGTAATTTTACATTAGCCAGTAATGATCTGTACCAAATACACAACTCTAACTTATTCCTAAAGCTGGCAATTAAACTGCCTTGTTGTTCAATGATCACAAACGACAACTTGTATTAGTATGTTTCTTAGTTCATGTAAATCCATTCCGGTTATGAATTGCAATCCAACTCTTTGAATGATTTATTGGGGACGAAGCAAATTTGAATAACTGCAATTAGCAGCACGACAAATGTAGAAAGCGAGTTAGCTGTTGTGACTGAACTTCTTGCACGTGACATGCAAACAACAATGCTAGTGTAAACTTTTTCTTCACCCATAACAAACTTAATCATTCAGGAATTCTTGACATATATTAGTTTGTGTCTCAAAATCTGTCATAAACAAATTCTCATCTCTGAATATACATGAATCAAGGTGGGTTATTAAATCAAAACATTGTCAATCTTAAATACCAGACATACACACGAATCCGCCACAAACCGTGTCTAAGAAAAGTAAATCATGCGTAAACAGACTTTTATGATAATGATTGCATGAGATTTGCCTAAGAGTTGATTTGCACAGACAGCTCTACACAACTAGATTATGATATTGAAAGGAGTTTTAGAAAACAAGACATCCAGCTAAGAAAGGTTGTCTAATCAAAAGCTGTGTAGGATAAGTAAGGAAATTCATAGAAAGGAGGAGGGGATATAGTTGCTCACAGGAAGAAGCTGAGTGCGTAGAAGAAGAATCTGAAGAAGAATTGGAAGACGAATCAGGAGAGGAATCTGGTGAAGAGTGTGAAGTAAGTAATGCCTGCCTGCCTATTTCGGTTGAAAATGTCATATGATAGCCTTCGATTGTTTAAGGAGAGACTTGATTTTGTTAAACTATGTGGTGTTTTTGTGCCAAAAAATTGCAGAAGCGGAAAGGGACTGAAAGTGTTGTTCAAATTGAAAATCCAAAGATGGAGGGAGAAGTTAAGCCAGATAGGTTGGGAGACAGTTGTTGCCTTGATGGTGAAGGGGAGGGAAAGTAAAAACTCGAACCTTTTATCTGTGAGATGTAGTTAAGTCAATCAATCAGAACAAAGAGCAAAGACAAGCAGTGTTGTGCCTCGTCTTTGTTTGATAATCCAGTGAAGCCTAGCATAGTTTATGATCTCATTGCTACAGTTTACGGCCAGAGAGTTTAATTTGAACCCTCATTTGGACCTCCTATCGAAGTGTAATGTTGAAATCATTCAAAATTTGTCATAGTCAATTATTATATATTAGATTGACGAAAGATTCCGGATATCAAAATTTAAAAGCTACAGCAAGTCATAGCTTATCCCAATAGATCACTTAGCAGCTTAGTCCATAGTTTGTATTTTACGTTATATTGCATCTCACTAGCCAGCAGGCTCAGGTTTAATATTGGGTTCCAAATTAGTGCTTGTGTATATTCTATCAGAAGCGTCTGAGCTTTCTGTTTGAATGTCATCTGAGACAAATCCAATTAGGAAAATGGGACTAGACAATGGGAAATCTTAATGTCTTTTCGTTTCTTTTCTTCCTTCCCATATAGATCAGAAATCTGCATTGTTCTGTAGCAGGATGTAGAGTTGTCTCCCTAAGATTTTAAGAGTAATATCTTTCTCATCGTTGTTGGAGGTGTTATTAAAATCGTGTGGTGCACAATTTACACCCCACAATATGATTGACTTCATATATAAATTGATTCTTTTCGAAGGTGTGAACCAAGTTAAAAATGAATCGTCCAATTCAGTCGCGATTCATTTACGATTCGGCTCCGATTTATCAATGTAGCTGTGTCTATCAAGTGCGTCACTTAATATTACTCTAAAGTCCAGTGGTCTAACAGCTTGAAACCTAATTTGAGTTTGATAATAAAATACAAACTCTGAACAACTAGATGAAGGCTAAAAAATGCATGCTGGAAAAGTGAGGATATCCTTATGTGTTATAACCATGCAAACTACGTGGTCAATCTTGACTATACTTCTAGGTCAGTTTCTTCTCTTTTGTTTTATTGAATGATCATTCATCGTATCTATTCCCTTCTCCTTTCTAGTATTGATTTTTGGTGCTCATTGTTGCAATCTTATTTACTGCAGAGTAGCCCTCATTCGGCAAAAAAGAGCGGAAGCTGCCAAGAAGCGAGAAGAAGAGAAAGCTGGTAAAGTCTCTGAGGCTGCTATACTTGTCGTTCTGGTTTCACCACCATCACCAAAACTGATTCAAAAACTCTCTTTTCATCTACTGCCAAAGAACTGAAGAAGGCAGATGCTCGCAAATGTCCTTAGAGAGAGCGCGCACAGAGGAGTGTTCTCTTGCAAAACAACAAAAAGAATATGTGAAGATTAAAGACATCACTTTTCTATTTTGGCAATTGGTGCAAACAGTATATTTTCTTTTACCAGTATATTACTACTGAAAGCATGTGGTACTGTTCTCGATTGGCCTTCCTATGAGTAAAGGTGTTTCCGGTGACTATCTAGAAAGTCTGCAATGTTCAGCTTGTTTGCAGAGCAATGTTTTGCTCTGGAGTTGCTATGTCAGGTGACTGCTCTTTCCCATGCTAGTTCAGGCTGAGAACTGCGTGGATCGACTGTCCATTAATATATGGATTACCCTTATAAAAAGATCATATGATAAATAGGTACTGTGATTACAAGAACAAGGCTATTTGTGTTAGACTTAATTATCATAGCCACGGGGGGATGACGCTGCCAAGCATCTCTGCTCAATGTACCCAAGGTTGATTTTGAAGTTGGAATATGGTGTTTCAAGGTTAATTCATTCTTGTTTGATCTTTTTGTCCCTTGAATGAGAAAATGTGGAATCAGGTCTAAAGGTGCTTCCCTAGCCTGACTACGCGAGGGAATGCAGAGGGACATTGGACTACTTTATTGGCAGCTAAAACATGATCGAGAAGATGAAAACAAGTATGGGAAAACTGGGTGAATCTCTTGCAATTCTTTTCTCTATTTGCCGTGGAACGACTAGATTGCAAATCCCAATTTTCTGTTTACTTCTTCACCAAGAAAATGTGCTTTTCCTAAGGACTTCTGTTAATTATTTTTGTTGATTGTGTTAAAACATAAACACCAGAAAAGAAGTCTTGTCCAACTACTGTCCACCTTAAATGAAACAAACTCTTCCTCCGTCCTACGACCTGTTCTCATTCGTTGAAGAGTCTTCGGACTTGGTCTTTTAAGGAAAACTAAGCATGCTTAATGTAAGCTCGAGCGACATATCTGTTCGAAAAACATATAGCAAACATAAATATGCTATTAGCTTGCCTAATTACGTGATGATTTCTCAAAGCCAACTCTACTTTGCAGCATTCCGGAATGAAACCCATCTTGAAGCATGGAACTCAGATGCTTCAGGCCTCAGTTAACAAGATGCTCCAGTACTGTGTCTACTTAGTATGGATCTGCTGCTTTCTCATCGGTTTGGTCTATGATGACACCGTATTTTTCAGCATGCATTCTGAAGATTGAGACAACCTCTGTGGCCCTGAACTTTCTGATTCAAATTAAGCAAGGATCTAAGGCCTATGTGCTCGATAAATTAACTGGGATGTAGGCGCGATGACAGTCCTAATGTGATGCACTTTTTGCTTGTTCTAGTTGCATCTAATCCATTTCTTGTTGATGGTTGATCTAGATAGCGTTACCTAGAAGCAGCACACTGTAGAGAGAAAGAGGAAGAGGATAGAGCATGAACCTATGAGATGAATGTGAAGAAGCCAGAGAAATAGAGACCCTGGAACAGCGTGCTGATGTAAATGCGTTCCGCCCTGCACGAGTAATATCAACATTTTTTTTTTTGGTAAGGAAATAATATCAACATTTTCATCGCCACTTCTTGTAAGGTTTCTGAGTATTTACTTATTCCAGGTGCAAAGGCTATCCTTGGACTCAAAATGAACAAAATCAGGAACCTAATGGATCGAATCCATTCTTGTCTGCTACAATAGAGCTGGGCCTTTCTCATCTTGACATTTCGCTTTTTAAATGAGACTTTTCCTTTTATGAGGAACATTTTATTTTTGCCATTGCCCAGTTTCGAGCAACCGTCACTTTCCCTCTCGGTTTGATGAAGGTTCCAGTTCGACATGGACTTGAAAATGACTACCGAGTAAGCCTACAACCACTCCACTCTTTTAACTAGATGGAGCAAAATATTTTGGATTCTGATGGATGACCAACAATCCCCAAAACTTAACAAGCTAGCTTGTGAATTTGAGACTCCAGTAGGATCAGAGTGAGAAAAGTTTTAGCCACTTACGGCTATCACTTCACGTTCTGACACATTTTCAGCAATGTAATAAGCTCCTGCTGTCACTTCATATTCTTCATCCATCAATGTGCATATACACTACGAATCCTATGGAATACTGATGACCACAAAAAGATTTCTGTCGGCCGCTAGGCGTGTTTTTATTTTCCAACCAGAACATGAAGCACCATTGCTAAACCAAAAAGAGGACCTGGACCGTTCATCTCTGGAGGTCAGAACCTCATTGAATGTTCACCGAAAGATTACTCAGTCCTAGAATATGATACACCAACAACAGTGAAGACATGCTGAGTATTAGAAAATTTAGACCATGACAGAACTTAGGAGAAGACCACTATAGGAATGAGCAAATAACATAATGTCAAGCAATCATATCTAGAACTAGGACGTTCAGTGGAGTTTAGCAACAGCTTGCCCAAGTTTCCTTGAGACTTGTTTTGCATCTGCCACCTAGGCATAACACGATTTAAATCATAGGATGCTGCAAGAAGCAAACCAAAGAGATAGCACCAGGTCATACTAACTCAACCCCTTTCATTTCCAAAGAATTTCCACTTTCTCCTCTATCACTTCAAATTGAATTGGCAGTATATGCTTGTAGTCATAAGATGGTAATCATTGAATTGGTATGTACTACTGAACTAATGTAATAACAATCCTTTACTTTTTCTTGATGCTGATAATATCCCTATGCAGAAAAAAGAAAACAGAGATAGGAAAGAGACGGAGAAAAGAAACAAAATTGCATACGAAAAACTCAACAAATTGAGACACATAAAAAACAAAAACAACTAAGGTGACCCCTGCAGGCGAGTAAGAAAAAACAGAACCAGTTGCATAGATGATGGAACAAGCAAATTCCAAAATGCTCCCATAGTTTGAGATAAATTCAATAAAGAGACCCCACATACAAGGAGTAAACTACGATAAGAAGGTCCAGATACATGCTGTCAAAAGAAAAGTAGCGTCTCCAAGCACGTGCGCGCGCGCGCACAAAAAAAAAAACGAACGAAGAGTAGTGTCTTCCAATTGCAAGATATCTCTTTCTTTGCTGATTACTCATACTTTAAATCATCCCAAAGATGCTTCAAGTTCAAGCTCTTCAGAAACACAGCTTGAGATCATTCATAATCATTGATGCAAAATTCAGTGCCTCTGACATCTGGAGAGTAATCTGTCAGGAAGAGCAGTTTGACAAAGTCAACTTTCTCAGTTATCATTCACTTGTTTAAGCCCCGCATGGATAAGCAATTTCCAAAACATACCTTATTTTTCCACCTTCAAGACTAAAGCATGACATACACAGAATCATCTGCATTTTGTCAACAACAAGGTCTGAGCTAAAGCGAAATTATGAAGCCGTCTGCCTAGTGACACCATCAGGTAACTCAAGGATGTGGAGACAAAATTGCCCTTCATCTCTGGCGAGCACTTCAGAAATTCTTGTGTATTTTAATCTCAGGATTCTCAAAGAGAACAATCCCTGAATGTTGCAATGTCCCCTCAAACTTCCACAGTGGGTGAAATCCAACTCTTGAAGCTTCTTAAGATCTTTTATGGCTTCAGGAAATGCTTTTAGGTAAGTACCAACCATCTTTAGCACTTCAAGATTTTCCAATTCCTTGACAGAAGAAGGTAATTCCTTAATCAAGGTCTCCGACAGGTCCATTTCCCGTAGTGAAACAAGCTCTCCAATGACAGCCGGAAGTTCTTTTAGGTTTTTGCAACTTCTTAAAGTAAGCTTCTGAAGTTTCTTTAACAATTCAATGGAATCAGTGACTTCAAGCAATGCTCCACATTCACAAGCACTGAGAATTTCAAGGGCTGGCAGAGAGCCTTCCTCGAAATGAAGTCTTTGAATTTTAGTTCTATCAATGAAAAGCTCTTTCAATGCTTTCATGGAACACAATGCTTGCGGCAAATGTTGAATAAATTTGCAACGCTTCATGTTTAAGGAAACTAAATTCTCAAAGTTAGAAATGGAATTCTGAATATCTGGGCTGAATAATAAACAACCTTCCAGGATCAAGTATTCTAAATGCCTTGAGGCAGGGAATTGCAGAGATCCAACGATCCAGGTACAATCTTTTAGGTTCAAGACTTTCAAACTCCCAGCCTTCTGCAAAAGCAACATGATTCATATGTTTATTTACTATTTCAACCATAACTCTAAAGATAAAGTGCAGGGCGCAATTGTACATAAGAAAAGTGCAAAAGCACATCTAGGCCTTACCTCCGTCAATTGTTTCCAGTCTTCCGAATTCAATTTGACTGAGCTTGTACATAAGTTGAGAATTACCAGGTTTTCCATTTTGAATGCAAACAACTTAGATTTCTCATGGCATCCGCACCAATCAAGCCATACTAGCTTTGGAAGAAGATTCTCAGGATTTCCTTCAATATCAACATTGTCCAACTCAAGAAACCTCAGATTCGATAGATGATGAAATACTTCACCATCTACTTGATTAAAATTGCGGGTTACACGAAGAGCTTCAACCTTGCTAGGACCCTGCTAATTTGTTGAAAAAGTGGAAGTGTGAAATTCGAACTAAGATATATGCAATGAATCGATAATATAATCATTGTATCTAGAAGGAAAACTTGTCTAGAATATTGGAGAAATCTCAGTGTGATTTTACCTTTTTATCGCGCAATGTTGTTTGGACATCGTTGTAATCCCATAGCCTGCTGCGCTGCCCGGGGTCTTTATCTTCTTTCTTGACAATTTCTCTTCCCAAGAATTTTAGTTGATTGTGCATCCAAAACTCATTTTCTTCTCCAACTTTTAGAAAAGACATATTTTGCAGGTCACCAACACCTCTATATGGGTCACATCCACAGGCAGCCCACATGTAATAGGGGATTCTCTTTTCAACCCCTATAAAGAAACATGCTATATCAAGAAATATTTGTTTTGCATTTTCGCTCAAATGGTCAAAGTGTTTCTTCAACATTGGTTCCACTTCTTCTTCCAGCCCTCTTTTTAAATGATTCAAAGTCTCTGTCCATATTTCTTTGCTCTTCCGATACAAATATTTTCCCACAGTTTCAACAACAAAAGGAAGATTTCCAATAGCAGAAGTGATTTTGCTTGACATTTCATGGTAGCCCTCTAGCGGATGATCGAGTCCAAAAGCATGCATACAGAAAAGTTCAAGAGCATGATTTTCACTCATTGACAAAACCTCATGTTCATGGAAAACATTTACCTCATGTTCCTTGTTTTTTTGAACCTTGTAATAATTTTCAATGACATTTTTTCTTCTGGTTGTGAGGATGATAATGCTTCCTAGATCAAACCAAGTTAGCTGCTCAGCCAATGGTTCGATTTGTTTGAGGTCATCCACATCATCCAGGACAATGAGAACTCTGCTTGTTTTGAATAGGTGCTGTATAATTGTGGTACCTTGATAGGAGGATTCCACCTTTGGACATTCTCCTCTCTTGAGGTCACGAATTAACTTCTTCTGCAGAGATACCACACTTTTTTGTTCAATCTTATCCCGGACATTTTCAAGAAAACTACAACCTTCAAATAGGTGACTGATTTTGTTGTATACCACCTTTGCAAGAGTGGTTTTGCCAACCCCGGGCAGACCGTACACTACAAGCACCCATCTCCCTGTCATCTCCTTTTCTTTAACAATTTGTCCATCCTGATATTTGAAACCAAGCTTTCGCATCATCTCGGGCATGTCTCTATCTATTCCAACCAAATTTTTAGTCACGTCTTGCTCATCCATCTTCAAGAGTTTCCAAAGTTCGGAAATGAAAACCTCTAGTTCTCGATACCTACAAAATGAGAAACGGAGTTTACCTTTTTTCATTTTGTTTTTATAATAGATAAGGGACGGGAGAGGTGACCAGCGGTAGCAACTCCCCCTTGATATTAAATTATCGTCCCAGATCACGTCCCAGATCAGTTATGGAATGGTTTGATTTCAAGGAAGGTATGAAGGGCACCAGAGATCAATCAACCAAGAAAAAGAAAACATGAGGAAGACTGCAGTGAGAAGACAATACAATAAACATACACCTGCATTGCGATTAAAAAGTCAAGAAAAAATTGGAATCTCCAGAAGTTAATTGGATCCCATAAAGAACGTGGTGACATCTTAATATACAAGCCAATTCTCCTATCTTTTCTTTCCGCAAGCTAAACAAGTAAAGCAAGATCAGTTAAGCGACCAGACTCACCCGCTGAAGAGATCCTTGAAAACCGGTCCCCTAATATCACCAATCTCTCTCAGAGCAGCCTTCCACTTTTCAATTGACCCGGCATATCTGTTTTTGCGCTCGTGCTCGGCAAATGCCTTTTCATATGTTCCCAGCTGATGGCGGACGACGCAGGGCTCCACGCCAAAGAAAATGGGATGAATTTCTTTATCCGACTCCACCATTTGGGCCACTTCCATCAGGCAAGCTGGGCTAGAAGCGAAGTCCTCGGAGAATACAGGGATGCAGATGTCGGAATGCTTGATGGCTTCCACGATCTTGCTATCGATCTTTTCACCGTACTTGATCTCTTTGCGATCTAGAAATGCCACAATCCCCGAGCCTCTGAGCCGGTCGTAGAAGTACTTGACAAAACTGTCGCGTGAATTTGGTCCTCTGAAGCTCAGAAATACTCGATAGTTGCAAACGGCCATTGGAACACGAACACCCATTTGCATAAGAAGACTAGCTCGAATGGAGATCAGGATGATGAAGCTTGAGAGAATTTGTTCGAGTTCACAAATATGAATCTGGAGCGTTGACCCCGTTACCCATCTTAGCGTTAGTCTTAGTCTTGCCCCGAGTGAAGACCTGTCTACCTCTCTTTTCTTTTCTTTTCTTTTTCATTTTATTCCTTCTGATGTTTTGGCAGTTCTATCCTTCCAACGACGGGGTCAAGATCTCCCGAAGGGAAATTATTACAGCGCACAACATTTAGGAAAAGTATTATGTCATTGTAGTATAGATGTTAAATAGAATTTGAATGATGGTTTTAATATGAGTTTTACATTACAGCCAAAATTCAATTTAATATATGAATACTAAATTCATTACATAATGACAATAAGTCAAACAACAAGGAGCCTGGTACTCCACACAATTTAATACCTGCGTGACACTAAATATCTTCTTATTTTTCGTAGACCTTTACTCCTTTTTTTTTTCCACAAGCAAATAGTCCGAACTTTGTAATCCTCCTGTACATGAGGTCGTAAAATTTGCGAGCAATTAAAAATGGGAGAATTCATTTCAACACCTGCTCTTGTCCATTTCTATTTTTTTTCTTCTTTTTCGTTGTAGACAGAGATTTAGTTACCTGGAGAACCAAGAACAACCTACAAGCCAAACTGGTTAAGTCCAGTTCTTTGACTTATGTAGGTAGTTATGATCCAAAACAGTTTATACGCAGTTGATGAAATTTGAACAAGTAATCTACAGTATCTAACGACTGAGGATTGCCTTAGTGGCCACTTTCATAACTTGGGATGGAAGAGATGAGAAGTTCGATTCCCCATCTTCTCAAAGAAGCTGGAGTGGAGACGTTTTAGGTGTGGGGTTTAAATCTCACACTCTGCATTTGACTTCACCCTCAATAATGGGTAATCAGCTATGTCTGATCTATGAACTTTCAAGTTTTTACTCTTTTGGATGATACTATATTTCATTTAAGTAAATAGGGCTCTATACTTTCCCGAGAAAATATTTTCCAAAAGCCAGTCAAAGTAATCATACACATCTACTCACCTTGTTAAATATTTTTATACACGGTTAATCAATGTTAAAAGATGAAAATACCTCCATCTAACTGTTCAGGGACTAATATGGACTAACTGTGCGGCCATGTCCATTCTGTCTCTATGAAGTTAAAGACCTTTGAAGATGTATTATCTTCATTAACGGAAGTAAACACGGCATTACAATGAAAGGACATCAGTAATCCTACCGTATTTCCAAATCACATTGCTCTTAGGCGATTTGCAATCCTCACACTGCTGTCAGGTTGTTCATTTGGGCTCGACTAACTACGTAGAGGCTGTCCTGATATTCAATTTGTTAGTGTTGCAGAAAATTGTTGGAAAATATGAAGAAGAAAAAAATGGCTGAGGCAAGCAAGCATTGTCTTTAAGGATAATTTTGCCTCTTGGAATATGAAACTCGGTGCGATAATCCAAAGCGGCTATTTTCTCAGGATACAATAGATATTCTTCTTTACTCCACACAGAAAAATAGAGGGAACATGAACAACCTTATATGTAAAACCCAGCAAATAAATGAAAAGGAAAGAGAGAATTTCTTATTTTTGACATATTTTAAATGTGATTTGGAGATTCTCTTTATAGTCAAAAGAGAGTGTTCATAAAGAAACAAATCAAATTAGTCGGTTACAAAACTATTACAAATCGATGGCAACCATAAACCCATTAGAGCCGTTACAAATCATTGGCTTGAATAATTTAAAACTCGTTGAAATATCCAACAATTAGATCCATAGCAAATCATGAAAGGGGGAGAGATGGAATTGAAAAAAATTTAGCCATTCTCTTTTGAAATTAGTTGGAGTCGAGATGGTAAAGTGTTTAATGAGGATATAGATGAAGTAATATTCTAATCCTCCAATTCTATTAGCATGTGAAGTAGTTTCATTTGAATTTGACTTTGCAACAAAATATCTTTCACCAAAAGTTGTTCTTCGATTTTGATTGACGACAAAACTTGAGATTGTAACTGTTACAGACAGAATCAAACATAATCAAATTATGTCGGAATTTAATTGATGACAAAACTTTAGAATATGAGGATACATCATCAAAATTTAATCAACAATGCAGTACTAGGATACAGCAATGATACACGCCAGAATTTAATCGACAACATAAATCTGAAATCTATAGTAAAGAAACACATCAGAATTTAATTGACGATGCGAGTCTAGAAATTAAAAGCACGGTGCAGAAATTTAAAGATAACTAAAAGATAACATGTTTGTTTATTTGTGCGCGAGGTTTGGGGCGTCCCGTGGTTGAGCACTGGTATTTATAGTGACCATGGCATAACTGCTCCAAAGCAGTTTGTTTGCCATTTTTGCCATGCATCCATATCTTGCAGATTCTCAATCCCATATTTTCACAATATCACGACCTTGCGTTCAGGTGGTTTCTCTTTTAAAATTGCCTCTTGATTGATTTATCTTTTTCCCACGATGTGCTGGATTTTGACTCTGTCTCTTTCTTCACGATTTCTAATTGGAATATCACAACCGTTTCTTGGCACCTATCTGACGTTCGTTTTTCATTCGGATTCTCAATTGATAATATCTTTCTTACGGCCTTTCTAATTAAGTGTGCCATGACATTTGTCATCGTCAACCACCTTCGTATTCAATAGTTGAATAGTAGTCATTGATGTACGTCGATATCGATTACATTTTTGTTATTAGATGGATCCTTAGAACTGTCTTCTCGATAAACCATTCGGATCATCTTTTGAGCAATACCTATTATCGCCTTTGGAGAGAGGTCGCGACAATTACTAGTGAATTCCAGTCATTGTTAAGTTGTTAGCCGGAAAGTGGACGTTGCCTTAGGTAAAAAGCTGAACCACTATATATAGTGTTAATCTATCTTCAGTGTTCATCATCTACTTTAATTTGTTCACTATCATCACACACTGATCAACTTATCATACTATATGGTTTGTTGATTCTTATTATTCTGCAAAAGTTTTTTAGTAGCTTCACTCAACCTATTCAACCCCCTTCTAAGTTGCCCTATTACCCTAACAATTGGTATGAGAGCTTTGTTTCTTGTTATTTGAAATGCTTTCCTTTTAAGCATAAAAATCTATTTGAATGACTAACCTTAGTAGCTTTCTTGCTTGTAATTCTCATGCACCAAAGAAGCCTCCATACTTTGATGAAATGAACAACGGATACTGGAAGCAGCCTATGTAAGAATATATTTTATGACCTTTACTATAGATTATTTTATGACACAAATGACTTTCATTTAATTTTAATATCTTAGAATCAAATTGGTTATAAAAATAGTTAAAATGGACAAAAAAAATTGTAATCCCATTCTAGATATGGGTCATGTATTCTTGCTAATTAAAGCTTTAATTGATTTCATTCAAGTAATTTGATTTAGTCCAGTAAATAAATTATACTAAATAAATAAATTCACTTTGAGAAATGAAATAACTTTTGTATATATGTAACACGATCCATTAATTTTTTTTCTTTTAACTACGTGGATGTCAAACGGAATAAATTATACCCGTTACTTTGATATTACAAAAATAAATATTTTGTTTGAAACATGCAATAAAAGTTTAAAGAAAAAAAAGTTAACATTGCAATTCAGCTAAAAAAAGAAAATTTTATAGTTGTCTTATTTCAAATTTTTACTTTTTGAATAGACTAGTATCAAATGTAGATTTCATTATTATGCATGAAAGATCATCTTTTTATTTATATTTTATGTTCTCAGGAAACTCAACATTATGACGTTTAGTTAGACAACATTAATCTTAGACCTTCATAAAGTTTGATGTTTATTCACAAGAATGTAAAACAAGTTATACATATCTCATATTTTTCTCTGACATAACACCTCATATCAATGGATTACTAATGATTCAAAAAGATGCCCGTGCCTAGGATCAAATGAAGCCCCCGTTTGCTTGACTCCTCCTCACCATTAAGTTAATGAAGTCCCCAGCTATTGCTTTAATTAGTCTTTTATTATTAATTTACTGCAACAATTAAAAAGTCCTGAGAAAGACTTGCAAGAGAGACCGCCAGGCAGTGTCAAAATGCGAGCGCCTTGATTAGATGATCCACTATGAGCAAGTGTCAAACAGCACGTAGTATTTTTGGCATTAAAAAAACACAAGCATGCAATGTCAGAGGAAGCTCAAATACTTTGAAAGGAAATATCAGCAGAAACAATAACAATTATCTGGATAACTTATTGAGTATTACCAAGGCTAAGTAGAACAATGACCGGTTTCAATGACCTTGTTATCCAAGTTACACAATGATGAAACAATGCTCCACCAAATGCGTACGGGGCGTGATCTCAAACACCCAGCACCAACTCTTCGAACCAAAGACAGATTCTAAAGATTCAGACACCTTATCATTCAATTTTGGATTCAAATGCACATTAACCAAACAAGAGGGAAGTGCTGGCTACTTAGGAAGCATGTCACAGTGAAGTATATCAAGAGTCTCCAGCTTGGAAAGATGTTGGATTTCAGGAGGTAGGCTGGAAATAGCAGAATATCGCAGCGTCAAGATTCTCAGATTAATAAGCTCCCTAATGTCTCCGGGAATCTCCCCTTCTAAATTCCTACATGAGGAGGCATGTATTTCTTCAAGGCTACGTAGACGCCAAATAAAACACGGAAATTCGCTTATGAAGCAATAGTCCATCTTTAACACTCTCAACCTCTGCAAATTTCCAAAGGAATCTGGCAATTCTGAAACGCCTGTTCCTGAAATATCCAGCTCCTCTAAAGAGCTTCCCAATTGGCCAATGGACTCTGGAAGTTCTTGTATCCAACGACAATTCCTCAATGACAAGCGTCGGAGTTTCACCAGCTCTCCAACTCCATCAGGGAGTTTCGTAATCTTTGAATTATCTACTGAGAGTGTTGAAAGGGATGTCAGGTGTTCAATTGAATGGGGCAGGAAACTCAATGACAAGCAATTGGAGGCAGAAAGAGTTTCAAGTTTCTTTGAATCACATCCCAAGGGAATATCACGCAAAGAAGTCTCATCAATGAGGAGCTCTTTCAAAGCTTTCAAGGCACCCAGTTCGGCAGGCAACCTGTTGAGTTCAGTGCAGAACTTCAAATTCAGGCAAAGCAATTTTTTGAGACCACCGACTGAAGGATCTAAATGGACCAACCGAGAGCATCGCTCTAGAATCAGTATCTCCAAGTTCGGGAAGCTACAAAATGTCGGACTTATCAGTAAGTCAGTACAACCGGTGAGATTTAAGACTTTCAATTGCTTCATCTGTAAAACAGCAAACATCATAAGGTCAATTGCCAAATAATTAACAGAATAAATGCATTAGAGCAGTAAATAGGACACCACCTCGATTTTCCTCCAACCTCCCCAGTCTTCGGTGACTTTGCTCCATGAAAGATCAAGAATGACCAGTTCAGTCAGACTAAATTCTGCTGCTTCGAAATCCCTTGGGCACCCTTGCCAATGAAGCCACCTTAACTTTGGAAATACATTTGCAAAATTTCCAGTCATTTTTGCATGATCCAATTTCAAGAACCTTATGCTTGGCATGCTCTTGAAATCGGTTTCCGTAAATGAATGGAGATGAAGATTTTTGAAGTCAAAGCAAAGGGCTTCCACCTCTTCCATTCCCTACATTTGCCAAGAGTAACAAATCAATCTGAAGCTATAAAACACAGCGGAAAATTTTGCTAAGTGAAAAGGACTAAGGTGATTCCTTTTCCATGCATGCAAAGAAGACTTATAGATGGTAAAATAACTGAAGAACTGGATAACAAATTAGACCTTATACGTCAAGACTTTCATTTTACAGAAGAATAAAAACACATTGAAACAAAAGCCTTTACCTCTTTCCTGTTGATTACTTCCAGGTCTGTAACATGCATGTATTGTCTACTGCGCCTTCCAGGATATTTAGGTTCTTGATCCATAGTTCTGCTGAGGCGCTTCAACAGTTTATGCATCCACAGCATGTTGTCTCCTCCAATTTTTGCTAGGGGCATCAAAACATGGTGAGAAGGCAAAAGATCTCGATCGGGCCACATATATGATGCAATTCGGCTGTCCACGCCATTGGCAAACCATGCTATGTCCCAAAATATTTGTTTCTGCTTTTCATCTAATGCATCATAACAGATTTTTAAAATCTCCCTACAATCCTTCAAAATCTCTTGCGAGTTCTCCTTCTGCGGTTTTATCAAGTCCTCTATCTCCCTCCAATCCTCTATTGTTTTTCCATGTAGAAATGAACCGATAACCTCAATAACAAGTGGAACCTGCCCCGTAGCTTTGACAATACGCTTCCCAATTTCAATATAGCCAGGAATTAAACAGTGTGTTCCCATAGCATGCTTACGAAAAAGTTCAAGAGCTCGATAATTATCCATCTCATTCACTTCATACATACGAGCCAAGCCTTGAGAAACATATGTTTGGAGAATTCCACCATTTTCTAAAGTAACAATTATTCGACTTCCACGACCAAACCAGTCAAGCTGGTCGCCTACAAGATCATCAAGATGAGACTGTTCTTCCACATCATCTAGGACAATAAGAACTTTCACAGTGCGAAATACATCTCGGAAAAACTTGATTCCTCCTTCAAACGAAGCAACATCTCCATCTTGTTCAAGAACATCACATATCAACTTAGTTTGCACAAACTGAATACCACCAACATTTCGTGTTGTTTCTCCAATCTCTGCAAGAAAGCTACAACTATCGAAACAAGAGGAGAGCCGGTTGTATACAGCCTTCACAATAGTTGTCTTGCCGCTTCCATTAGTTCCATGAATTCCAACAATGCGCGGCCCAACCTCATCATCCTCTATTTCCAATAACTTGATTACATCCTTCACTCGATCATCAATACCAATTACATGTTCAGTAGTGGCAACTAAATTCTGCAATGGCTCCAAAGGAAAACTAGGAAGTTTCAACTCCTTGAGATGTCGAAGTGGTGGAATCCATTCCAAATTAGGACACTCCCATATCTTTAATGTAGACAGATTAGGAAGTGATGAGAGGGCATGAATATCACTTTCTGTGTACTCCACCATAGGTAGCTTACCAATTTCCAAATGCTTGAGGCTAGTGAGCTCACCCAGTGATGGGAGAATTTTGCATCCTGCACAATCAAACAACCGTAGCTGAACTAACTTGGGCATGCAAGACATCCAGCTTGGAAACCTTGTGCCCCCATAGCCTCTTATTTCTAAGCTTTGTAGATTTAAGCTCGGCTGCAGCTCTCGGAGTAGAATTTCATCGCTCTCTTTTCCGGGAAAGACTAATACTAGTGAAACTAAGTAATCCTTCTCCTTCAAGTTCGCACAATTTGAATTTGCTACCGCATCTTTTAATGGTCCCTTGACTTCAATTCTGAGGCTTCCTCTCAAATTGCTTAACCTGCTCAACTCCCCTAGCCCACTGTATTTCTTTGAACAAGAATCATCCCCAGGCAAAAGGAAATCTGTTAGAGTGCGCAAAAGAGTCAACTGGCCCAACCCATGTGGCATATGAGATAGGGCCTTACAATTGCTAATCTCCAGTTGCCTGAGGTTGACCAATTTTCTTATATCCCTTGGCAATTCCGTTAGCTTGTAACACATATTGAGTTTAAGTACCTGCAAGGTTTGCATTCTTGTCATAGAATCAGGAAGCCTTATGATTCCTTCATTTTCAGAGAGATCTAGAAATGTCAGGTGCTTCAACTCACAAATGGAACTTGGCAACTTCTCAATACCACTGTCATGCCAATCCAAGGCACGTAAGCGCTTGAAACTAGAAATGAATTCGCAAAGAGTTTGTTCAGCCATTTGAATTTTACAGCTCGAGCTTTTTCTTTGACTAGTTTTGATGAATGTCCTCACACGATTTGCTCCGAGTATAACTCGATATCCCAGTGATAAATCTAAAGTTGAATCCCACGCTATATGACGAGTTCTTTCTTCAATTAACGGCTGTGGGCGATCGATTCTTTCATACTCAGTTCCAGCAACACGGCGTGCTAGGTCATTCATTAAATCATGCATCTTACAAGACGTCACCTTTCCAAATTCATCTTTAGTGCAGTCTTGAAAGAAATTCCTCCTGAGTAGATCCATGAAATAGTCATGAGCAATATCTTCTATATCCTGATCTCCGTTGCCTATGGACTGGATAAATCCTTCTGCCATCCAGAGACTAGTCAACATTTGTTTATCAATCACCCAATTCCGGGGAAACAATGAACAGAAGGCAAAGCACTGCATTAGATGGGATGGGAGATAAATGTAACTAAGCTCAACTATGGAACCTAAGTCACCAAAAACTGCAGAAACTTTTGGGATCTCGTGCTCGAAATGTGACCACTCGGCTGCACTTTTCATTAACAATAATATACTTCCGATTGTTCGTATAGCCAGAGGGATTCCAGCGCATTTTTTGACTATCTGCCTCCCGATAGCTAGCTTCCATGGCTCTCTAGTCTCTTCTTCTTCCTCACATGCCATTCTCATCAATAAATCTAAAGACGAGTTTTCTGGAAGGGCCTCCAGACAATAATAAGATGTGGTAGTGCCCGAAAGGTACGCAACTGACCGATTGCATGTAGTTATCAGAATCTTGCTTCCTTGGGCACCTCCCATCAACAAACTTTTCAAGCTCCGCCATCGTTCAAGACCCACAAACCATAGATCGTCAATAACTAGGAGATATTTTTGCAATTGCTCCATGTCATCTGCTCTCTCTGTTGTCTCTCTTCCTCTGATTTTTCGCAATTCCCTTTCGAGATTATGTAAGTCGTCACCCACGCAGACCCATATCCTTAAATCAAAATGCTTCTTGACCGTGTCATTTTCGTATAGACATCGTGCAAGAGCAGTCTTTCCAATCCCACTCTCACCCCATATTGAAAGGATGGAAAATTTTTCTTCGGTGTCAGAGTCTAACAAGAACTTCATAATTACGCTTTTAGCATCCTCTCTCCCTATAATCTCCTCCTCATCGTGCACAAAGGAGACCGACCGCTCTCTGTTCCTCGCTCCTCTCTCTACTCGCACATCCTCCGCGCGCCCTGGCAAATCAAAATACCTCCATATGGCAGCGCGCCCTCGCAAATCAATATACCTCCATGCTTTAGCGATGGCGTCTATTCTCTCCCTAATAGCCCTCGCACGGAAGCTCATCTCCGGACTCAAATCCTCTTGGTTTAAAGGCGAAATGGAGGCAATTACCTGCTCCGATTTCTCATCTTTGCTCGGCGATTCTGGTCGCATAACTTCATTCTTCCATTCTTCGAGTAAGTCCTCTGCATCATAGAAAGCAGCTTTGAGATCGTCAAGCCATCGTCTGATTTCATAGTCCACGTGGCTCCGGCTTCCGAGGCTCCGACTTTCTGCATCGTGCACCATATTTTGGAGAAAGGAAACGGCTCCCTTGAGCTTGTCAAATTCGCCGCCAAAAACCCTTAATTTTCCATCCTTCGCGAAATCATCCAGAAGTCTAGCTACCCTCGAGACGATTGCCTCCGCCATGGCTCTTCCGGGGGTTGAAGAGGATCCTGCTGCTCCTCTTTTTTCTCTCTTTCGGGAGGATATGCTCTCTCGATGCTATGTCGCGCAGGCCGCGACTTGTAAGGGCTCTCTCCCCCTTCTAAATCTTCCAAAGCACGACCCCGACCGGTGCGGAAAAGACGAAAATGCCCTCGCTCGACGTTACAGGGACCAATACGATCGAGCTTTTTACCGTGCCACCACCATAAAGTAGATCTGCAGCATTTCCCTAATCACGTTGCTCTTAGCCTTAGGCTGTTTTCAAATCCTGACACTGGTGGGCCGTTCGATTGGGCTCGATTAATCATGTTACGTAGAAGCCCCCATTTTGAGGCTCCGTTCGTTTGGCGGCGACCCGAGGGGAGAATGAGGAGTTTGGCGGAAAATGATTTCCGCTTTTCAGAAGTAAAAGTCATTTTCCATAACCTTAAGCTATTTTGTGAGGGGGAGAAGAAAAATGTTTTCCCACGGAAAACGTTTTCCGCCCTCCGAACACCGAAAATTCCGAAGAATATTTTTCAAAAGAATATTTTCCGTCAAACGAACAGAACCTCAATTTATTTGATGAACAAAGCAAACCAGAGGAAGGGCGGCGGTGGCACTGAGGAAAATTCCGCCCAAGTCACAACAACCATTCTCTTTTGAAAATGTGTTGGAGGGGCCGGACATGGGGAAAATTCCGCCAAGTCACGACAATCATTCTCCTTTGAAAACCTGTTGGAGTTGGGATGCTCTAAGATTTTGCTTGGAGTAACGATGCGAAGTCCATGGGCGTGTTTATTTCGCGAAATATTAATGATTTAGAAAATATTTTACTAAAATTGATTACTTGTATTGCTTGCAAAAATAAAGAAAAAAAATAAAAGATGTTTCATCGTCCACGAAAATATTTAAATATAAATTGTTATAAAAAACGAGAAATATTTTTTATTAGCTAATTATTTTAAGCGATCATTTTTGGGAACATGCTTTTCAAATCATTCGTTTTCTGCAGAATCAACGGACCCAAATATAATAACTAATTTTTGGAGATATCTAATGTGGGAATTTTATGTGAGTAGGGATCTAACGTGGAAAAAAAAAATGCTACTAAAAGTCCACTAGAAAAACAAATGAGGATTAAGGTTCTGTTCATTTGGCGGAAATGTGACATTTTTGGAAAATGTTTTTCAGGAAGTCATTTTCCTAAAAAATGGCATAATTTTCCAGTATTCGGCTGAAATCTGAAAAAGTTTCAAAAAAAATTTTCCGATGTTCGGCAACCGGCAGAAAAATGTTTTGACCACCGGCAGCCAATAGGGAAAGAAGGAGGTCAGTGGAAAATGTTTTCTGCTTTTCAAAAGAGGAAAATATTTTCCTTACTTTTCTTAATGTTTTCACTCATTGAGGGAAAAATGTTTTCCAAGATTAGTTTATTTTCCGTCCCCGAACACCGGAAAACCTGGAAAATATTTTCCGCAAAACGAATGAAGCCTAAAAGTTGAGGAAATAATCAACATTTACGGTCTTCCAAAAGAGGACACATCAGGATTTGTTAAGACATAATCAACATTGAAAATCTACCGGAAGAGAAAATAAATGAGGGTTAGTTAGGCAATGAGGAACATTTAGAGTCTACCAGAATAAAAATGTGGATCGGGACAAGCAAGAAAATTAAAGAAGAAAAAAAAACGAAAAGAAAGCACGGCTTTATACTCTTTCCTAAATTGTAATACAATGTTTTACAACAATGAAGCTCATTAAACTATCCTTCCATGTTGAACAAATTCATGGTGTTGAATGGGGCAAGTACAAATCTTAATTAGAAGCAAAATAAATAAAAATGCAATGAAGGCATTGCTTACAAAGCATGATGATCAACCCCTTGCAATTTAGTGTCCAATATATTATTTTGGGTTAATACTATGAAAAACCCCAAACTGATACACTTGTGATAAATTTATCTAAAACTAATTTTTTTACCATAAAAAACCACAAACTAGTACACATGTAACAAATTTATTCTCCGTTAGTTTCCGTTAAATTTTACCGTCAAATTGTTAAATTGGATGACACGTGACAATTGATGGATGTGTCAGTTTAGGGTTTTACCTCTTTGTTTGTCACAGATTTACCAGTTTGTGATTTTTTGTGGTATTAATCCAATTTAACGGTGAGTAAATTTGTCACAAGTGCATAAGTTTGATATTTTTTACGAGTCAAAAAATCAATTTTGGGTAAATTTTTCATATATATCAATTTGAGATTTTTTATGCTCAAAAAATTAGTTTAAAGTAAATTTTATCACAAATATAATAATTTAAAATTTTTCATGATATTAATCCTATTATTTTTATAGGCAATTCCTAAACAAAAGCTTGTTGTTATATATTATAATAGATAATCTTGCCTGTGCCCACTACCTGTCATTCACCGGTCAATATCTTATTAGATTAGAATGGGTAGTCGACAGCTTGTTGATCAAATACGAGGAAAAGTCGTTTGCAGTGCTACTCTCACATTCAGCTGCTCCTACTTGTTACTATCTTTTTTCAAAAAATTTTTTTTACTTTTTTAATGTAATTTTTTTATTATTTTTCTATGTATAAAGCTATAAATTTGTATGTACTTAAACAATATATAATTGACGTACCAAAATACAATATATTATTGTTTCACCGGAATTTAATCGACGACAAAATATTTTTCACCTAAATTCTTTTTTTAGTTTTATCAAGAAAAAACGAGTTTTGTAATGATTCCAGATAGCGTTCTTATCAATGGAGCACAAGGAACAAATATGCTTCAACGGAATTTAATTAACAATAAAGTGTGATGAGATAAAATGCTTCATTGAAATTTAATCGACGACGAAATATTCTTCACCGAAATTCTATTTTTAGTTTCATCAAGAAAAGATGGGTGTTGTGATGATTCTGGACAGCAGTCTTATCAATGGAACACAAGGAACATATATGCTTCAACGGAATTTAATTAACGATGAAGTGCGATAACATAAAAAGCTTCACCAAAATTTAATGGACAATGAAATATTTGGAAACGACAATTAAAAGTTGACATTGATAAAAGATAATAGATTTTTGTCATAATTATTAAAGGTTTACAAAGAATATGATGTGGTTATTTAAAACATACAGTCGACAATTACAAACAATTATTTAATTTAAAAATATAACTTCATCATCCAATCTTCATGACAAATAAAATTTTAATCCTATATGCGGTTTCAAGAAGTTACATTATTTGCAATTTCCAATTATCTAGTAACAACATCTAAAAGAGCTTACATATCCGAAAAATATCACTACTTGGCACTTCCAAGTTAATGTTGATGTTGATGACTTCATCCTAAATAACTAATGTTTACCGTCGATAACTTCCTTAGTTGTTGATGCACTTAAAGTTGTCGACTATTTTTTTCATTAATGACTTTTGCTGTTCTCCAAATTGCTATTATCAACTAAATTTATCACTTGTCGATTATAACAAAAAATTGATCATTTTTTGGTATCAACATATGCCCCCATTTAAAAAATTGAATGATTCATTGATCATTTGATTATTTTATCTTGGCCATAGTCATCATCTAACTCATATATTTCTACTAAAGCCATGTTTTGTGGAAAGTCTTCGTGTGATCCTCTATCTCTGTCTTTAAGTAATTGTTTATATTAGAGACTGTTAGGGCTAACAATACATCCTAGATGGGGTGAATAGGTTGAATGAGAAACTATAAAAAAAACTTTGTGGAATATAACAAGTTAAATTTCAACAGCAGTAAAAAACAGTTTAAAATAATCAAGAGTGCTTCTAATGAACAGATGATGTAATCGGGTGTGCTGGTAATTAGGAGATAGAAAATGACACACTGAGATTTATAGTGGCTCAGCTTTATCCTCAATTCCAAGTTTATGTCCACTCGTCAGACTAACAGTCACAATAAGACTGGAATCCACTAGTAATCATCACTGCAAGTTACAACTTGACTCTACTATGATTACAACTCAGTAGCACCTCATAAAGACATTATCAACATCTCAATCGCTATCAACAAATACATAACAAATAAAAAAACAATCAAAAGATATAAATTGGGTTTGTTTGTTTCCACCAACCCTCACTACTTCTCTTGGATTGAATATATAGGCATCCAACCTTTTTGCAACTCAACTCTATGAAGTAGCCATTGGTTCTACTGTTGCCAATAACATAACAGCTCTTTGTCACTCATCAGTGTCAGAATGGCTCTTTCTGACAGTGAAAGTTTGCCAAACCAAACAGACTGCCTTTGTCAGAGTCTATCTCCTGTTAGAATTGCCATAGCTGCTCTAATATATCTCTAGTGCTCCTTATATGAATTCCAAGCCTTTGTAACAGCAAGTTTCATCTTGATCAACATTCCAATTGGATGAGCAAATGAATAGCAACTTCCTAGACTTGACATCAACACAATCCTTTACCCATAATTAGGAGTGTAGATTATCAGTCGTTTGTTGATGCTATCTACTGACGAACTCGTGTGGAATGACTTCAGATCGATCATCCAATGATCCTCTTGACTTCATTAGCTTCTAAAGACTTCCACGGACATCAGCATCCCCGATGATTCCTCATCTTCACTAATTAACCATATAAGTTTCCAAAGACCTCCAAGATCTCTGTTCATTTCTCGTCTTCACTAATTTGACCGAGTCAACTTCCAAAGACTTCTAAGGACATCAACACCACTACCGAATTCTAGTCTTCACTGAACTCACTGGATCATCAGCATTGTCACTCTCTTTCCACCTCATCTGAAGATAACTACTCCAACCAACAATCTGTTGTCCCGATAATGATTCGCTCTCTTCTATTTTCTTGTCCTTCCAAGCATGTTGACGATTGTGACTCTACCAAGCTATTCACTTTCACAAACACAGTCCTTCCAAGCTTCAACAAACATCACAGTTCTAAGCTTGTTCACCATTACCAAGGTCCATCCAACTATTCACCTTATCTTTGTCCTTCCAAGCCATCACAAACATCACCGTTCTTTTCAACTTGTTCACCCTTGATTAAGGTCCTTCCATCTTGTTAGGAATAAGTAATTCCAAGGTGGATAGGTTATATACCTAGAACTCGAAACCTATCCTGTCGGGACTAGTTTTTAGTTTTTGGAATTCGGAACCTACCATAAACACCCGGAATTAGACTAGAACTGGCCTAGTAGGATCTGTCTAATCCGGTTCTTGAGTTTACACAAAATTGACGCCCACCCCCAGAGGTCATGGACTTGCATTTCATAGTGATTACATGACCAATGTTTAATTAGAGCCGTTAGATGATACTATCTCTCAATAGACAAAGAAAAAATATTGATGATCCAATTGATAAAAGTTGCAAGAGCATGATGCCACGGAGAAGGCAGCACTAGCCTAACCCAACTTATGGACCAGTTCGATCAAACTGAATCTCTTGAATATCATAATCCTCCGGTTCTATTAGCATGTGAAGTCAATTAAATTGGTCATCAAATTATTGAACATCATATAATCATATTTTAGACTTCATTTTCATTTTATGCAGAACACTAAGGATTTGTCATGTCAGCTGGTGTGAATAATCCAATATTTAGCTCTCAAATTCAAGTTTTAGCCTGCTTCTTGGAGACTCAACAATCAGGTTGGGTTAGTCTGTATCTTTTGGTCATACTGACCTACAACATAACTCAACGGCAATCAATTGAAAATCAAGTAGGGTCAGTTTGAGCAAGCTAACACAACTGATCAATGCAAAAAGACGAAAATACCCTCATTTTTGCCCTTGTCAGGGATTAAACTAGACTCACTGGGCCACCAGTTCCCACTCTCTCTCTCCTCATGACGTAAAATAAGGGTTAATACCACAAACAACCCCAAACTATTACAGATGTGATAAATTTACTTCAAATTTATTTTTTGACCACAAAAAACTCCAAAGTTGTATACCTGTGATAAATTTATCCTCCGTTAGTTTTTGTTAAACTTTACTGTCAAATTACTGAATTGCATGACACGTGGCAGTTGATGGGTACTACAGTTTGGGGTTTTACCCTCTATTTGTCATATGTGTACATGTCTCTAGTTATTCGTGATATTAATCCAATTTAATGGAACTAATGGAGGGTAAATTTGTCTCAACTATACCAGTTTAGAATTTTTGGTTGTCAAAATATTAGTTCGAGGTAAATTTATCACAAGTGTACAAGTTTGAGATTTTTTGCGGTCAAAAACTTAGGTTGAGGTAATTTTATTATAAGTATATCAGTTTGAGATTTTTCGTAATATTAACTTTAAAATAAATCATAGCTTTTTATTGTAATCCGCGAACGAGTAGGATCAAGTGGATCTATAAAGAAAAAACCCGTGATCCACTTGGCATATGGACCACGTGGATCCATGCGCCACGCATGGAAATTGTTGCTCAGCCCTTTTGGTCAAAGATTCCGAGGTGCTTAAGTTTGAATCGTTATCTAGGTGATATTGCACTCCACGGCAATCGAGTAATGTGCCGCCATTTCCCAATCTCTCTATGACGTTAAAAGAGTTTCGAAGTTATATCATCTTCAGGAACGGAAGTAAATGCGGCATTGCAATGGAAATAGGATCAGTAAAGAGATAATCAACATTGAAAAATCTACCAGAAGAGAGGACAAATGAAGATTAGTTAAGCCAAGAGCAACATTCAAAGCATGTCAGAAGAAAAATGAGGATTGGGATAAGCAAGAAAATTTTTGCCTTTCCTAAATTCTAATGCAATGTTTAAGCAAAGTAGAATAACTTGATGTGACGGCATCATTGTTACCACTAGACCTATCAAAATAAATTGTTAGCGAATTTCTTAATCCATATTTAATGAGTTAAGTTGTTATATGAATTAGTTATATTCAGTAAATGGATTATAAATGAGTTTAGAATTATAAAACTCAAAATTATATGTGTGTTAAATGGGTTCACAACTTATTTAAACACAATCCACGTATGACTCTCTTTTTACTCTTTCTCGCGCTCGCTCACTCCACGCTCTCACCTCAGTTTGGGTATAAGTTTTCCTATATTAAGTTATGCACGTGTTTTAGCAGTATGGATGGATATGGGTCACTGGGATAATGACATAAATGATCCATGAACTTTAATCTAATGTACAATGTGGCCCATGAATTTTAAATTTGTATGATATGGTCCATGAACTTTAGCTTAATGTGCAATGTCGTCCATGAACTTTTAATTTATTCAATACAGTTTCTAGATTTTTGGTACATGTTCAATTTAGTCTCTGGACTATATGAAAACGTTCAATATTGTCTTTCCATTTATTCAAATTCAAAGACAACATTGAACATTAAATTAAACATGCACAAAAAATTCAAGGATCGCATTGAACAAATTAAAAGTTTATGGACGATGTTGCACATTGGGCTAAAGTTTAAGGATCACGTTGAATAAATTTAAAGTTTAGGGATCACATTGCACATTGAGTCAAAGTTTCTAGATTATTCATGCCATTTTACTCACAATTATTCGTCAAGACCAATGTTCCCTCGTCCATATATATCACGTAGAAACTTAATAAAAAGGAAGATAAAGTGATTTTCCATGTAAAAGGTGAGCTACCTGAAACTCATTCTTGAATGATATACGAGATCATTCCTTTAATCTTGGAAGCAATATTGCAAGTCTTCAAATACTTGCTTCTGAAAAATGGGAATGAAGAATCAGATCAATTATCGAGGTTGTTGTACTAATTTCTCATCCTCAAATCCATCCTTCTGATTAAATTTTTTAAATTAAAAAGGATTACGCAATACACATATTGTCTAGTTGGGAAAAGAAATAATGTCAAATTTGGCAACAACAAAGAAAGGCTCGTTAGTCCCCTTTCTCTCTTAAATTTCCGTTGAGTCAATCACGTGGAAGCCTCCTTCACATGAGCTCTCTCAAGACTAGTCAACTCAAGAAATAGCTGTTTGCTAGCAATTCTTATCGGAAATTGTACTAGTCTCTCTATGTCTACTGTCTAGATCATTTTTTTTTTATATATCGTTCCGTCAAGATCTGATGTGTTTGAAAATAGACAGAAATTGCCAGAAAAAATAAAGGTAGTTAATTCATCGAACAGAGCAGTGTCTGCTTGCACGTGCTCTGTCTAGCGCTGACCTCCTCGTGAACTGCGGTAGGCCGGGGTGGATGGGCAGAAAGTCATTCGGTAGTTGGCATCCTTGCCCGTCCTTGCCGAGGTGGATCATTGAAAACGGACACCAACTTTGTCCTAATGATCTCATTTTCCGAATTCAGGAGTAAGTGATTGATCATCTACGATGGATCGAGTTCGACTCTAAGCAAGCATCATTTCACGAATCAACTGTAACGTAACATCTATTGAAATATATCTCGAAAAAAAAAGCTTCTTATTTTAAATAGATTTCCTAATTCGAAAAGATTTTTATTTTTGGATCCAATTATTGTTGATACATAAGAAGTGAATGTTCTTTGTGAAGAGTATCAAAGAGATTTCTTAGTAAATTACACCGTGAGTGTTTTTTAGTGTTGAAGCCACTTAAATCTTGTGAGTAAGATTTGTGAATTCTTTTGTGAGATTGAGAGATTATTTTGTAAGGAATTGTATTGAAGTAATTTATTTGTTGCTTTCTTTTCTTGAGTATTCATTAATGGTTGTGCACCAGCATGATCACCTTACATATCATTGACAAGTTAAAATCAATTCAAGCTGCCTGGAAAATAATTTTTTTAAAAGAGAAAATGTACCAAAAGGACATTAGCGTAATATAGCGTAATCAAGTGCCTAAATCCATAATCTCTAGTTCGCAAAAGTAAAATAAATCTCTCAATACTTCATTCAGAATCTAATCGACCCACCAAAAAATACATTAGTGACGACTCCAAAATGAAAATAACCTATATGTTAAGTATTGAACCTTAAGTCGTGAATTGGTATGCTCTTGGGATAGCCCGAGCTAGGTGTAAGCTTAATAATACATTAGCTGACCCCTAAGGCTGCGTTTGGTCGATCGGATAAAAGTCAGGAGAGGATATGTTTTATCCTGTCCTGTATTTGTTGGTGGTCTAGGATAGGATAAGATCGGATATAGATCGAATATAGCCCGGATAAAAAAATTCGAGGGGGGGAAGGAATAGATCCGGATAGGATTTCTAATGCCTATATTTCCAAAAACCCTATGCTCCACTTGCCATCATCTTCATCCCCACACCTTGTGCGCTTTCACCAAAAAAATTTCTCGGCTTTTTTCTTTCACCGACTCCTTCGAACCTATGAATAGCAGAAAATAAAAATAAAAATTATCCTATTTGACTTTAAATCTGCAGTCCACCAAACAATGGACATGATATGAAGAAATCCGATGATTTCTTATCCTATCCTATCCAGTCCTATCCTGTTTAGAAATCTGGACGATCAAACGCAACCTAAGTGGTTCACCATTCAAGGATGTCACGACAGTCTCGTTTAATATTGTGAAAGAGAAGACTATTGCGGGTTTGATGAAAGCCCTATCAGACATGTACGAGAAGCCCTCTGTGATCAACAAGGTCTATTTGATGCAACGTTTGTTTAAGGGATAATCACACAAATAGTCACTGAACTTTAGCCCAATGTGCAATTTGATTCCTAAACTTTTAATTTGTTCAATATAGTCCTTGAACTTTAGCCTAATGTTCAATGTGATCCCTGAATATTCAATTTGTTCAAAGTGGTCCCTGAACTTTTGTTATATGTTCAATTTAATCATTGAACTATATGAAAATGTTCAATGTAGTCCCTGAACTTGAATGGAAAGACTACATTGAACATTTTCATATAATTCAGAAACTGAATTAAACATGTATCAAAAGTTTAGAGATGATATTAAACAAATTAAAAGTTCAAAGACCACATTAAACATTGGGCTAAAATTCAGGTATTATTTTGAACAAATCAAAAGTTCAAAGACCAAATTGCATATAGGGCCAAAATTCAGGGATTGTCTGTGTCATTTTCCCTTTGTTTAACTTGAAGATGAGCGAATGTGCATTAGTTGCTGATTATGTCAATAACTTCAATGTGGTTATTATTCAATTGAGTTCAGTTGATTTTGACTTTGAAGATGGGGAACGTGGTTTAATTTATTATTCTTAGTATTCGGTAGTCGAATACTACTATTACTGCTATAGTAATTCCTCTAGGTCAACAAACCTGATGTTTAATAGGGTCCGTGAGTGAGACATCTGTAAAAGTGAATTTGGTGAACCTATATCTTATGCTTTAGTAGGTGAAATTAGAGGAAGAACTAGTAGCCGTGTTAGCAAAAGTAGTATAAATGTAAATAGACGTAGTCAGTTTAGGACTTGTTGTCACGCCCTGAACCCCAACGAGTTCACGACATTCCTCTCTTCGATCGAATTAGTGCAACGTCCCAGGAAACGTCGTTGACCCAAACGATCCCATCAGAGTTAATCGCAGCAGAAGCAAACATATAATCCTGGACAATAAAATTTTGGAGAACCAGGGAGAAATAAATCTCTAAACCACCAAACATAAGACTATACATCGATATATATATATAGACACACACACACAATATCCTTTTTGTAATTCAAACTTATATCATAACTGTCATTTACAATCCACAAAACAAAATATGCACACCGAACTACTAAACTGCAAACCACCGACATACAAAAAGATCAGTAGCCTCGGTAAGTCCTACACAAAAAATGGAACACTTCCAACTCTTCCCCAACCTCAACTGGTTACCCCTACGCCCTATAGATGGCATCCACTCTGACTCACTCTCCTTATCATCCTCATCTGAATCCTCATTTGGCACGTGCTCATCCGAAGACTCCGAGTTGGCCTCAATTTCAATCGGGTTATCTTCATCTCCCGACTCTACCTGAACCTCAATCCTCTCCTCATCCTCGAACTCCTCCTCCGGCTCCTCCTTTGGCTCATCTACTGGCTCCTCATCAATTGGCTCATCCTCAACTGGCTCATCCTCTGCTGGCTCATCCTCAACTAGCTCATTTCCGGGATCCTCCTCATACTCCTCCTCCGGCTCTAACACTCGGGTCCATGTCCATCAGGTCGTACCCGACTTGTGACTCCTCCAATTCTAGATCCGGCACTGCTACTGTCGACTCAGACACTGCAGGGATGTGCTGGTGTTCTGACTGAGCTAGACTAATCTCCAAACTAGTCATCTCCCCGTCATGAGGGGGTATGGCAGACGGATCCCAATCGCCGACTCTGTCAAAAGGTACATCAAAACCACGGATGGGATCAAACTCATCCATCCTATCCCTAAATATCCATGCGGTATATGTGTGAGCCTGCCAGAGAGGTAGCCCTATATCTACCCATATTACTGAAGTGTGCTTAACTCAGGTATAATTATCATCTACCGGGTATTCTACAACCTCATGGTTGGTGTGCATAGGAATCCCAAAACGTTGTGGCGGTAGCGGCGAAAGGCTCATGGCTCTGGCGGATACTCTGAAATTGTTAGTTGAAATAACTATGAGACACTTCTCAATAAGTTCACAACCCAAGCCACACTTAGGCTACCATGTATTCCAGACAAATCCAAGCACTCAAACGAGCAATACACACAAACATCATCCACACAATTACACTTACATGGACTCTTGACATACCCAACCTGCACATTAATTTACAATCACAATATTCAAACCTCACACACATTCAAATCCATTCTCACGCTCAAAAACATATATCGATCACCCAACATTTCCGAACTGCACAATTCACACTCATTCACGCACCACCACATCATTTTCATTAAACTTGCCATTGCGACCCACGTAAACACATCTCAGATCCGATCTCACTTTCACTTGCCACATCGTACCCTCTCATGCCCAACCACTTTCCTCAGCCCGCGCAAATAGCATCAGGCCTACATGATCGCGACTCGCGTAAACACGCCTTAGGTCCAATCCCATTCTCACTTTCTTTCCTCAACCCGCGTAAACACGCCTGAGGCCTACATGATCACGACCTGAGCATCACACGCCTCGGTTCGATCCCACTGTCGGTTCAATTCTCCGCGTAAACATGCCTCAGGGATTTTAATAATCACACGAATATACCAACACACCGTATTTTATCTGTACCCCGCGTAAACACGCTTCAGGACTTTTTAGTGATCACACGCACATCGCACGCCTCAATTCTCACACGTGCACACATTCGGGCATTAAATATGTGCACTCAAACGCGCCCAAATCAATCATTTTAATTCAGCCATATATTGTACACATAACTATCACACAACAAGCCATTTTTCACCACAAAATCACATCACAACAATCCCGGCACTACACGGCAAGTTCACGCAATTAATCGCCAATTCAAATCACCCAATTTACGCGCCGAACAAAAAATCACAGCACACAAACCAGCCAATCACAGCCCATTTTTGGCCTCTAAATTTCCACCAAAACCTCCAAATTTCATCCCTAAGGCCTGCTAATCAAATCAGCCCCAAAAATCGCATTAATCCGTGTCTAAACGGGTCCGACAATACCCAATATACTAAGCGAGGGTTAGATTGCGACTTACTTGAAAATTTCCAAGCAAAATCAACATATCCGAGGTTGAATAGATGGCTAAAACGCGGCGACTATGGTCGTGTTCGGCGGCGGCAACGATCGGCGACGGCGGCAACAATCGGCGATGGCGGCAGCGGCTTGGCTTGGGCCGGCTCCTCACGGCCAAGGGGAGAGGGAGAGTGAACCGAGAGGGAGAGGGGGAACGGCGGTGGCGGCGTGAGGGTGGTAAGGCGAGGCTTGGCGGTAGGACGACGGTGGCACGGCTAAGGGGAGAGAGGTGATAAGTGAAGGGGAGGGGGGTTGAGCCGAGAGAGAGAGAGAGAGAGAGAGAGAGAGAGAGAGAGAGAGAGAGAGAGAGAGAGAGAGAGAGAGAGAGAGAGAGAGAGAGAGAGAGTTTTGGCTTAAAAATTCAATAATTGAGACCCTTTTTGCAAAATGACCATCTTGCCCCTATCTTTACTTTTCAATCAACAGCCGAGATTCATTCTTATTCTGAGATCGACGGTTGAGATCGATTCTTTTCTAAAATATCCAAAGGTAATTTTGGAATTTCACAAAATTTCAAGGGCAAAATTGTCCAAAAATTGTCATTTCTAAACTTAGGGTGAAATGACCAAAGTGGTCTTCCCCTTTTACACTTGGCTTTAACAAAGCTCCAGTAGTAAAACAGTCATTTTTCATCTTTCGCCGAAATTCAGTTTTTCTGAAGGATTCGGACAATTGCAAGGCTGAACATTTCAAATATAACGTCGTCCAAACATCCTGTTGTGACTTCCTAATTTCCAATGCCCAAATTGGTCTCTAATTAATAACTGAATTTTAAGTAACGTAACTTGAGCGTGTCTCAAACTAACGAGCGACTTTTGGGAAATTCGCATATTCGATCCGTGACTGATACTAAATCAAGTCACGTGCAAGTTCATTCGGATCGTAACCTCGATTGTCATGTAATCGTGAGGATCGATCGCTAGTAACAAAGAGACTTTTTCATAAATTACACTGTGAGAGCTTTTTGTGTTGAAGTCAATTAAATCTTGTAAGTAAGATCTATGAATTCCTTCGAGAGATTGAAAGATTATTTCGTGAGGAATTATGGAGCTAAATATTGTGTGAGCTATTAAGTGTAATTGAGGGTTGAGAAACACTAAAAGTGTTTGAGTGACTCGAATGTGGTTATAATGTCTATTGTGATCTATAATAAAATTCTTTGCCGCTCTCTCCATAGACATAAGTCACATCGATCGAACCACGTAAATCCAGTGTCCAATTTATTTTCTTGTCATGTTTATTTTGTTGTTCGATCGCTTACTTCCGCAATAACATTCACTCTCATGTCTAGTCTTCATAACTCTTTCACAAACAAACAAAACATGTGTGTCTATATATATATATATATATATATATGAATGATAATGTCTATTTCGCCAAGACGACACAACGAAATATCTTTCACCAAAAATCATTCTTCAGTTTCTTATTAGAGGAAACAAAATTTATAGCAAATCTAGACATTAAATATTACATGTACACAATAAAATCGATAACTTCACTTCAAATGGAATCAAAACTACACAAATTTTATCCAAATTTAATCGACAACAAAACAAAAAAACATAAAGATGTGGCGTCGGAATTTAATCAACAACGAAGCACCCAAGAACTACAGCAAAGATACATGTCGAAATTTAATAGACGACGGAGTATCCGAAAATCACAACCATAACTTGTGATGCCCCAGAATGTCACGTACGATACGTGTCTTTACCAATTTTTTTCTATAATTATTAAAACATGCGGAAGCATAATAAGACATTCACACCATTCCCAAAAAATATGCATCTTTTTATAAATATTAACATCAATTTTACAATACAACGTTCGCCAAAAAATAAAATACATCATTACTGGGAAAGGTCAAAGTCGCCTAACTTCAGCACTTAATTACTTCGCTTGAAAGCTTGCCTGTACACTGACGGACCAACAACAACGGGCCGACGACTTCACCCGACGACATGCCATCATCGCCAAACCCTGGAGGGCTATCGAAGCCTCTAAGCGGTCCAACTAACTCACCCTCGATATTCACATACCAAGCTGCATAATTATGGATTATATATTCTGGAAACCCCACGTCGACCCATAAAACGGTCGTACACCTAGTATAAACCACCGATGATCCAAGTATAACAACGTCTTCATAATTATAATAAAAAAACATTAATTGAAATCTCTAAGTCTAAGATAGAATATTCACTCATCACTCAACCTGGTATCAACAATAATTATGAGTCTAAGACAGTACAAAATACATTAATAATGATATTACTCTTCCAATCATGACATGTCAGTGAAATAACAATAATGTTGCATAAAATCAATCATTCATGCGAAAATGGATGGCATATTATATATCATATATATTACATAATACCTCATCGATTCATATTTGTCACTGGCCAGGACCATCTCGATTCACGAGGTATCGTCACTACCAAATCATGGGGGACGGAATCATTCATACCCTTTGCCACGCCTCGGCCCATTTATCACGGGTGTCCTCTTCATTAGTGAGGATAAATACACAACTGTACATCCGCGTGATTATGGTCGTTTCTGAACATCATACTACGCCAAAGCCATGTCATATCATGACTACAAGAGCCATGTCATCATAGGATTCATATCATCTCAACCTTGTAGAGAACTATTTCATACGATAGAACATTTGGCTAACTCCAGAGTCTTATCCATAACTTATACAAGGGAATTCACTCGGCGGCGAATAGGCTATGGCAATGGTCTTAATCACTTAACATCAAAGACATACATAATTAATTATAATGTAAAACATGTCACGTATTTTCATAATTACAAACGCAAACGACAATATGTCAATCTATTGTCGTTTCACATAATATATAAGACAATCAATTAATTATGCACATTTCAACATGAGAACTTTCCTTTTCTTTTCACTAAGCCAATATCAATTTAGAACAACACTTTTGCAAGTTCTATAGCATTTAAATACTACTACTCCATAATTAAGTAGCTTATCTCATTTTTATTTATTTATTTATTATCTTAATCCCTCTTGATCAAGCTCGCTTTTATCACATATAAAGCGATCATTTCTATGATTCCTAATTTTTGAAATTAGAAAATTATCCTAGTAAAATTTCTCATTTTATAATTTTACCCCTAATTTTCGATTTTCAACCAATCAAGTCATAATAATTAAAATAAAAACTAAATGATAATATTTTTGTGCTTTAAAACACACAAACATTTTAATTACACAATAGTCACCAAATATTTACAAAATTTTCAAAACTGCCCACTTTTAACTAATAATACTTAATAACCCACTAATTAACATTAAAAATCATAAAATTAACACTATTCACAGCCCCTTTTTATTCTGTAAAATTCGAAATTCCTCCTTACCATGACAAAAAAATTTACCAAAATACTCTTTTATGCCTAATTTTATCATTTTCCCACATTTCTCATTCAAGATGCAACAAAACACATTAATAAATTTCTCAAAGACATCTATGCATGTAGAGAACTTTATAATTCAAGCTCAATAATCACAATAGTATAACATATACTATTAAACTTGCTCACACATAACATAAAATCCAATCTAAATAACAACAAATCAACCAACCAAGATCAAGAGCACTAAATGAATCAATCTAGTTTAGCCTTAGAGTTTTCACTTACCTTATGCAGAATCTAAACACCCCAAAGGTTAAAACTCTTCCATAGATTTTTGGATCGGTGGTGATGAGAGTAGAAAATGAAGGAGAGAGTATCGGTTTGGTGAAATTGTCTTCGATAATTACCCAGACGAAGATGAAAACTAAGAAGTATACGAAGGGGTGGGTAAATTTATTGTATTCACATGTGGCACCTTATCTCTTCATCATGACCAGGTGGAAGAAATCAGTGGCTTAATCGTAGGAGTATTGGCTAAGGAAAATGATTACCCAAGGCTTAGGTGTCTAGCTCAAGAGGACAAATGGCATTCAGTCAACTTTTCCTTCAATAGTCACATGAGAGAAGAAGAGTCTAGCGAGATATTTTGAGAGGATATCTTTCCCCTTTCCCTTAACGGCAATTTAAAAATAAAATGGCTAACATTACTTATCAAGATTAATCAATAATAATAATATCCATTAGTTACCAAGACAACGGTAATTTAATTAATACTGCACTACGATTAACGTACACAACAATGTCTAAATATTAAACACGTCGAACTCAGTACGATTATGTTTCCGAATCCGCGCTTTGCGAAATACGATCCAACGAAAATTTTTACGTGTTCGCACGAACACTAACTTAAATAATACTTAGCGTTGTATCAAAGTATCATTTTCAAACATAGAAATTTTCTAACGTCACAAACATATTATTATGAAATTCCAACGGCCTACGCCTTCGGTCCACATAATTCTTTTGGCAGCTCTGAGTGGTTTTGAGTCTGTCCCGAATAACCTTGACCGTCTCAACTGAATGTTGAACCAATTCCGGACCCATGATACTCCTCTCACCAATTTCATCCCAGCACACCGGGGTTCTGCAAGCTCTGCCATACATTGCTTCAAATGGGGCCATTCCTATGCTCTGTTGATAGCTGTTGTTGTAAGCAAATTCGACCAGGTGCAACTGTTCCTTCCAACCCCCTTTAAAATCCAACACACATGCCCGAAGCATATCCTCCAGAGTCTGAATGGTCCTTTCAGACTGACCATCCGTTTGAGGGTGATAGGCAGTGCTAAATTGTAATTTCGTTCCTAATGTCATGTGAAGACCTTTCCAAAAAGCGGCAGTAAATTTAGGGTCTCGATCTGAAGTGATCGTCATCGGCACTCCATGCAGACGGACTATTTGTCGCACGTAAATCTCAGCATACCTATCCAAGGTGAAATCCTTGTGTACTGGCAGAAAATGCGCTGACTTTGTCAATCGGTCGACTATTACCCAAATGGAATCATTGCCCCTCTGACTCCTTGGTAGTCCCATCACAAAATCCATCATGATTTGTTCCCACTTCCACTCGAGGATCTCTAATGGCTGCAATATACCACCCGGCTTGCAATGTTGTGCCTTCACCTGTTGACAGGTCAAGCACTTGGCTACAGGCTTGGCTACATCTACCTTCATGCCGTTCCACCAATAATGTTGTCGCAAGTTTTAATGCATCTTGGTACTACCCGGGTGAACACTATAATTGCTACAGTGCGCTTCAGACAAAATCTCTTCTTTAAGATCTGTATCACTGGGTACACACAACCGTCCGCGGAACTTCAGAATCCCATCCTCTGATACTTGAAAGTCCGATTTCCTCTTTGCAACATCCATACTCAGAATCTTCTGAATTCCTGGGTCTATTGCTTGCAACGTCTTGATTTTAATTTGGATTTTCGATTCAATCCGCAAGGCTGCGAGCAAGCTTGAGGCCTGACTCACCTCGAACTTAAATGCCGAATCTCAAACTCCCTCTAATAGGGTCCATTCTTTGACCATCATCTGTGCGATGCTTGATTTCCGGCTCAGCGCAACCGCTACTCTGTTAGCTCTTCCGGGGTGGTAGATAATCTCGCAGTCATAATCTTTAAGGAGTTCCATCCAACGACGTTGTCTTATGCTCAATTCCTTTTGGGAGAATAAGTACTTCAAACTTTGATGGTCGGTATAAATCTGGAATTTCTCCCCACACAAGTAGTGCCTCTAAATCTTAAGGGCGAAAATAATCGCGGCCAATTCCAAGTCGTGAGTCAGATAATTTAGTTCGTGTGGTTGCAATTGTCGTGATACGTAAGCCACCACTCTCCCATGTTGCATTAGGACACACCCCAATCCTCTTAACGACGCATCACTATAAATCTCATATCCCCCTGGGTCTGACGGAATTGTCAACACTGGCGTGGTCGTCAACCTCTGTTTCGGCTCTTGGAAACTCTTTTCGCACTTATCCGTCCATTCAAATCTCGTTTCTTTCTTAAGTAGCAGCGTCAAATGCGTCGCTAGTGCCGAAAACCTTTCTATGAAGCGTCTGTAGTATCCTACCAGGCCTAAGAAACTCATAACCTCTGTTACTGTGGTCGGTCTCGACCAATTCAGGACGGCTTCGATCTTTGCCGGATCCACTGCGATTCCTTTGCCAGATACTACGTGTCCCAAGAATGTCACTCGTTGAAGCCAGAATTCGCACTTACTGAATTTAGCATAGAGTGCATGCTCCCTTAAGGTTCGTAGGACCTTTTCTAGGTGGAACTCGTGCTCAGCAGCATTCTTCGAGTATACTAGAATACCGTCTATGAATACGATTACGAATCGGTCCAGAAACTCCTTAAATACCTGATTCATGAGACCCATAAAGGCTGCAGGAGCGTTGGTCAGTCCGAATGGCATCACTGTAAACTCATAGTGCCCGTATCTTGTTCTAAATGCCATCTTTGGTATGTCCTCCTTATTGATTCTCAATTGATGGTATCTCGTTCTTAAGTCAACCTTTTAAAATATTGATACTCCCTGCAACTGATCAAATAGATCGTCTATCATTGGCAAATGGTACTTATTCTTAATAGTCATCTGATTTAACTACTTATAGTCTATACATAACCTCAGGGATCTATCTTTCTTCTTTACAAATAATACCGGTGCTCCCGATGGAGACGCACTTGGGCGAATGAAGCCTTTACCTAGCAACTCCTGCATTTGGATTTTCAACTCCTTCAATTCTGACAGTGACATCCTGTAGGGTGCCTTTGATATCGGTTCTGTCCCTGGGGCTAGCTCAATCACAAACTCTACTTCTCTATCAGGTGGCAGTCCTGGCAATTCCTAGGGAAAGACATCGGGGAAATTGCACACCACAGCAATATCTTCTAACTTCAGCTTTTCAGCCGTCGAGTCAAGTACAGTTGCCAGAAATCCTTGGCACCCTTCGTCTAGTAACTTAGTCACTTCCAATGACGAAATCCAGGGGATCGAGGTCCCTCCTCGATTCCTCACGAACTCGAATCTAGGGTGTCCAATCAGATTAAATTAGATCACCCTGTTACTACAGTCCATAACGGCCCTTTTGCTTCACTATCCAGTCCATCCCGATAATCACATCAAAATCATGCATAATTAAAATCGCCAAATCTATTATTCCTTCTCTATCGCCAATCACTATCTTACACTCAGGGCATCCAAGTTCAATCAGTACTTTCTCATTCAGTAGTGTAGTCACACACATCATGATTTCTAACGGCTTTGGTTCAATCCCGGTTAATTTAACGAATTGTTCAGATATAAAGGAATGCGACGCCCCTAGGTTAAACAAGGCATATGCAGCATGATCACAGAGAGAGACTGTACTTGTGACCACGCCCGACGCGTCCTGTGCTTCCTTGCTTACCATTGCATACACCCGTCTTTGGCCCGGCGGCCTACTCTGATGTGCCGGTTGGATAGCCCTAAAATGGTTTCCATACCGGGGCGGCGGCGGTGCAGGCGGCCCAGCTTGTCTATTGTTGGGGCAGTCCTTCATCTGATGGCCCCTCCCACCACATATAAAACATGCTCCGCCCCTACTCGGGCAAGGTCCAATTTCGTGTCTTCCTCCACATAGCCTATACGTGGTGTTCTGATAACGGTTTGGCTTCCTAATATTCCTTCGAGCTAGCGGGACGAAGCGACTAGTTCCCATCATGGGTCTTTTCTCGAGCTGGCGGTTGTCCCTAGCCGGGGCATATCGCGATCCAGAAGCGATGGCCCGATCCGTTTGGTCCTGCTCAATTGCTTGAGCCCTCTCGTAAATCTCATAATAGCCTTTTAAGTTTAATGAGATCATCTGACTGCGAAGGTCCGGTTTCAGCCTATCCCGGAACCTCATCGCCTTGTCTGTTGGGTCCTCCACCATCCTGGGGGCAAATTTGGACAATCTTGTGAACTCGACTTCGTACTGATCTACCGACATATGGCCCTGGTGGAGTCCTATAAAGTCCACCAGTTTCTGCTCTCTCGCACTTTCTGAGAAATACTTGTTATTGAAAGCCTCAGTGAATATGGTCCAGTTCAGTGCCGTACCAATGGGGAATACTTGATTTCTGGTGGCCCTCCACTAATCATTCGCGTTTTCCTAAAACTGGTAAACTGCTAGGGTCACCTTCTCTTCCTCAGTGCAACCCAATACTTCAAAGGCTTTTTCTAGCTCTTCTACCCATCTTGGCGCGGCCTTAGAGTCGCCTTTCTCGTTGAACTTCGGAGGCTTTAGTCTCAGAAATTGCTCTACAAGTTTGGACATTGGTCTGGTCGCATTCATTCGCGCCAGATTGGGATTTCCATCTATCAAGTTGTTTCCTTGGCCCTCGTTATTCCCAACAACCTCGCTAGCAGCTGCAGCGGCAACAGTAGCGCTCCTTTCTCCCGTTTGTCATCCTGACAATACTCCTGCTTCTTCCAGCGCCCTCCAGATCTCATCTATCATGGGATCTCCCATAAGTTCAGCTAATGGAACTACACGACCTCTACCTCGACCTCTACCTCGGCCTTGTCCACTCATCTTACTGAATCTTACAGAAACTCACCTGCTATAATTCCACACAGGAATTAGAAACCTAGGCCAACTATTCCAGTTTTAAAACCTTAAGCAATCATTCGCAACTACAATCTATCAAGCAAGTAGGCAATCACTCACATCAATCAGTTTCAGCCCACACAATTCATACACTTACCTCAGGTCCTAACGTACCTACACTTCACACGTCATAGCATACATCACTCAGCAATCACAATCAAACAGTCTAGGGTACGCATAGCATCCTAGTCTCCCTAGTTGGCTACCCCAAGGTTATCGCTCCTTATCACTCCAGGCTTCGACCACTTAGTATCGAGCTGTCCTTGCTCTGATACCAATTCAACGGGGATGTCACGCTCCGAACCCTGCCGAACTCGCAACATTCCTCGATGGTCGAACATAGGATGTAACGTCCCAAGATGCGTCGCCGACCCAAACGAACAACGCTAGCGGAAGCAAAATAAACAACCCAGACAATAAAATATAACCAAGGAGTAGCACAACATAACTTAGTACACACACTACAATAACTTAGAATCACAAAGTGCATACATTAGGCCGCTCGGGTTAAATCCACCTTCGTCATCAAAAAGGAACATGTGGTTGGGTAGACTACTAGCAACACAAAATGAGACTCTACCAAAAGGGCTTCCTGGTCCTACTCCTAGATGTCCCTACGGTGCCCAATCCGGATCGGACCCTGAGGAATCTGACTCTGAGTCCGAGTCAATCTCGATCGAGTTCTCCTCCACCTCTCATTGCTTGACCTCCATGGGCCCCTCTTCGGGCTCGGGCTCGGGCTCGGGTTCCGGTGCTAGCTCGGGTTCAAGCTCGGGAACAGGTGTCGGTATAGGACTGGGGTTCGTCGAGGGATTATCAGGATCTGACACCTCGCCGTCGGGAGCGAACTTGTCCCAGGGCTCCCAATTAACCACATTCTCATTAGTATGCTGCAACCCTTCAAAACCTCATATTGGCTCAGAGTTCTCTAACCCGACCCTATGGGTCCAAGCCAGGTAGTCATGGCACTCCAGCTCATCCTGTCCCATATCTACCCAAACATAAGTGCGATGCCTAATATATGCCTCGCCCGGATTTAGACCTGGGTATTTGTTATCCTCATGCACCATATGCACGGGGACTCCAAAACGCCTAGGTGGTGTCATGCTCAAGGGCGGGGATCTGAAAATGGTTATGTAATAATCGTGAGAACAAGTCTCAATAAGCAACACCCTATACCTCGCCTAGGCTGATGTGCACCTAGACAAGTCTAAAATGCGATTCACCAGAAGACACACTCAATTTCATACTACAAGCTTACCTCATCACCAAATACGAGTCAACCCTGCAGGTTAGTTCAAGTGAGATAATACAAGAATCTTCCACCACCCTATCACAATTATCCAACGCACATCTCTACTCGCATTCAATCAATCCAACCAAACAATCACACGTACATTTAGTTAATCCAACCAGTCATATCACACACGCATGTCCCACCGACTTTCCTCTCACGGATCACCGTCAATACGTCTCAAATCCGGTCTCACCGGCACGCAAACCACATAATGCAATCAATTCCAATGACCGCCGTCAACACGTCCCAAGCCATAGCATTCGATCAATTCCAGTGGCCGCCGTCAACACGTCCCAAGCCACAAAATTCAAGCAATTTTCAATGATCGACGTAAATACGTTCCGGTCCAACACACCTTTAACGGGCCACCGTCAACACATCTCAAGCTCGCATCCAATTAGCACCTCGACCATTCATGCCTTCACACGGACCGCCGTCAACACGTCCTAAGTCCGTAGCCCTCTGATCAATCCGAGTTTAAGATCGACAAGCAAGTACACGCCAAATAATTTGATTGATTTCACGTCAAACGCATCAAACGAGCCATATTCCCAACTTAGTCAAATTCACAATTCGCCACCTCAATCCACAAACCCGACGTTCAAGTCGGCCACGCACAATCACCCAAATCAAGCATATTATTTAATCTAATTCGAAAAACATAATTAAATCATAATATAATTAATTCAAAACACGTCCTAGCCGTTCTAAACCCGAGACAAGTCAATAAGGTACCCAAAATACTAGGTATAGGGAGTTGCTTATCAAGTTTTAACCCGAAAAAAGTCGGCTTGGGCCTAAAAATAGCCTGATTGAACAGTACGGACTAGGCGCGGGCGAGGGCGCGACGGGCGTGGGGCTCCGCCATGGCACTGGGCCACGGGCAAAGCCCTCGGCCGTGGCATAAGGCTCTCGGCCATGGGTACAAGGCCTGGTCACAGGCCTCGGCCACGGGTACACGCCCGGGTGCAGGCGCGGGCACGGGCATGTCGTGGTCTGAGGCATGGTGATGACTGGCCGGCTGGACTTGCTCCAGCGGCTGGAGGTGGCAGCAATGTGGTGGAGGCGGAGGGCGGTCGAGCGGCGGCGGTCGGCACGGCGGTGACGGCAGCGGGTAGCTGCAACGGCAACGTGGCGGCGAACGGTGGAAAGCTAAAGGGAAAAAGAAGGTGGCTGAGGTGGGTGGCGTGGCTGGGGGTCCTTCAGTGGTGGCGACGGCGACGCTCAGGCGTTGGGGCGGCACGGGGGAGTCGACCGGACTGCTGGGCAGCGGCCAGGACTCGCCAGGCATGGCGGCGAACTCGAGTAACGGTTGCTTGCTTGTGGCGGTGTTGGGGAAGCAACGACGGCGGCAGCGCTGTCGGGCGTCGGTGACGGTGGCGGCGGCGAGCTCCTGGAGGCTCAGACAGCCGAGCTTGCGGCGGTGACGGTTAGGGTGGCGCCGGGCGGAGGTCGAGAAGCAGTTGAGAGCGAGAAGGAAGAGGGAAAGGAGAGGGCTGGTGGCGACGGGGCGGAGGCGGCGGCTGGACGACACTGGGGAGTTGGTCAGACGACTGGATGACGACTGGGACTTGCCGGACGCGGCGGCAATCGGCGACGAGCCGAGCTCGCGCACTCGGGTGGGGAGGAAGGTAGTGTCGGGCGGGGCTGCCAGGCGACGCGGTGGCGCGACAATGGCGTGAGGAAGACGACGGCGTTGGCGGCGGGCTGCGGAGGCGGTCGAGCTGCGTGTGGTGGTCAGCGAGCAGGACAGAAGCAGAAAAGGCAGAACCAGTCGGGTGGAAGGGAAGGAAGGAAGAAGAAGAGAAAATAAGAAAGAAAGAAAAGAAAAGAAAAGAAGAAAGGAAGAGAGAGAAGATAGGGGTTTGGTCTGCATGGCAGGGCTGAGGGGACGTCTGCATGGGGCACGACGTGCGCGGTAGAGGAGGAGAGAGAGAGAGAGAGAGAGAGAGAGAGAGAGAGAGAGAGTCAACATCATCATTACGCGATCCAACGATTGGAATTCAAATCCGAAAACGATCCTACGGCCCAAATAATTCCTAGAATATAGTGAGAACAATGGCCACGAAAATTAGAGCAAACTAATCTGAGGGAGGTCTACTAGTCCAAATTCATACCCGGTCGAAAATTTCACTTTTCCACTCTTCCTAACAATCTTGACGTTGGCCACGATAATATCGATACCGTCCGATTTATTTCGTCCCGGAACTCGAGAAATTCGACACCGAAGTTTGGGTTTTAAATAACGGCCAAATTCGATCGAGTGCGATTCTAGCGAAATTTCTAATTTAAAAACAATAACCGAGAGTGATCAATTCCCGGGCGAGATTCTACTATAAGCACACTGACGAATTACACGTTTCAATAAATCCCAAAAGTGGACCAAAATCAGGGATGTCACGAGGGGAAAATGTTTTCCGGGGTTAGTTTATTTTCCGTCCCCGAACACCGGAAAACCGAAAAAATGTTTTCCTAGAAAATATTTTCCGCAAAACAAACGAAGCTTAAGAGTTGAGGAAATAATCAACGTTTACCGTCTTCCAAAAGAGTACACATTAGGATTTGTTAAGACATAATCAACATTGAAAATCTACCGGAAGAGAAGATAAATGAGGGTTTGTTAGGCAATGAGGAACATTTAGAGTCTACCAGAATACAACTGTGGATCGGGATAAGCAAGAAAATTAAAAAAGAAAAGAAAAGAAAAGAAAGCACGGCTTTATACTCTTTCCTAAATTGTAATACAATGTTTTACAACAATGAAGCTCATTGAAACTATCCTTCTATGTTGAACAAATTCATGGTGTTGAATGGGGCAAGTACAAATCTTAATTAGAAGCAAAATAAATAAATATGCAATAAAGGTATTGCTTACAAAGCATGATGATCAACCACTTGCAATTTAGTGTCCTATGTATTATTTTGGGTTAATACCATGAAAAAACCTTAAACTGATACACTTGTAATAAATTTATCCTAAACTAATTTTTGGACCACCAAAAACTCCAAACTAGTACACATATGACAATTTTATCCTCCGTTAGTTTCCGTTAAATTTTACCGTCAAATTGTTAAGTTAGATGACATGTGATAGTTGACGAATGTACCAATTTAGGGTTTTACCTCTCTTTTTGTCACAGATTTACTAATTTATGATTTTTTGTGGTATTAATCCAATTTAACGGAGAGTAAATTTGTCGTAAGTGTACCAGTTTGAGATTTTTTGCTGGTCAAAAAATTAGTTAGGGGTAAATTTAGCACAGATGTACCAGTTTGGGGATTTTGATAATCAGAAAATTAATTTAAGATAAATTTATTACAAATGTACTAATTTAAAATTTTTATGGTATTAATTTTATTATTTTTATAGGCAATTCCTAAACAATAGCTTATTGTTATATATTATAATAGATATTCTTGCCCTGTACCTGCTACCCGTCATCCACCAGTCAATATCTTAATAGATTAGAATTGGCGGTTGACAGCTTGTTCATCAAATACGAGGAAAACTTGTTTCCAGGGCTACTCTCACATTCAGCTACTCCTACTTTCTACCATCTTTTTTCAAACTTTTTTTCTTTTACTTTTTAATGTAAATTTTCATTATTTTTCTATGCATAAAGCTATAAATTTTTAGGAAAATTTTCAAATCAATATTCAAAGTGGGGTCATTTTCTAAAAAAAAAAAAAAGGTTTTAAAGTAGACATAGTGTCAAATAAATGGCAAAAGGATACTAGAAGTGTCATAAGTTGTGTACGAAGGTCACTCTTGTGCCATAACTTTTTGTCGGATCACTTTGGTGCCAAAATCGAAGGAAAATAGATCACTTTAATGACTCCGGCCAAAATTCCGGCAAAAAAGCTGATGTGGGATTTATATTTAAAAAAATGATCTGATTTGTATACGTGGAAATTATGTGGTTTTTTTTTTCGAATTTTTAATCTTTTTAATCTTTTTTTTTTCTAACTTTTTCCCGGTCGGCAGTCCGGCGACCAGCGACTGGCCGAAGGGGAGGGCCGGCGAGGCCGACCTCACCAGCCTCTGGCAAAGCTCGCCCCGCAGGCCACCGGTGAGGGCAAGCCTCGCCAGCCCCTAACTGGGTGAGGTCGCCTCGCCAAGCAAAGGCGAGGCCGACCTCGCCGTACAACTCACCACGAATTCAGTTCAATCGTATCCAAATTTCGGCTGGCCCTTACTTAATCCCTCATATTACTTGCATGTTTAAAAAATTCGAAAGAAACTCGGACTCAGAGAATATCCAATGGAATATCCTAAGAAGAGTGAGACGCGCGTGTGGGCTTTCTTGTAATCACTAAATATTATTGTTATACTATAAGAAGATAATTAAAAGCTTTCAAGAAATACTAAATAGGAAGAGTGACAAAAAAAATGTTAGAATTTTTAAAAATTGATAATTTGCAATATTGAAGCTCGTTAAAACTATTTCTTTTTACATTCAACAAACTCATAGTATTGAATGAGGGAAGCACAAATCATATTTGGAAGCAAAATGAATAGCGAGTGCAATAAAGGTATTACTTGCAAGCGGAATGATCCATCCTGAGTCCATTGTATTCCTTCTATAGGTAATCCGAGCTTGTCGATCAAATACAAGGAACAGTCGCTTCCAATGCTACTCACACACTTTTTTTTAGGTTAATACCATCAAAAACCCCAAACAGATACACTTGTAACAAATTTACCCTCTGTTAGTTTCTGTTAAATTTTATTGCCAAATTGTCAAGTTGGATGACACGTGATAGTTGACGGATGTACCGGTTTAGGATTTTACCCTTCGTTTATCACAAGTGCACCATTTTGTAATTTTTCGTGGTATTAATCCAATTTAATGGAAATTAATGGAAGGTAAATTTATTACAAATGTACCAGTTTAGGGCTTTTGGTGGTAAAACAATTAGTTTTGAGTATATTTATTATAAGTATATCAGTTTGGAGATTTTGATGATCAAAAAATTAATTTAAGATAAATTTATCACAAGTGTACTAGTTTTGGCGTTTTTCATGGTATTAACTCTTATTTCTTTTTTTTTTTTGGTCAAGTGTTACTGACACATTCATCTACTCCCACTTTCTACCGACCTCTTCAAACTTTTTTTTTCTTTTCATGTATTTTTCGTTATCTTTCTAAATAGTCTAAAACTATAATTTCTATGTACTTAGCAATGTATAATTGACGTACCAAAATACTATACGTTACAGTAAATCATATGGAACAACTTGATCTTAATAAAAAATAAGTTTATTTGTATTCACAATAAATGTATTTACGTAGTATATATGGATTTCTAATTGTTCTTGTTTGCACAAAAAATTAACCAGATTGTCAGCGTGAGTAATCACGTGACTTAAGGACGAGTGGTTATCAACACTGGACATGTGAACTATTGTTGATGACCGTAAGAACAACTGTCGAAATTGATATATATCGATGACTATGGACCAGTTGTCGATACACGATTGCGTTTGGTTGGTGGTTATCATGATAGAGTTGGTCAGCAAGGATACCAATCAAAAGAGATTGACAAATTACCGATTGAGAAACCAAATAAAGATTAAATGTCTACAGGGCGCTGATCTCAGTTTTGGTATTTCAATCACTAGTGGATAGGTCAATGAAGTCCAACAATCGTGGAAGAAGAATTAAGTCAACTCGGCAGCAAACAAGCACGAGACATCAAGGCGCGATTTTAAGGGAACAACCACCGCGAGATAAGATCATGGCAACGTGAGAACATGCAACCAAGATTCTCGGAGACGTGGAAGCATGACTAAAACTGCAGAAGAACTACTCATAGGCTGATATGTTTTCAACTCTATAAATACTGGTGTTCGTCACTGAAAGTCCCCCGGGCACAACAAACAAAACCGGTTATCTTTCAATTTCTACATTGTAGTTATGGCTATAGATTCAAGATGCTTTCTCGTCGATTAAATTTTGGCATGTATCTTTGCTGTAGTTCCTAAGTACTATGTTGTCGATTAAATCCCGGCGTTGTATCTTTATGTCCTCAGCTTTTGTCGTCAATTAAATTTTGGAAAAAATTGTGAACTTTTTTAGTTCCGTTTGAAGTGAAGTTATGATTTCCTTGTGTACTAGTGATAATTTATGTCCAGAATCGCCGTAGAACCTGTTTCCTTTAATAAAAATAAAAAAATCAAAGAACAATTTTGGGCGAAACAAGACCAAAGTGTGTTCCGTAATTGTGATCTTAGAAAATTGTATCACCAGTTTATGTTAATTCGGTATCTTTCAAGTAATATATGTACTTCTAAACTAACATCGCGAGAAGACATTGAATTCTTTTCATGAACAGAGTAGGTTATTAGCTAAGTACATTCAATACGTAGATTACCAAATATAAATAAGTAGAGTCTCAAATCTTTTTAACAATGTCTCACATAATAGAAAATTCTTGTTCAAAAGATTAAGGAAATAGACCATGCACAATATGTATATATCCATCTCATTAACACAACATTAAGTATATATTGATGATAAGTTACAACAAAATACCAAACATGTTCTTGATTGAAAAGATAAAATTATGAATCCATTGCACACGTGAATTTCACATCTTGCCTTCACTAGCTGAGCCAACAAGTAGCACCATCAAATATAAAAATTGGTATGTAAATAATGTCGTAGATTACAAGTGAGCATTTGAATATGCAAATGATATTTGACAAAGAATTATAGCGTGTCACGCAAAATCAATTTTGTGAACCAATTTCAGTATACCTAGCATTATCTCTCGGCCGTTCACAAGTTTTCCAGGGACTCGAAAAAGCGCATTTTGCTATTAGGAAACCCCCACAAAGCTCGCTTACGGACCAACTTGTTCGATGTAGGATCGTCTTTGGGCTTTATTCCCTGAAAAAAAATATATGGAAGCCCAATCTAGTTGTTTTCAGTAATATCAGCAGCCGAGGTAAGTACCAGGAGAGAAAAATCATGCAAGGAAGAAACATACTGTTTCCGCGCATTGATCTAATTGCAAACCCTGTGTAAATCAAACGAGCAAGCGATAATCCTATAATTAACCAGCATCCTGAATCTTTGAACAAAGTGCAACTTTGCTGATTGAGGTGAATTATAGTCCAAAAGTGGGAAAATTACCAAAACAGTTGTAAACATATTCCAATTGTGCCAATTCAGTCCCAAACATTTTGCATTTGTGCTAATTCAGTCCATTTGACCAATTTCAGCCAACTGGCACTAACGTGGACGCTAGCCGTCCAGCCAACAATGACGTGGCAAATTTTTCGATTTCTTTTATTAATTTCACAACTTGCCAGAATGAAATGAATAAGAAAATAAAAAGGGCTCCGTCATGGATGACGCTGTCTCACGAATCTGAGCAGGCTGGGAACATAGAGGAGTCAGACAAGGAAAGGCAACAATCGCGTGCCGGCTTCCTTGTAATCAACAAATATCGTCGTCATATTGAAAGAAAATAATTAAACCCCTTGGATAGAAAAAGATTTTCAAACCCAACTTGGATCGAGACGTGCCGTGCTGGCTTCCTTGTAATCAATGAATATCGTTGTCATATTGAAAGAATAATGAAATGCTTTCAAGAAAATACTTGATAGGAAGAGTTAAAAAAAATGTTTAAATTTTCAATAATTGCTCATTGGCAACATCGAAGCTCATCAAAACCATTTGTTTTTTGTTCAACAAACTCACGGTATTGAACGAGACAAGCACAAATCTCCAGTGGGAAACAAAATGAATAGAGAATGTGATTGAGGTGTTGCTTGCCAGCAGGATGATCGATCTCTTACGACTTTGAGTCAGCATGTATTATTTTTAGAGACAACTCTTAAGAAAGAGCTTGTCGTTATATATCTTTATACATATTCTTATTCGGTACCTATCATGCACTAGTCAATATCTTCATAGATTAAAAATTGGTGGTTGTCAGCTGGTTGATCAATTCAAGGAAAAGATGCTTCCAGTGCTACTCTCACATTAACCTACTCCCACTTCCCTCTTTCAAACTTTTTTCTTTTACATTTTTATGCAATTTTTCATTATTTTCCTATAAATTGTCTAAAACTATAATTAATTTTGTACTTGACAATATGTAATTGACATACCAAAATACAGTATATTACAAACATAATGCATACAACAAGGGAGACTTTGTTGAGTTTGTTTTGGATCTCTTTCATGAGTTGTCCCTTTGGCTTTGTTGAGGGTTTGCCCCTCCCACGTCTTTTTCTCCATCTTTTCTTTTCCTTTGTTGAGTTCTTGTTCGTTTATCTCACATTCCCCTCCCATGTCCTTGCACGGTCATTTTGACTCCTTTTTGCACTACAACCACACACGTTGCCTCTTTGACGAGGCAGAATCCAATGCTGCACTCACGTTACGTAATCCCATTTCTGCTACATCTTTCAAAATTCTTCTTTTTCTTTTTTCTTTTTTACCTTTTTTTATGTGATTGACATATCAAAATACGGTAGATCACAGTAAACCATACGGAACAACTTGATCTTGATATAAGCTAAGCGTATTTCTACTCACATTAATTGTACCTTTGTCACGTATGCACTTCCAAACTTATAATGGGAGAAGATAGTGAACTTTTTTCATGAACAGTAGGTTATCAGCTAGATAGAGTCTCGAACTTTGTTAGTGATATCTCATATAGTAGAAAATTTTCTTCAAAAGATTAAAGAAAATGACTATGCTCAATGTATATACACCCATATCACTGATAGAGATATCAAGTATATTTTATGATAAGTTATTACGAAAAACCAAATATTTGTTGACAGAAAAAATAAAAATATGAATTCATTGAATATATGTAATTGGCACCTTGCCTTCACTAGCTGAGCCAACAAGGAGCACTACTTAATACAAATATCTGTATGTACATAATGTAGTAGATTACAAGTGAGCACTACTTAATCTTTTGTCCATTCACAAAAGTGCATTTTCAAAGCTCACCCATGGGCCAACTCGTCGGATGTAGGAATTGTCTTTGGGTTCATCGTCTAAAAAATATGTGCAGAAGCCCAAGCTAGTTGCTTTTAGTAGTAAAATTTGTGGAAGCCCAATCTCTGAACAATGTGCAATCTAAGTCCTAAACCTTCTCGAGGAAGTGTAATATGATCTCTCATTTTCGATTTTCTGACTCTCCCTGCATGGCTTTCTGTTCCCGTGACCGAAGCTTCATTTGGTGATGAAAAATGAGTGGCAAAAAGAAGTAGCTACTTCATTTTTACTGCCTATTTTATCTTCCCAAATAGAAAAAAGATTTCCTTCTAGGTTATCACGACCTTTCACTTCTATTCATTTGATCAATTCAAATACAGTTTGAGCCAATTTTAAGAGTTGTTTCGAGGGAGAAGTTTGGCGCTATATTACATCTCTAGAGAAGTGTCTAAGACGACAAAATAAAGAGGTTTCCAACTTGACTACATCCTGTACGAAACGAAGATTTCTGGCACCTCGATCTCCAGCCACAGAACCTCCATTAGGCATGTTCGCACGAAGTTTGTCTTGTGATTGGGCCAACAGCCCGCCCACATGGCATCTATCAAAGTTGTCACTAAAAGCCCAGATCGGCTAAGCTTAAGCTTATTTTGTTCATGAAACCCACGTTTCAAGGTTCTTTCGGGCCAAGGCTGGATGGTTAATAGTTGTCGGAACTCCCTCCTAGCATATCTAATGAGCCCACCTAATTTATAACTAATTTTGTTTAAAATTGCATGTAAGTGACTAAAAAAGGTTAGGTGGAGTCCAGGATATTCCTAATGATCGACTCATAACCAATCTTGAATCTTGATAAGACTCTCAATCCTTTCTGTTCATCCGGGGAAGCCATTTTTTCTTCGTAAGGAAAAAAGATTCAAGATATAAGGTGGTAAAGTTATTCTATATGAATCTAGGTTGACATTATAATTTCAGTATGTACTCTGAAGATTGAGACTACTACTACTGTCGACCTAAATTTTCTGATTCAAATTAAGCAAGGAGCCAAGTCCCGTGCGCTCGATAAATTAACTGCGATGTAGATGCATAAATTATGATTTGGGATAATAAATACTCACACTAAACTATTGGCAATAAGTACCATCGAAACTTACATAATTGCTAATTACATTTTTTTAATGTTTCAACACAATAATAGATGTCAACACCCAAGTTAGGTGTTCTTCCCCCCCACCCGGCGGCAACCCTACGTAATTGTTATTGTCATGTCAACATCTTAATACGTTAAAATTGGTGGGTTGACATTGCAAGGGCCCCCCATTTAGCTTAACACCAAAAGTAATAGTCTTCACACATTACGTTATCCAATTCACCCAAATTTCCACAAAACTTATTTTCTTGAAACACGCTTCAAGGAAGTCCCACACTATCCTGTCATAGACTTTCTTAATATCAAGTTTCAAGATAGCCCCGAACATTCTCCTCCTTTTTCTTCTCCTTGATTGATGAGGTATTTCTAGCTCTAACAAGATGTTATCTTGTATACGTCTCCCTTGCACAAATGCACTTTGCTTGGGCCTAGTCAATTCAGGAAGCCAGGGCTCGAGCTGTTGGCCAACGCCTTTGCAAAAACTTTGTGCGCAAAACTGCATAAGCCTATAGGACCATATGGATCAAGCCTTTCAGGGTTAGAGACTTCAGGAATCAAGAGTAATTTGTGTTCTGTTTAAAGAGGATTGAGGGTCCCTGATTCAATTGGTCAAAATAGCTACATTCTCCTTGTCCAACTGAAAATTGATCGCTTCTTTGATATCCGTCATCAGATATAAATGATTCACCATGACTAATCCAATTATAATAGTTTGGAGTAAACCCAAATCTACAAAAATGTTCTCTAACTTTATCAATGTCTTAAAATTTTTCATTACTACACTTTTTACATGGACACCTTAACTTATTTCCATCCATGAACTCATATTTAGTACTAGCAAAGTTCAAAAATAGTTCCAACTCGATACGAAACTCATTAGTTAATCCTCAATGTCCAGGTAAGTTCTTATTATACATCTAATTCTTGTCTCTTTGTATTGTGTTTGTATAAAAAAAATTGTCCTAAATTATTAAACATATCATATCTATTGTTTAATATTGTTAATTAAAACCATAAAATTCCAAAAATTAGAATTATGTTTTTTACGAAATAATTACTTTAAACTTGAAAAAAATGCAAAAATTACCATGTCAAGAAGACTTATCAAGTATTTGACTGAAATCTTTATAGTAAAAAGTAGACAATTTGACGAGAATTGCAACGTTCACTTGGATTGCGAGACGTTCAAATGGACACGTACCTAAAATAAAAACAAATTACATAAGATTCATCTATTAAATATATTTTATTTTTTCCTTGCTTACTGTTTTCCCTTTTTTTTTCCTTTCTTCTTAGCCGGTCCAACGATTGTCGACCTCGCCGGACATATTTTATTTTTTCCTATGTATTATTTTGGGTTAATACCATGAAAAATCCCAAACTAGTATATGTGTGATAAATTTACTCAAAACTAATTTTTTGATCACAAAAAACCCTAAACTAGTACACATGTAACAAATTAATCATCCGTTAGTTTTCATTAAATTTTATCATCAAATTGTTAAGTTAGATGACACATAACAGTTGACGGATGTACCAGTTTAGGGTTTTATCTCTCTGTTTGTCACAGATTTACTAATTTATGATTTTTCGTGGTATTAATCCAATTTAACGGAAAGTAAATTTAATAGTTTGATTACTGTCAGGTCTGTATCATCCATGTATAGTCTACTGTGCCTTATAGTATATCTAGGCTCTTCTTGATCTATGGTTCTGCTGAGACGCTTCAACAATTTATGCATCCACAGCATGTTGTCTTATCCAATTTTTGCTAGAGGCATCAAAACATGGTGAGAAGGCAAAAAATCTCGATCAGGCCACATATATGACGCAATTCGGCTATCCATGCCATTGGCAAACCATGCTATGTCCCAAAATATTTGGTTTTGCTTTTCATCTGATGCTTTATAGCAGATTTTCAAAATCTCCCTGCAATCCTTCAGAATCTCTCGAGAGTTCTCCTTCCTTGGTTTTATCATGTCCTCTATCTTCCTCCAATCTTCTATTGTTTTTCCACGCAGAAATGAACCGATGACTTCAATAGCATATGGAACCTGCCCCATAGCTTTGACAATGCGATTCACAATTTCAGGACAGTCTGGTCTAAAATTATCTGTTCTTGAAGCATGCTTGCAAAAATGTTCAAGAGCTTGATCATTATCCATCTCAGTCACTTCATAGGTACAAGCCAGGCCTTGAGAAACATATCTATGGAGAATTCCATCATTTTCTGAAGTAACAATTATTCTACTTCCAGAACCAAACCAGTCAAGCTGGTCTCCTGCGAGATCACTAAGATGAGACTGTTCTTCCACATCATCTAGGACAATAAGAACTTTTATACTGCGAAATACATCCAGGAAGAACTTGATTCCTCTTTTGAGAGAAGCAATATTGCCATCTCGCTTAAGAAGATCACATATCAACTTAGTTTGCACAAACTGAATACCACCAACATTTTGTGCTGTTTCTCCAATTTCTACGAGAAAGCTACAACTGTCAAAATGAGAGGAGAGTCAGTCGTACATGACCTTCGCAATAGTTGTCTTGCCGATTCCAGCAGTTCCACCGATTCCAACCATGCACTCTTTACCCCCATCATCTTCTATTTCCAATAACTTGATTACATCTTTTACTCTATCATCAATACCAATTACATGTTCAATAGTGGCAACTGAGGTCTGCAACGATTCCAAAGGGAAACTAGGAAGTTTCAGCTCCTTGAGATGTAGAAGTGGTGGAATCCGTTCCAAATTAGGACTTTCCCATATCCTCAGTGCAGACAGATTAGGAAGTGATGAGAGGGTATGAAGATCACTCTCTGTGTACTCCACTACAGGTAGCGCACCAATTTCCAAACGCTTGAGGCTAGTAAGCTCACCAAGTGCTGGGAGGCTTTTGCATCCTGCACAATCAAACAACCGTAGCTCCACTATCTTAACCATGCGAGATATCCAGCTTGGAAACCTTGCACTCCCGTAGCCTCTTATTTCTAAGCTTCGAAGATTTAAGCTTGGCTGCAGCTCTTTGAGTAGAATTTCATCACTTTCTTTTCCGGCAAACACTAATACTAGCGAAACTAATGAATCCTTCTCCTTCAAGTTCGCAGCATTTGATTCTGCTACCACATCTTCCATGTTTCCCTTAACTTCAATTCTAATGCTTCCTCTCCACTTGCTTAACCTGTCCAACTCCCCAAGCCCACCGCAATTCTTTGGACGGGAATCATCCCCGGGCAAAAGGAAATCTATTAGAGTGCAAAAGAGTCAACTGGCCCAATCCACGCGGCATGTGAGATAGTGCATTACAATTGCTAATCTCTAGTTGCGTAAGGTTGACCAAATTTCTTATATCCCTTGGCAATTCCATTAGCTTGTAACACATATTTAGGTTAAGTACTTGCAAGCTATGCAATCTTGTCATAGAATTAGGAAGCCTTATGATTCCTTCATTTTTAGAGAGATCCAGAAATGTCAGGTGCCTCAACTCACAAATGGATAGCACCACTCACTTAGAAAAGCTGAAAACTGACTTATGAAGGTTACTCGAGTCAACAAACTGGTATTCCTATCAACTAACCGAAAAATGATTTCAAAATCTGAGTAAAACACTACTCTAATGAACGATTCGACTAAACCACGCTCAATCGTCAATGAATTGACTTCTACGCCCCAACAAAGAAACTTGTTTATAACGGATGTTAATCTTTTCTGTTACGCGTAATTCATACGTCAAACTTCCAAAAAAATTTTCAATCAAAACGTAATTCGAGATCGATTCTTCATCAAACGCCATAGCTACACAATGCCCTAAACTATCAATCATGTAAAAATCCATGGCTCAATATGTGACATCCTAGATTTTGACTCGATTTTGGGAATTAATAAACGTGTAAATTTGTCAGTATACTTATAATAGAATCTCGCCCAGGAACTGATCACTCTCGGGTTCTTGTTTTTAAAATAGAGATTTTGCTAGAATTGCACTTGATCGAATTTGGCTGTTATTTAAACCCCGAACTTGGCAGTCGATTTTCGGGAGTTTTGGAATGAAATAAATTGGACGGTGTCGATATTACTGTGGTCAGCGTCGAGATTATCAGGAATAGTGAGAAAATGAATTTTCGACCGAGTACGAATTTGGACTAGTAGACCTCCCTCGTTGTAGTTTGATTTAATTAATTTGGTCTTTGTCCCTTATTATATTCGAGGTTTATTTTGAACCGATAGATCATTTTCGATTTTGAATTTGGGCCGTCGGATTGCAATAATTATTTGATTGAATAATTATTTCCTCATCTCTCTCTCTCTCCTATGCGCGTCCCACTTACCGCGCACGTCTCTCCTTGCTGCGTCCCATCTGCCCATGCCATGCAGCCAACTCCCCTGACATCCTCTCTCCTCTCTCCTCTTCCCTTTCTTTATTTTTTTCTTTTTCTTCTTCTGTTTCTTCTTCTTCTTCCTTCTTCATTCCCCGAGCGCGACTGGTTCTGCTTCGTTCTGCCTAGTCGCCGTCCGCCGCTCGACCGCCGACCAAGCTCGCCTCCAGCCCCGTCGCCGTCGTTGCCCCGACCGAGCCGCGCCGCCGTTGGTCGCTGCGACCGCCCGTCGTCGGCCTGCCCGGGAGGCGCGCGAGCAGCAGCTCGTCGCTGCGACCGCCGCGACTCGGCGCTGCCCAGCGGCTCGGCGGCCTGTCCTCCGTCGCCTGGCCACCCGTGAAGTCGCTGTGCCGCCTTCGGCCGCCGCGAGACCAGTTCCCCCCTATCTCTCTCTTTCCCGGCCTCTCCCCTGTTTCGGCTCCGGCGAGCCCAGCCAGCCTCGTCGCCGCTTGCCTCCGCGTCCGGTGAGTCCCGGCCGTCGCCCAGCCAGCTCCCCAACACCGTCCCAACGCCTGGACGTCGTCGCCGTCGTCCCAGCCGTCGCCATACTGCCCCGTAGCTACCGGTCCGCCCCCTTCCTCAACTTCGTGCGCCTTCGCCGGGGCGCTGTCGCCGCCGCCGGTGCCGCCGCCGAGAACCACCGCCCCACGCCTCACCACCCTCACCATTCCGCCCTCTTCCTCCTCCCTTTTCCCCCAGCCGCGTGAGGATCGGCCTTCCCCGCCTAGTTCGTCGCCGCCGTTCGTGCTGTTCGCCGGAGTCGCCGCTTGCCATTACTGTTCTGGCGTGGGACCGCCGCTGTCCAGCCACGATTGCCGCGTGTTTAGCTCGGTTTGAAGCTTAGGACACCGGGTGAATTGACCCTAAACCCTAATTAGGATAATTTGCATTTCTAGTCGGGTTTTAGGGGTTAATTAAGGTAATTTGCGGGTTAAATTGTGGGGGTAATTAGGGGCTGTTATCGTGGTTGATTCGGTGGATTAGTATGATGATTTAATGGAGGTTTAGTGGCCCGAGAGGCGCTGTAAATGGGCTGGACAGATTTGGATCGGAACGGCCCGAGTTTGGGAAGGTTCGGGTTGGAAATGTGGATTATAGTGCATGCCTTATTTGGTCTTGTGGTGGCTGAATAAAATGATAATTGAGGAGCATAATAGAGCATTTTGAAGATAATTATTAGCCTAGAAATTGAGGTTTAGTGGCTGCCCACGACGGGATTTAATTTGGGCACAGCGCGATCAATTTGAGGTATAACCATGCAATTACCAGGAATGATCGGATGGTGCAATTGACGGACTAAATGAGCCTTATTTGTGATTAATTTGATGAGGCCATGTCGTAGGTATAGCGGGACTAGGAATGGATTAGCTTGACGGGCCTCGAATGTGTGAATCCTTATTTAACTAGTTGTGTGATTATGTTTGTGAATTGTGCACTATACATGAGTGCTTGAATTGATTCTATGGTTGTGCTAATATATGGTTGGGTGTAATGAATTGTGGTCTAAGCATATTGCGTGTCGAATCGAACAAATGGTGTAGCGATATCAAATGCTCATTATGAAATGTGCGAATGCGCAAGTGTGATCGTTGTAGTTATGGATGTATGTCACGATCATTGGCATGACATGTGCATTTACAAGTGTGCCCGAGTGACATGTGCATTATGATCACCTAAAATGCCATGATGCGTTTTACACGGGGTTCAGATAAAATTGATGCTTGTGAATGTGTGATCACAATAAACCCTGATGCGTTTTACGAGGGGTAATAAACCCGTCCTGAGGCGTGTTACGCGAGACGATGCCCGGTTTACCGGAAGATGACCAACTTGATGCGTTTTACGCGGGTTATGTGTCATGAGCCTGATGCGTTTAACGCGGGTCAGAGATCGATCTCGAAGTGATAGACCCGATGCGTTTAACGTGGGTCGGAGGAGAAATTGATAAATGGCTAAGTGCTAGCATGCAAGTGTGCATTAATGCAGTGTGAGGCATGACATGAGTGCGAACATGAGCACGTGCATTACATACGTCGGGATTAAGTGTACGTGTATTTGTGCTGCGATCTAATCGTGTAGTACGGTCGTGACTATATTTATAGATCATCTAACCTGCAGGGTCGAATAAAACTAGATTTAGGCCCGAGGGCCTGAGTCAGTTTTTAATTTTGATTTGTGTGTTATTCGGTGCTCGTCAGGAGGTACACTTTAGCCTATTTTAGGCTTAGGGAATTACTCACTGAGATTATTCTCACTGTTGTATAAACCACTTTTCAGACCCCCAGCCTTGACATGTCTTCCATTCCGGTGCGTTTTGGAATTCTGCATCACGTAGAGCGGACCAGAACGTTACATCTCGTAGGGAACGGGGAAGTATATATTAGGTATTATACCCAAGTTTGGGTAGATGTGGGCGAATCACAATATCAGATCCACGAGTACGTGGCGTGGTGCCTCAGGGATGATCTCGGAGAGTATGGTCCTCTTCGAACTTTTGATGTCCCGTTTACCGGGTTGGACACTCGGTATCGTCGTTGCCCAGATGGCGAAGTGATTGACCCTGATTCGTCAACTGAGGAGAGTGCGAGTTTCGATGGTGTACCGGTGGAATACGAGGTAGACGAGTTTGAGCCAATGGACATAGAACCCGACGACAAGGACACTGTCCCGGAGCCGATGGAGCAGGATGATGAGGAGCTTGAGCCGATTGAGGAGAACCCCGTACTGGAGGTCGAGTCTGAGAGGGACTCATCAGGGTTCGAGGAGGAGATGCCCGATAGCTCTTCATCCTCGGAGTCTTCTGATTCCGACCTAGACTGGGCACCATAGGAATTAGCATTTACCTTAGTTTGAGAGGGCCAGCACCTTTTTGACCAGTGCCCCGCCATTAACAGTAGACTGACCCCGATGCCACTTACCCCTTTTGTCAGTAGTGGCCTTGACCCTTTTTGGTTTCGCTGATCGGGCTATATTGAATGTTGTCTATGATTTCTGGTATTAGTGTAAGTGTTTAATTGTAATTGTTGTTGTGCATCATCATGGCTATCCCTGGTTATATGTATTTTAATGTATGGGTGATTTTAATTGCTTTCGCATGTGCTTTAAATCTCTGTGTTGGGTGTTGGGTCGGCGACGCGTCATGGGACGTCGCTTTCAGATCGACCTTGGTGAGGGATGTGGCGCACCGAGAAGCGCGGGGCGTGACACAATAATTCCATAATCAAACCTCATAGTTCAAAATTGATATAACTTTGAATTTGTGCCCTAATTTCGAAAATTACTCCGATTAGATGAATAATTGGCTTGAATACTTACAAGGCATTGCAATTTGGAGTTGATTCGGCTTGTCGGAGTGTCCGGATCGACTATGCACGATTTTATTTTTCTGTTCTTCATTTCCTCTTCTCCTTCCACGAACGAGCTTACTCTCTTTTGCCTTGTTTGTGTCACCGCTTCACAGCTTCGTCTGTCGGAGAGGAAATAAATGGGTTAGGGCTTGGGCTTGGCTTTAAGAGATATGGGCCGGGTTTGAGGCCCATTATTACAATAATAGTCCGATTCTATTAGCATATGAAGTTAATTAAGTTGGTCATCAAACCATTAGACACTCTTCCTAATATTTTAGATTTTATTTTCATTTCGTGCATAACCCTAATGATTTATCGTATCAGCTAGTGCAAAAAGCCCTATATTTGTGTCCCAAATTCAAAATTTGGCTCACTTCTGGTAGACTTGGCAATCAAATCAGGTCAGTTTGTGTGTTCTAGTCAATACGGATTTGTGTTTTAAATTAATCATTTTACATGGATCAAAATTTGATCCACCCATACTCAAGCAATTCAAACCGGGTTGTCCTTTTTTTACTCCATTTTTTCCTCAATAAACGAGTCATTATCCAAAGATTTCATTAAATACAAATTCTTAATCAAACTAATAAATAGAAAGTTTGTATGTTAATTGCGACAATTCCGAAAATCTCTAAAATTGGTTTATTTCACGTGCGCGCGCACACACACACACACATATATATGGAAAAGAGATTAACGTAGAAGAGTTTCGGGTTACTCTATAGAATTTGGAAATGTGATTAAATTTGGAAAAATGATTAATCTATATGTATTTGTTTGTTATTATTATTTTCTAAGAAATAAATACTTAGAATTGATTATAAAAGTGATTTATTCTTAATTTAAATGTTTACATTTGTTGATTATTCTATAAACATAAAAATAATCTATGAACTTGAATAATGACGAAAGAAGAAACAATATATAAAAGGATTAATAGAACAAAACAGAAAACAAAAACCATCATAGTCATAGTTTAAGTGTAATGTTTAAATAATTCATAATTCGTCATAGTCAATCATGATATATGTATGAGATTAAAGAAAGATCCTAGATATCAGAATTTAAAAGCTACAGCAAGTCATTGCTTATCCCGAAAGAACACTTTGCTGCTCAGTCCATATTTTGTATTTTAGGTTATATTGCATCTCACTAGCTAGCAGGCTCAGGTGTAGCATTGGTGTCTAAATAAGTGCTTGCATACATTCTATCAGAAGCATCTGAACTTTCTGTATGAATCTCATCTGAGACAAATCCAACTAGGAAGAATGGGACTAGACAACGGGGAATTTTAATGTCGTTTCGTTGTCCGTAACAGGATGTAGAGTTGCCTCCATAAGATCTTAAAAGTAACATCTTTCTCATCGTTGGAGGTGGTGTTAAAATCATATGGTGCACAATTTACACCCCGCAATTTGATTGACTTCACATATAAATTGATTCTTTTCAAGGGTGTGAACCAAGTTAAAAAGAATCGTCCACTTCTGTCGCGATTCATTTATGATTCAGCTTGATTGATTAATGTAGCTTTGTCTATCGAGTGCATCACATAACATTACTCTAAATTCCACGCAAGCTACGGAGTCGATCTTGACTATACTTCTCCGTCAGTTTCTTCTCGTTGGTTTTGTTGAATGATCATTCATCATATCCATTTCCTTCTCCTTTCTAGTTTTGGTATTTGGTGCTCACTACTGCAAATCTTATTTCCTGCAGAGCGTTTAGCCCTAATTTGGCAACAAAGAGCGGAAGCTGCCAATAAGCGAGAAGAAGAGAAAGCTGGTGAACTTCTTTGAGGCGGCTATAATTTTCGTTCTGGTTTCACCCTAATCACTAAAACTGATTCAAAAACTCTCTTTTCATCTACAGCCAAAGAACTGAAGAAGGCTGATGCTCGCAAATGATCCTTAGAGAGAGCGCACAGAGGAGCATTCTCTTGCAAAACAACAAGAAGAAAATGTGAAGATTAAAGACATTACTTTTCTATTTTAGCAATTGGTGCAAACAGTATGTTTTATCTTCCCAGTATTACTACTGAAAGCATGTGGTACCGTTCTCGATTGGCCTTCCTGTGAGTCAAGGCATTTCCGGTGACTATCTGGAAAATCTACGACGTTCGGCTTGTTTGCAGAGCATTGAATTGCTCAGGAGTTGCTACGTCAGGTGACTGCTCTTTCCCGTGCTAGTTCACGCTGAGAATTGCGTGGATCGACTGTCCATTAATATATGGATTACCCTGATAAAAAGATGATATGATAAATAGGCACTGTGATTACAAGAACAAGGCTGTATGTGTTAGAATTAATTATCATAACCATGATGGGATGACGCTGCCAAGCATCCCTGCTCAATGTACCCAAAGTTGATTTTGAAGTTGGAATACGGTGTTTCAAGGTTAATTCAATCTTGTATGATCTTTTTGTTCCTTGAATAAGAAAATGTGCTTTTTTCCTTCTGGGACATTCGAAAAGTGATGCCTTTACTGTCTTAACGTTCTTTTTTTGGGACATTTTCTAGGTGAGCCATTATAATTGGGATTTGGCCAATTTTCTATAATATTAGACGACCCAAAAAGTTTCTCTATAGTCATGGGGGATGTACTGGGCTGGAATTAGGTCTAAAGGCGCTTCCCTGGCCCGACTACGCGAGGGAGGTCAATGTAATGCAGAGGGACATTGGACGACTTTATGGCAGCTAAAACATGATGGAGAAGATGAAAAAAAGTACGAGAAAAATGCTTGAATCTCCTGCAATTCTTAGCTCTATTTGCCGTGGAACGACCAGATTGCAAACCCCAATTTTCCGTTTTCTTCTTCACCAAGAAAATGTGCTTTTCCTAAGGACTTCTGTTAATTATTTTTGTTGATTGTGTTAAAACATAGGAACACCAGAAAAGAAGTCTCGTACAACTACTGTCCACCTGAAATGAAAGGGTTCATACCACGAAAAATCCTAAACCGGTGCACCTGTAACAAATTTATCACAAACTATTTTTTTGACTACAAAAAACCCCAAATTGATACACCCATAATAATTTTACCCCGAACTATTTTTTTGACCACCAAAAATCCCAAACTAGTACATTTACGATAATTTTACTCTGAACTAATTTTTTAATATTATTTTTTTAGTTTTTCTTTTCTTTTCTTTTTCCTTTTCTTTTCTTTTTTATCCTTCATTTTCTTTATCTTCAACCTCTAACTAATCGCCGGTCCGGTGATCAATCAGAGGCGGGAGCCAAAGAGGTCAACCGTTGGCGAGGCCAACCTCGGCGTTGTTGGGCGAGGCCGACCTCGCCGACAACTGGCAAGGTCAGCCTTGCCCCATCCCTGGCGAGGTTCGACCTTGCCAGTTGCTGGCAAAGGGTCATCCTCACCATCGCTAGCAAGGCTTGACCCCGTCGACAATTGGTGAGGTTGGCCTCGCCTAGAAGTGGCGAGGTTGAGCCTCGCCAGCAACAGTGGGGCCGAGCCTCACCAGCAATGGTAGGGCCAACCCCTCGCCGGCAACTAGCAAGGTCGGCCTTGCCCACCCATGGCAACTACAAGGTCGGCCACACTCAGCAACGGCGAGGTCGGCCTTGCCAGCGGTCAGTGGGGCCAGCCTCGCCAGCAACTAGTAAGGTCAACCTTGCCTATCCCTAACGAGGTCAATCTTGCCCCCCCTAGCGAGGATCAACCTCGCCTCTCCAGTTGCCGGTGAGGGGTCGTCCTCGCCGTCGCTAGCGAGGCTCAACCTCGCTGCTTCTAGGCAAGGTTCGACCTCGCCAATTACCGGTGGGGCCGAGCCTTGCCAACGACGACGAGGACGACCCCTTGCCGGCAACTATCGAGGTCGAACCTCGCTAGGGGTGGGGCAAAGCTGACCTTGCCAGTTGCCAGTGAGGTCGACCTCTCCGGCATCTGGTGATGTTGGCCTCACCAGCCACCAGCGGGGCCGACCTTGCCGGCCATAGGTTGAAGATAAAGAAGATGAAGGAAAAAAAAAGGAAAGGAAAAAGAAAAAAAAAGAAAAAATAAAACAAAATTAGAAAAAAATAAAAATATTAAAAAACTAGTTTTGGATAAAATTGTCGCAAGTGTACCAGTTTGGGATTTTTTGTGGTAAAAAAAATAGTTCATGATAAAATTGTCACATGTGTACTAGTTTGAGGTTTTTTGTGATAAAAAAAATAGTTTTGGATAAATTTATCATAAATATATGAGTTTAAGGCTTTTCGTGGTATTAACCCTGAATGAAACAAACTCTTTCTCCATCCTGCGACCTGTTCTCATTCGTTGAAGAGTCGCCGGACTCGGTCTTTGAAGGAAAACTAACAGGGTGCTTAATGTAAGCCGGAGTGACATATCTGTTCGAAAAACATATAGCCGACATAGATATGCTATTAACTTGCCTAATTACGTGATGATTTCTCAAAGCCAACTCTACTCTGAAGCATTCCGGAACGAAACCCATCTTGAAGCATGGAACTCAGATGCTTCAGGGCTTGGTTAACCAGATGGTCCAGTACTATGTCTACTTTAGTATGGATTTGCTGCTTTCTCATTCATTTGGTCTACGGTGACATCGTATTTTTCAGTATGCATTCTGAAGATGGAGACTACCTTTGTGGCCCTTAACTTTCTGATTCAAATTGAGCAAGGAGCTACGGCCTATGCGCTCGATAAATAAATGGGATGTAGGCGCAATGACAGCCCTAACGCGATGCACTTTTGCTTGTTCTAGTTGTATTTAATGCATTTCCTTTTGATGGTTGATCTAGATAACGCTACCTAAAGCAGCAAACTGTAGAGAGAAAGAGGAAGAGGATGGAGCATGAACCTATGAGATGAATGTGAAGACGCAGGAGAAATAGAGACCATGGAACATCGTGCTGATGTAAATGGGTTCCGCCCTGCACAAGTAATATCAACATTTTCATCGCCACTTCTTTTAAGGTTTCTGAGTATTTACTTATTCCAGGTGCGAAGGCTATCCCTGGACTCAAAATGAACAAAGTCAGGAACCTAATGGATCGAATCCATTCTTGTCTGCTACGTCTGCTACGATAGAGCTGGACCTCTCTCATCTTGACATTTCACTTTTTAAATGAGATTTTTCCTTTTATGAGGAACTTTTGATTTTTGCCATCGCCCAGTTTCGAGCAACCATCTCTTTCCCTCTCGGTTTGATGAAGGTTCCAGTTCGACATGGACTTGAAAATGATTACTGAGTAAGCCTACAACCACTCCACTCTTTTAACTAGATGGAGCAAAATATTTGGGATTCTGATGGATTACCAACAATTCCCAAATCTTAACCAGCTAGCTTGTGAATTTGAGGCTTTAGTAGGATCAGGGTGAGAAAAATTTTAGCCACTTAAGGCCATCACTTCACGTTCTGCCACATTTTCAGCATTGTAATAAGCTCCTGCTGTCACTTCATATTCTTCATCCAGCAACGTGCATATACACTATGAATCCTATGCTATGCTGATGGCCTCAAAAAGATTTCTGTCCGCTGCTAGGCGTGTTGTTATTTTCCAACAAGAACAAGAAGCTCCATCCCTAAACCAAAAAGAGGACCTGGACCGTTCATCTCTGGAGGTCAGGACCTCATTGAATGTTCACCGACAGATTACTCAATCCTAGAATATGATACGCCAACAACAGTGAACATATGCCGAGTATTAGAAAATTTAGAACATGACAGAACTAGTGAGAGGACCACTATAAGAATGAGCAAATAACATAATGTCAAGCAATCATATCTAGAACTAGGAAGTTCAGTGGGGTTTAGCAACATCTTGCCCAAGTTTCCTCGAGACTTGTTTTGCATCTGCCACCTAGGCGTAACACGATTTAACTCATAGGATGCAGCAAGAAGCAAACCAAAGAGATAGCACCAGGCCATATAAACTCAATCCCTTTCATTTCCAAAGAATTTCCTGTACTTTCTCCTCTATCACTTCAAATTGAATTTGCAGTATATGCTTGTAGTCATAAGATGGGGATCATTGAGTTGGTATGTACTACTGAACTAATGTAATAACAATCCTTTACTTTTTCTTGTTGCTGATAATATCCCTATGCAGAAAAAGAAAACAGAGATAGGAAAGAGACGGAGAAAAGAAACAAAATTGCATACAAAAAACTCAACAAATTGAGACACATAAAAATCAAAAACAACTAAGGTGACCCTTGCAGGCGAGTAAGACAAAACAGAACCAGTTGCATAGATGATGGAACAAGCAAATTCCAAAATGCACCCATAGTTTGAGATAAATTCAATATAGAGACCACACATACAAGGAGTAAACTACGATAAGAAGGTCCACATACATGCAGGCGTACACACAAAAAAAAAAAACGAACGAAGAGTAGTGTCTTCCAATTACAAGATATCTTTTTCTTTGTTGATTACTCATACTTTAAATCATTCCAAAGATGCCTCAAGTTCAAGCTCTTCAGAAACACAGCTTGAGATCATTCATAATCATTGATGCAAAATTCAGTGCCTCTGACATCTGTAGAGTAATCTGTCACGAAGAGCAGTTTGACAAAGTCAACTTTCTCAGTTACCATTCACTCGTTTAAGCCCGCATGGATAAGAAATTTCCAAAACATACCTTAGTTTTCCACCTTCAAGACTAAAGCATGACATACACAGGATCATCTGCATTTTTTCAACAACAAGGTCTGAGCTAAAGCGAAATTATGAAGCCGTCTGCCTAGTGACACCATCAGCTAACTCAAGGATGTGGAGACAAAATTGCCCTTCATCTCTGGCGAGCACTTTAGAAATTCTTGTGTATTTTAATCTCAAGATTCTCAAAGAGAACAATCCCTGAATGTTGCAATATCCCGTCAAACTTCGGCAGTGGGTGAAATCCAACTCTTTAAGCTTCTTAAGATCTTTTATGGCTTCAGGAAATCCTTTTAGGTAAGTACCAACCATCTTTAGCACTTCAAGATTTTCCAAATATTTGACAGAAGGAGGTAATTCCTTAATTAAGGTCTCCGACTGGTCCATTTCCTGTAGTGAAACAAGCTCTCCAATGACAGCCGGAAGTTCTTTTAGGTTTTTGCAACTTCTTAAAATAAGCTTCCGAAGATTCTTTAACAATTTAATGGAATCAGTGACTTTACCCAATGCTTCACATTTGCAAGCACTGAGAATTTCAAGTGCCGGCAGAGAGCCTTCCTCGAATTTAAGTCTTTCAATTTTAGTTCCATCAATGAGAAGCTCTTTCAATGCTTTCATGGAACACAGTGCTTGTGGCAAATCTTTAACGAATTTGCAACACTTCGTGTTTAAGGAAACTAAATTCTCAAAGTTAGAAATGGATTTCTGAGTCGTTGGGCTTAATAATAAACAACCCTCCAGCATCAAGCATTCTAACTGCGTTGAGGCAGGGAATTCCAGACATGAATTGATCCAAGTACAACCTTTTAGGTTCAAGACTTTCAAACTCCCAGCCTTCTGCAAAAACAAAATGATTCAAATGTTTATTCCCTACTTCAATTATAACTCTAAAGATAAAATGCAGGCGCATTTGTACATAAAAAAAAGTGCACAAGCACATATAGGCCTTACCTCCATCAATTGTTTCCAGTCTTCCAAATTCAATTTGACTGAGCTTGGGCATAAGTTGAGAATTACCAGGTTTTCCATTTTGAACGCAAACAACTTAGATTTCTCATGGCATCCGCACCAATCAAGCCATACTAGCTTTGGAAGAAGATTCTCAGGATTTCCTTCAATATCAACATTGTCCAACTCAAGAAACCTCAGACTTGATAGATGATGAAATACTTCACCATCTACTTGATTAAAATTGGGGGTCACACGAAGAGCTTCAACCTTGCTCGAACCCTGCCAATTTGTTGAAAAAGTGCAAGTGTGAAATTCGAACAAAGATATATGCAATGAAACGATAATATAATCATTGTATCTAGAAGGAAAACTTGTCTAGAATATTGGAGAAATCTCAGTGTGATTTACCTTTTTTTCGCGCAATGTTGTTTGGACATCGTTGTAATCCCATAGCCCGCTGCGCTGCCCGGGGTCTTTATCTTCTTTCTTGACAATTTCTCTTCCCAAGAATTTTAGTTGATTGTGCATCCAAAACTCATTTTCTTCTCCAACTTTTAGAAAAGACATATTTTGCAGGTCACCAACACCTCTATATGGGTCCACATCCACAGGCAGCCCACATGTAATAGGGGATTCTCTTTTCAACCCCTATAAAGAAACATGCTATATCAAGAAATATTTGTTTTGCATTTTCGCTCAAATGGTCAAAGTGTTTCTTCAACATTGGTTCCACTTCTTCTTCCAGCCCTCTTTTTAAATGATTCAAAGTCTCTGTCCATATTTCTTTGCTCTTCCGATACAAATATTTTCCCACAGTTTCAACAACAAAAGGAAGATTTCCAATAGCAGAAGTGATTTCGCTTGACATTTCATGGTAGCCCTCTAGCGGATGATCTAGTCCAAAAGCATGCATACAGAAAAGTTCAAGAGCATGATTTTCACTCATTGACAAAACCTCATGTTCATGGAAAACATTTACCTCATGTTCCTTGTTTTTTTGAACCTTGTAATAATTTTCAATGACATTTTTTCTTCTGGTTGTGAGGATGATAATGCTTCCTAGATCAAACCAAGTTGGCTGCTCAGCCAATGGTTCGATTTGTTTGAGGTCGTCCACATCATCCAGGACAATGAGAACTCTGTTTGTTTTGAATAGGTGCTGTATAATTGTGGTACCTTGATAGGAGGATTCCACCTTTGGACATTCTCCTCTCTTGAGGTCACGAATTAACTTCTTCTGCAGAGATACCGCACTTTTTTGTTCAATCTTATCCCGAACATTTTCAAGAAAACTACAACCTTCAAATAGGTGACTGATTTTGTTGTATACCACCTTTGCAAGAGTGGTTTTGCCAACCCCGAGCAGACCGCACACTACAAGCACCCATCTCCCTGTCATCTCCTTTTCTTTAACAATTTGCCCATCCTGATATTTGAAACCAAGCTTTCACATCATCTCCGGCATGTCTCCATCTATTCCAACCAAATTTTTAGTCACGTCTTGCTCATCCATCTTCAAGAGTTTCCAAAGTTCGGAAATGAAAACCTCTAGTTCTCGATACCTACAAAATGAGAAACGTAGTTTACCTTTTTTCATTTTGTTTTTATAATAGATAAGGGACGGGAGAGGTGACCAGCAGTAGCAACTCCCCCTTGATATTAAATTATCGTCCCAGATCAGTTATGGAATGGTTTGATTGCAAGGAAGGTATGAAGGGCACCAGAGATCAATCAACCAAGAAAAAGAAAACATGAGGAAGACTGCAGAGGGAAGACAATACAATAAACATACACCTGCATTGCGATTAAAAAGTCAAGAAAAAATTGGAATCTCCAGAAGTTAATTGGATCCCATAAAGAACGTGGTGACATCTTAATATACAAGCCAATTCTCCTATCTTTTCTTTTCGCAAGCTAAACAAGTAAAGCAAGATCAGTTAAGCGACCAGACTCACCCGCCGAAGAGATCCTTGAAAACCGGTCCCCTAATATCACCAATCTCTCTCAGAGCAGCCTTCCACTTTTCAATTGACCCGGCATATCTGTTTTTGCGCTCGTGCTCGGCAAATGCCTCTTCATATGTTCCCAGCTGATGGCGGACGACGCAGGGCTCCACGCCAAAGAAAATGGGATGAATTTCTTTATCCGACTCCACCATTTGGGCCACTTCCATCAGGCAAGCTGGGCTAGAAGCGAAGTCCTCGGAGAATACAGGGATGCAGATGTCGGAATGCTTGATGGCTTCCACGATCTTGTTATCGATCTTTTCACCGTACTTGATCTCTTTGCGATCTAGAAATGCCACAATCCCCGAGCCTCTGAGCCGGTCGTAGAAGTACTTGACAAAACTGTCGCGTGAATTTGGTCCTCTGAAGCTCAGAAATACTCGATAGTTGCAAACGGCCATTGGAACACGAACGCCCATTTGCATAAGAAGACTAGCTCGAATGGAGATCAGGATGATGAAGCTTGAGAGAATTTGATCGAGTTCACAAATATGAATCTGGAGCGTTGACCCCGTTACCCATCTTAGCGTTAGTCTTAGTCTTGCCCCGAGTGAAGACCTGTCTACCTCTCTTTTCTTTTCTTTTCTTTTTCATTTTATTCCTTCTGATGTTTTGGCAGTTCTATCCTTCCAACGACGGGGTCAAGATCTCCCGATGGGAAATTATTACAGCGCACAACATTTAGGAAAAGTATTATGTCATTGTAGTATAGATGTTAAATAGAATTTGAATGATGGTTTCAATATGAGTTTTACATTACAGCCAAAATTCAATTTAATATATGAATACTAAATTCATTACATAATGACAATAAGTCAGACAACAAGAAGCCTGGTACTCCACACAATTTAATACCTGAGTGACACTAAATATCTTCTTATTTTTTGCAGACCTTTACTCCTTTTTTTTTTCCACAAACAAATAGTCCGAACTTTGTAATCCTCCTGAACATGAGGTCGTAAAATTTGCGAGCAGTTAAAAATGGGAGAATACATTTCAACACCTGTCACGCCCCGAACCCCCTTCGAGCTCGCAACATCCCCTGCTCCGGTCGAAATGATGCGACGTCCCAGGAACGTCGCCGACCCAACCCAAACATCAAAAGCACATGCGGAAGCGAATAACAAAACCCCGGACAGAAAAATGATGACAATGGGGTAGACCACCATAACAACCAAACTACAACATATCCATACAACACCAAATATACAAACATCGTATTACAGACATATACAGACAAACGTCCTCTGTCACCGTTTAACAAAAGGTCAGGGGCTTGGTTAACCTAGCTTCACTCTAGGTCACACTATTCTGAACAACTCCTAAAATAACCTGGGGAAACCTACTGGTTGCCATCTTCCACCCTGCTCCTGATTCTCCGGGCGTGAGCCTTCAGAAACTCACTTGCAGTTCCACTAGGCAACAAAGGCAGCTCTCCGGACTTCCAAAAAGAGAAGGTGGTTCCCCGGGTTTACGGCCGGGGGTCTGAAAGTGGCGGTTATACAACCGTGAGACGAATCTCAATAAGTGTATAACCCCAAACCCCACGTAGGCACTCACGTACCGCCAGATGAAACCACACATAACACACGACAATCAACCAAACTAGCAACCACACACGACCCTACCTGGAATCCATCATGCACGTTCCTGCACATTAGATAATAACACAACCAATATACTACAGAATTACATCACAGCCGTGCGCGTGCCCCGATTATAGAGCAAAACCTACTTAGGCACGTCCTATACCATACCTAGCAGTTTTTACCCCATAATCGAGCATCACACCACGCGATACAAACACACTCGCACACCAACTCACACCACACGTCACTTTCTCAAACCTCGCACCTCAAACCAATTCCCGCTCATTCTCAACTCCTCCACCACTACCGCGCCCGCGTAAAACGCATCAGGCCAACGGTCTTCTGATCTCGTCAGGCATCGACACCCCGTCGGGCCGGGCATCGTCACCTCGTCAGGGACGGCATCGTCCCGCGTAAACGAACACGCCTCAGGACGGAATCCTACACACACTTTCCTTCTACCGCGCCCGCGTAAAACGCATCAGGCCAACGGTCTTCTGACCACGTCAGGCATCGTCACCCCGTCGGGCCGGGCATCGTCACCTCGTCAGGGACGGCATCGTCCCGCGTAAACGAACACGCCTCAGGACGGATCATTTCCAACCAATTCCACATTTCCATTTCCTCATTCCACTCAAACCACACTTACACACGGCCAACAATCGCACGGCCAAACTTACACACCACACACACACATTTCACAATTTCACATTCTCGTCACACAAACACCACACGATCACACATATTTAACACGCAAATCCAATGCACATTCACCTCGACACATCGCCACACTGCACGGCCACACACACGCGGCACAATACCAATCCACAACACAACCAAAACAATCATTTGGTTCAGCCCAATTAAACCACAATAATTTCGATCAATCACACATTTAATTCCCGATCAATCCTCAACATCACAGCCCTAACTCAGCCTCCTAAACCTCGAAATTTCATCGCCAAATCAGTCCACAACAACCCAAACGGCAGCCCCTAATTCAGTTCCAAAACAGCCACAAAAATCGTCCAAACTGGGCAGTGTGCAGTGACCGAAATCCATTTGAAATAAATAGTAAATTAACTCCAAAAATTCTGAAATTTAGATATGTTGTACAAAACATATTGATAAACATTTTCTGTGAAGGACTCAAAACCCATATCTAACTTTAAACACCTCTTTTTGTCACTGGAAAACAGACGAAAATCAACCCGTCCGGTCAGTCCGCCTGATCATCAATATAAATTTTTTTCAATATCCAAATCACCTTGAAAAGCCTTGAAATTTTTATATGTTATAGAAACAAATGTCCCCAACAAATTTTGTGAAGAAAGTATTTTAAAAATAGGCCTGGACAAATTTATAAAAATTCAAACAGACCCGAAGGTCGGATGAACAGTAAATCCGGCAGACTGATTTCGGTCTAAAAATGGGCTTACGAATGGCATCAAATGATTTCCAAAAATTCCCAAATTAAAGTATGTTATACGTCAAGGTGTTGGGAACAACTTTCATGAACACTTCCTTAAATTCGGGCCACACAAGTCACAGTAAAAATATCAAAAACCAGCTACGCAGCAGCAACCTAACCGGAAATCAGTCAACAACCACCACCGAGCACATCCAGCCACGAAATTCACCATAAACTGAACCCTAAACGAGCCTAACAATACCCGAGGTCCTAGGCGACATTTGGGGAGGTCACTTACCTAAGAAAGGCGCAAAGAACGGGCTGAAACGGGCGGAACAGCAACAGCAGCAGCAGCAGCAGCAGCACCAGCGGAGGAGGAAGAAAATGAAGATGAAGAGAGTGAGAGAGAGAGAGTGATCGTGGAAGAGGAGGGGTTCTGACCAGAAGAGGGAGGAGAGAGAGAGAGGGGTCAGAAATAGTGGGCTGGTGGGGACACGTGTCGGCGATCCGCAATTTTTCCAAAAATACCCTTGATCCAACGGTCCTCGTTTGTCTTTATCCAATAATTCAAGGGCAATGTGGTAATTCAATAATTCCAATTTCTTTTTCACTTATTTTAGTCCTCAATTATTGCCCAAAATTGTCCAAAATTCGGAATTCCCAATACAGGGTCCAGGGGCAAAACGGTAAATTTCCGGTCCCGAGGCGAAATTCCAATTTTCGCACACACGGGTTCCATATGGGTGTGGCCAACATAATATGGCGTCGGAATCGTGAAAATAGCTTCTTAAGCCCTCGAAAATCGACTGCAAAGTCCTGAGAATAAAATAATATCATTTTTCACTTCCGAGCCAAAATTCCAATTTTTGACCGTAACGACTCTACATGTGCGTGGCCACCCCAAAATGGCATCGGCCTAAAAAAATAATCTCATACGACCTCAAAAACCAATGTCGACACATATAGGGGCAAAATCGTAATTTTTCCGGTCCCGAACCAAAATCCATTTTTTTGCAGAAATGGGTGGCCCCAAGGTTGGTCAAGCCAAAAACGTCATCGGCCGCTCAAAATTGTCACTTTCAAAATTCTCGATTCTCGGGCCCGAATTCCAGGGAATGACTAGAATCAAACAATCGCGACTTTAGTTTATCTCTGGCTAACGGGTGGCTCATTGGGATTACGCGCTCTCGACCCGTGACCGACACTAAGTCAAATCACGTTTAAGTTTACTCTATTCAGGACGACCTCGATTGTCATATAATTGCGAAGGTCTGTCACTAGTTCCCTTCGGACACGATCAATCAAATAGATCGCTCTCTGTTGGCCCAAAACATTCCCTCGTTAATTCATATGGTCGAAGATCGAACCCAGGTCGAGTTCTTTGGTCGTGCGAACTCAATCCCGTAATAGCCTTACCCTTAAGGTTAGCATTCTGTGAATGCGCATTTCCGGGCGAGATCTCACTATAGTGCATTGATCAATTTCATTTCTTAAATTCCGGGAAAAAGGATCGAAAATTCAGACTGTTACAATTCTTCCCCCCTAATAAAAATTTCGTCCTCGAAATTTACAACTATACCTGCTATCTAAACAGATGGGGGAGATGACGTCTCAATATCCTTATTCCCATAATATTCCCACGTAACTTCGATCAACATGACCGTTTTAAGCCTTAAAACTTGTTCCTTCCCATTTGCCCCTAAAGTCCAATATACATGCTCCCAACATATCCTTTCAAATCTGTATAATCCTTTCAGACTGGCCGATAAAAATCTTTCCTCTAAATTCCGTCAACCACGCAACTATCGAGGTTCCTTCTCGACTCCTTACAACCTCAAATATAGGGTGTCCAGTCAGACTAAACTGAATCACCCTAATGCTGCATCCATTACAGCATTCTGTTTAACTAACCAATTCAAGCCTACAATCAAACCGAAATCACACATAATTAACACAGCCTATCTCGTTCTCTACACCACCAAACATCACTTCACAGTCTGAACATTCCAACAACATGCATATCTTATTCATCAATGCCACAATCACACGCACTTGCACTTTAAATTCTGTTTCAATCCAACCAACTTAGCATATCAAGTAGACACAAACAAGCGCGACACCCCCGAATCAATAAAATAGATACGACATAATTATACACGGAGACCATACCTGTGATTACGTTTGGCGCCTTATCCGTTTCCCCTCGCGCCAGGGCGTACACTCATCCTTGTACCGGCGACCTATTCGAATTAGCCAGCGGGGCTGCACCAGTCGGATTCCTAATCCGAGGTGTCTGCGATGACGGGGGTGGTCGAACCTGAATATTCGGACAATTCCTTATGTGATGTCCCATTCCACCACACCCAAAGCATGCCCCAATCACACTTGGGCAGGGACCATTCCCATGGTATCTCCCACATCGTCTACAGGCGGAATTAGACGAATGTGCCGGCATCCCAATATTTCTTCTTGCCGGTGGGACAAAACGTCGATTTTCCATCATCGGCCTTTTTCCCTGCTGACGATCGTCCCCAGCTAAGGTATGTTGTGATCCAGACACAACGGCTCTTTCCGTCATATCCTGTTCAATAATCTGAGCTCGCCTATACATTTCTCCATAATCTTTAATGTCGTGCGATAATATCTGACTCCGAAGATCCAGCTTCAATCCATCGCGGAATCTTCGAGCCCTATCCCGTGGATTTTCTACCATTGTCGGGGCAAACTTTGCCAACCTCGCAAACTCCGCTTCATATTGATCAACTGTCATCTGTCCTTGACGCAATTGCATGAATTCCATCAACTTCTTTTCCTGGGCGTTCTCCGAGAAATACTTCTCATAGAAACTCTCAACAAACGCAGCCCAAGTCTGGGCCGTTCCTTCGGGGAATACTCTACCTTCAGTGGCCTTCTACCAATCATGAGCATTTTCCTGTAACTGATATACCGCCAACGTTACCTTTTCTTCATCGGTGCACCCCAAAACTTTAAAAGTTTTCTCCAATGATTCCACCCATCTCGGTGCAGTCTCGGAATCACTACGACCATGAAACTGAGGCGGCTTCAACTTAATGAATTGTTCCACTAATTGGGGCATCTGTCTAACCCCTGCTGGTTGAACCTGCCCTTGCTGGGCTTGATTTCCTCCAACACCAGCATTCTCATTAACTACTGCAGCTGCAGCCTCAGCAGCTGGGGCGGTCGCATTAGCTCGCTCCTGAGCTTGCCTATCCATCATATTTCAAATCATTTCTAACACTCTAAGGACTCCTTCCATACACGGATCTTCCGCAGGTCTAACGTCAGCTCGGGGGTCCACTGCAGTTCCAACACCAACTCCAGGGTTTTCTACTACTCTAGCACCCATATCGATGTCCTCTACGGTTCTAGCTCGAGCACGACCTCTACCTCTTATTCCTTTTCCAGCACCCCTCCTTGGGACTCTTCCTATTCCTCTTCCTTCGCTGCTCATTGTATTAGCTTCCTACTATTCTCCTACCTGCTATAAGTCCACACGGGTATCAGAGGTCTAGGCCAACTACACTAGTCCAAACCCCAGGCACTAATCTCGACAACCAGCACTCGACAACTAACAACCCGCCATCAAACCGATCACCTAACATCAAATCAACACCACCAAGCACTCAACAGGGTTATCGTACTCACCTCAAGTTCTGCCGCACCTTCGTCTCAACCCTCAATATAACCACAACAAACCACTTAGCAATCACAGGCGCGTACTCACAGAGCATGCATCAGCAACATAAACGCGCATTTACAAAGGGCTCCCTAATTGGCTACCCCAAAGTCTTCGCTCCTTATCACTCCAGGTCTCGACTTTATCGATATCGAGCTAACCTTGCTCTGATACCAATTCGGAAACGGGGAAGTCACGCCCCGAACCCCCTTCGAGCTCGCAACATCCCCTGCTCCGGTCGAAATGATGCGACGTCCCAGGAACGTCGCCGACCCAACCCAAACATCAAAAGCACATGCGGAAGCGAATAACAAAACCCCGGACAGAAAGATGATGACAATGGGGTAGACCACCATAACAACCAAACTACAACATATCCATACAACACCAAATATACAAACATCGTATTACAGACATATACAGACAAACGTCCTCCGTCACCGTTTAACAAAAGGTCAGGGGCTTGGTTAACCTAGCTTCACTCTAGGTCACACTATTCTGAACAACTCCTAAAATAACCTGGGGAAACCTACTGGTTGCCATCTTCCACCCTGCTCCTGATTCTCCGGGCGTGAGCCTTCAGAAACTCACCTGCAGTTCCACTAGGCACCAAAGGCAGCTCCCCGGACTTCCAAAAAGAGAAGGTGGTTCCCCGGGTTTACGGCTGGGGGTCTGAAAGTGGCGGTTATACAACCGTGAGACGAATCTCAATAAGTGTATAACCCCAAACCCCACGTAGGCACTCACGTACCGCCAGATGAAACCACACATAACACACGACAATCAACCAAACTAGCAACCACACACGACCCTACCTGGAATCCATCATGCACGTTCCTGCACATTAGATAATAACACAACCAATATACTACAGAATTACATCACAGCCGTGCGCGTGCCCCGATTATAGAGCAAAACCTACTTGGGCACGTCCCATACCATACCTAGCAGTTTTTACCCCATAATCGAGCATCACACCACGCGATACAAACACACTCGCACACCAACTCACACCACACGTCACTTTCTCAAACCTCGCACCTCAAACCAATTCCCGCTCATTCTCAACTCCTCCACCACTACCGCGCCCGCGTAAAACGCATCAGGCCAACGGTCTTCTGATCTCGTCAGGCATCGACACCCCGTCGGGCCGGGCATCGTCACCTCGTCAGGGACGGCATCGTCCCGCGTAAACGAACACGCCTCAGGACGGAATCCTACACACACTTTCCTTCTACCGCGCCCGCGTAAAACGCATCAGGCCAACGGTCTTCTGACCACGTCAGGCATCGTCACCCCGTCGGGCCGGGCATCGTCACCTCGTCAGGGACGGCATCGTCCCGCGTAAACGAACACGCCTCAGGACGGATCATTTCCAACCAATTCCACATTTCCATTTCCTCATTCCACTCAAACCACACTTACACACGGCCAACAATCGCACGGCCAAACTTACACACCACACACACACATTTCACAATTTCACATTCTCGTCACACAAACACCACACGATCACACATATTTAACACGCAAATCCAATGCACATTCACCTCGACACATCGCCACACTGCACGGCCACACACACGCGGCACAATACCAATCCACAACACAACCAAAACAATCATTTGGTTCAGCCCAATTAAACCACAATAATTTCGATCAATCACACATTTAATTCCCGATCAATCCTCAACATCACAGCCCTAACTCAGCCTCCTAAACCTCGAAATTTCATCGCCAAATCAGTCCACAACAACCCAAACGGCAGCCCCTAATTCAGTTCCAAAACAGCCACAAAAATCGTCCAAACTGGGCAGTGTGCAGTGACCGAAATCCATTTGAAATAAATAGTAAATTAACTCCAAAAATTCTGAAATTTAGATATGTTGTACAAAACATATTGATAAACATTTTCTGTGAAGGACTCAAAACCCATATCTAACTTTAAACACCTCTTTTTGTCACTGGAAAACAGACGAAAATCAACCCGTCCGGTCAGTCCGCCTGATCATCAATATAAACTTTTTTCAATATCCAAATCACCTTGAAAAGCCTTGAAATTTTTATATGTTATAGAAACAAATGTCCCCAACAAATTTTGTGAAGAAAGTATTTTAAAAATAGGCCTGGACAAATTTATAAAAATTCAAACAGACCCGAAGGTCGGATGAACAGTAAATCCGGCAGACTGATTTCGGTCTAAAAATGGGCTTACGAATGGCATCAAATGATTTCCAAAAATTCCCAAATTAAAGTATGTTATACGTCAAGGTGTTGGGAACAACTTTCATGAAGAACACTTCCTTAAATTCGGGCCACACAAGTCACAGTAAAAATATCAAAAACCAGCTACGCAGCAGCAACCTAACCGGAAATCAGTCAACAACCACCACCGAGCACATCCAGCCACGAAATTCACCATAAACTGAACCCTAAACGAGCCTAACAATACCCGAGGTCCTAGGCGACATTTGGGGAGGTCACTTACCTAAGAAAGGCGCAAAGAACGGGCTGAAACGGGCGGAACAGCAACAGCAGCAGCAGCAGCAGCAGCACCAGCGGAGGAGGAAGAAAATGAAGATGAAGAGAGTGAGAGAGAGAGAGTGATCGTGGAAGAGGAGGGGTTCTGACCAGAAGAGGGAGGAGAGAGAGAGAGGGGTCAGAAATAGTGGGCTGGTGGGGACACGTGTCGGCGATCCGCAATTTTTCCAAAAATACCCTTGATCCAACGGTCCTCGTTTGTCTTTATCCAATAATTCAAGGGCAATGTGGTAATTCAATAATTCCAATTTCTTTTTCACTTATTTTAGTCCTCAATTATTGCCCAAAATTGTCCAAAATTCGGAATTCCCAATATAGGGTCCAGGGGCAAAACGGTAAATTTCCGGTCCCGAGGCGAAATTCCAATTTTCGCACACACGGGTTCCATATGGGTGTGGCCAACATAATATGGCGTCGGAATCGTGAAAATAGCTTCTTAAGCCCTCGAAAATCGACTGCAAAGTCCTGGGAATAAAATAATATCATTTTTCACTTCCGAGCCAAAATTCCAATTTTTGACCGTAACGACTCTACATGTGTGTGGCCACCCCAAAATGGCATCGGCCTAAAAAAATAATCTCATACGACCTCAAAAACCAATGTCGACACATATAGGGGCAAAATCGTAATTTTTCCGGTCCCGAACCAAAATCCATTTTTTTGCAGAAATGGGTGGCCCCAAGGTTGGCCAAGCCAAAAACGTCATCGGCCGCTCAAAATTGTCACTTTCAAAATTCTCGATTCTCGGGCCCGAATTCCAGGGAATGACTAGAATCAAACAATCGCGACTTTAGTTTATCTCTGGCTAACGGGTGGCTCATTGGGATTACGCGCTCTCGACCCGTGACCGACACTAAGTCAAATCACGTTTAAGTTTACTATATTCAGGACGACCTCGATTGTCATATAATTGCGAAGGTCTGTTACTAGTTCCCTTCGGACACGATCAATCAAATAGATCGCTCTCTATTGGCCCAAAACATTCCCTCGTTAATTCATATGGTCGAAGATCGAACCCAGGTCGAGTTCTTTGGTCGTGCGAACTCAATCCCGTAATAGCCCTACCCTTAAGGTTAGCATCCCGTGAATGCGCATTTCCGGGCGAGATCTCACTATAGTGCATTGATCAATTTCATTTCTTAAATTCCGGGAAAAAGGATCGAAAATTCAGACTGTTACAACACCTGCTCTTGTCCACCTCTATTTTTTTTTCTTCTTTTTCGTTGTAGACAGAGATTTAGTTACCCGGAGAACCAAGAACACCCTACAAGCCAAACTGGTTAAGTCCAGGTCTTTGATTATGTAAGTAGTTCTGATCCAAAGCAGTTTATACACAGTTAATGGAATTTGACCAAGTAATTTGCAGTATCTAACAACCGAGGGTTGCCTTAGTGGCCACCTTCACAACTTGGGTAGGGAGAGGTAAGGAGCTCGATTCGCTACATTCTCAAAGAGACTGGTGTGGAGACGTTTAGTTTTAAGTGTAGGGTTCAATTCTCACGCTCTGCATTGGACTTCATCCTAAATAATGGGTAATAATCTACGTCTAGTCATGGCCACGGACCAGTTTCGGCTCGAAACCGGCCCGGTCAAACTCAGGCCCAGCCCTTTGATCGGGCCCCCGGTTCATAACAGGAATCGGCCCGTGGCCTACGGGCCCAGTTCTAGTTCCAGAAATTTTGGAACAGGCCCGGAACTGGTTCCAAAAAAAAATTATAAAAAAATAAAAAAATAAAAAAAAACTGCAGCAGGGCCTTCATGTCTATAGACCCTGTTGCGGCCCGTTGCCAGGGTAGCCTTTGTAGGCTGCCTTGGCAACAGGCGAAAGCCCCAAAAGTAAAAAAATTTTAAAAAAAGACCTTGAACTGGGCCGGTTCTGGCCCGGAACCGGAATCGGCCCGGAATCGGACGGTTCTAGTTCATACCTGGAACCGACGGTTCCTGAACCGTGGCCATGACTGTCTATGTCTGATCTATGAACTTTCAAGTTTTTTCTCTTTGGATGATGCTATATTTCATTTAAGTAAATCGGGCTCTATACTTTCCCCAGAAAATATTTTCCAAAAGCTAGTCAAAGTAATCATACATATCTGCTCACCTTGTTAAATATTTTTATACACAGTCAATCAATGTTAAAAGACGAAAATACCTCCATCTAACCGTACAGGGACTAATATGGACTAACTGTGCGGCCATGTCCATTCGTCTCTATGAAGTTAAAGACCTTTGAAGATGTATTATCTTCATTAACGAAAGTAAACACGGCATTACAATGAAAGGACATTAGTAATCCTACCGTATTTCCAAATCACATTGCTCTTGGGTGATTTGCAATCCCCACACTGCTCTCAGGTTGTTCATTTGGGCTCGACTAACTACGTAGAGGCTGTCCTGATATTCAATTTATTAGTGTTGCAGAAAATTGTCGGAAAATATGAAGAAGAAAAAAATGGCTGAGGCAAGCAAGCATTGTCTTTAAGGATAATTTTGCCTCTTGGAATATGAAACTCGGTGCGATAATCCAAAACAGCTATTTTCTCATGATACAATAGATATTCTTCTTTACTCCACACAGAAAAATAGAGGGAACATGAACAACAACCTTATATGTAAAACCCAGCAAATAAATGAAAAGGAAAGAGAGAATTTCTTATTTTTGATATATTTTAAATGTGATTTGGAGATTCTCTTTATAGTCAAAAGAGAGTGTTCATAAAGAAACAAATCAAATCAGTCGGTTACAAAACTATTACAAATTAATGGCAACCATAAACCCATTAGAGCCGTTACAAATCATTGGCTTGAATAATTTAAAACTCGTTGAAATATCCAACAATTTGATCCATAGCAAATCATGAGAGGGGGAGAGATGGAAATGAAAAAAATTTAACCATTCTCTTTTGAAATTAGTTGGACTCGAGATGGTAAAGAGTTTAATGAGGATATAGATGAAGTAATATTCTAATCCTCCAATTCTATTAGCATGTGAAGTAGTTTCAATTGAATTTGACTTTGCAACAAAATATCTTTCACCAAAAGTTGTTCTTCGATTTTAATTGATGACAAAACCTGAGATTGTAACTGTTACAAACAGAATCAAACATAATCAAATTCTGTCAGAATTTAATTGATGACAAAACTTTAGAATATGAGGATACATCGTCAAAATTTAATCAACAATGCAGTACTAGGATACTGCAATGATACATGCCAAAATTTAATCGACGACATAAATCTGAAATCTACAGTAAAGAAACACATTAGAATTTAATTGACGATGCGAGTCTAAAAATTAAAAGCACGGTGCAAAAATTTAAAGATAACATGTTTGTTTATTTGTGCGCAAGGGTTGGGGGCATCCCGTGGTTGAGCACTGGTATTTATAGTGACCATGGCATAACTGCTCCAAAGCAGTTTCTTTGCCATTTTCGCCATGTATCCATATCTTGCAGATTCTCAATCCCATATTTTCACAATGTCACGACCTTGCGTTTAGGTGGCTTCTCTTTTAAAATTGCCTCTTGATTGATTTATCTTTTTCCCACGATGTGCTGGATTTTGACTCTCTCTTTCTTCACGATTTCTAATTGGAATATCACAACCGTTTCTTGGCGCCTCTCTGACGTTCGTTTTTCATTCGGATTCTCAATTGATAATATCTTTCTTACGGCCTTTCTAATTAAGTGTGCCATGACATTTGTCATTGTCAACCACCTTCGTATTCGATAGCTGATTAGTAGTCATTGATGTACGTCAATATCGATTACATTTCCGTTATTAGATGGATCCTCAAAACCGTCTTCTCGATAAATCATTCGGACCATCTTTCGAGCAATACCTATTATCGCCTTTGGAGAGAGGTCGCGACAATTACTAGTGAATTCCAGTCGTTGTTAAGTTGTTAGCCGGAAAGTGGACGTAGCCTTAGGTATAAAGCTGAACCACTATATATATTGTTAATCTATCTTCAGTGTTCATCATCTACTTTAATTTGTTCACTATCATCACACACTGATCAACTTATCATAGAATATGGTTTGTTGATTCTTATTATTCTGCGAAAGTTTTTTAGTAGCTTCACTCAACCTATTCAACCCCCTTCTAAGTTGCCCTATTACCCTAACAATTGGTATGAGAGCTTTGTTTCTTGTTATTTGAAATGCTTTCCTTTTAAGCATAAAAATCTATTTGAATGACTAACCTTAGTAGCTTTCTTGCTTGTAATTCTCATGCACCAAAGAAGCCTCCATACTTTGATGAAATGAACTACGGATACTGGAAGCAGCCTATGTAAGCATATATTTTATGACCTTTATTATAGATTATTTTATGACACAAATGACTTTCATTTAATTTTAATATCTTAGAATCAAATTGGTTATAAAAAAAGTTAAAATGGACAAAAAAAACTTGTAATCCCATTCTAGATATGGGTCATGTATTCTTGCTAATTAAAGCTTTAATTGATTTCATTCAAATAATTTGATTTAGTCCAGTAAAAAAATTATACTAAATAAATAAATTCACTTTAAAAAATGAAATAACTTTTGTATATATGTAACACGATCCATTAATTTTTTATCTTTTAACTACGTGGATGTCAAACGGAATAAATTATACCCGTTACTTTGATATTACAAAAATAAATATTTTGTTTGAAACATGCAATAAAAGTTTAAAGAAAAAAAAGTTAACATTGCAATTCAGCTAAAAAAAGAAAATTTTATAGTTGTCTTATTTCAAATTTTTACTTTTTGAATAGACTAGTATCAAATGTAGATTTCATTATTATGCATGAAAGATCATCTTTTTATTTATATTTTATGTTCTCAGGAAACTCAACATTATGACGTTTAGTTAGACAACATTAATCTTAGAACTTCATAAATTTTGATGTTTATTCACAAGAATGTAAAACAAGTTATACATATCTCATATTTTTCTCTGACATAACACCTCATATCAAGGGATTACTAATGATTCAAAACGATGCCCGTGCCTAGGATCAAATGAAGCCCCCGTTTGCTCGACTCCTCCTCACCATTAAGCTAATGAAGTCCCCAGCTATTGCTTTAATTAGTTTTTTATTATTAATTTACTACAACAATTAAAAAATCCTGAGAAAGACTTGCAAGAGAGACCGCCAGGCAGTGTCAAAATGCGAGCGCCTTGATTAATATGCTATAAGAGTGTCTAAGTTTTAGTATACATGATGACTGATGAAGTCCATCTTCAGTGTCGCCCCCTCTATTGGAAACACAATGCTATGAAGAGCAAAGCACTCTCGCACCGGACCCATGATTTCTCATGATGAGCAACAACCGGCCTTCTTGATGGCCGAGACATCGTCCCTGCCCCCAATGTTGCTTGTCTGTCCCTTTGGCAGGGCTGCAGGATCATTGCCGATGTCGAGAGCCTTCCTGCTGACAGCGCGGTAGGTCTGAGTCAACACTTCCGTGAAGGCGTTCTCGACATTTAGCGCCTCCAACGTGGATGTCTCCATGAAGAATGTCTTGCTTGGCAAATCCTTTAGCATCGTTGAGGGAGACCGCACGGAGATGGCGCAGGTCCGTCTTGTTACCAACGAACATGATCACTGTGTTGGCCTCGGTGTGGTCTCACAGTTCGTTTAGCCATTTCTCCACATTTTCGAACGTGACGTGCGGAGTGATATCATAGAATAGTCCACACCTTGGTAATACGCCCTTGTGATCGCATGGTGTCTATGTTAAACACAGCAGGTCGTCAGACATATTATCGCCTCAAAAGAAGATCAGATATAATTAAGAATAGATCGTGAACAACTTCCTATTCCCAAGCAGGCCTCTACTCACTGTAATGTTACACTAGCCAGTAATGATCTCCACCAAACACGCAACTCTAACTTATTCCTAAAGCTGGCAACTAACTGCCTTCTTGTTCAATGATCACAGACAACAACTTGCATTAGCATGTTTCTTAGTTCGTGTGTAATATTTGAAAAAAAAAAAGTCAAAAAGAGTCAACATTTGCTATAGTGGACTTCAATTATAAAAGAGGACCAAGAGCTTTCGAGGAGGAACGAAAAGAAGAAAGAAAAGAAAGAAAGAGAGGAAAAGAGAAGAAGAAGAAGAAGAAGAGGAGGAGGGTTTGGTGCCGCGCGAACCTCGCTAAGCCGATTCGACTTCCATTAGCAACGCCTAGTATGTATTCGCACCTCTCGTTCGTTCCATCAAAGTAGTTTCGGATATAGGGCTTGAAATTCGGAATTGTAAGAGATTTGTGTAGCGAAATCCGATTTTTGAATCATTGAGCTGCGTACATACACATAGAATTGATAGTTTATGGTGTTGTGGAGCTATGAGATTTTACAGATCTTGATTTGGACTTACAGTTTGCCTAATATGAATTTTTGAAGTTGGCCGCACAAGGTGAACAGTGCACAACCAGCGGGCTTCAGGCCAATTTTCGTTGGTTTTTGGCTTGATTTTGGGGGGGCCAAGCTGGGGTTTTTGTAGTACTCGGAACGGGTTTTTTTTTTACTATAAGTTTACTAGAATCGGAGTTCGATGGGGAAAGTTATAACACGATTAAGTTTCACATTCAAGTTTCGCATTGCGGATGATTTGGATAATCGCTTTGGAAGAGCGATTTGTGAGCGCGTTTGAGTCATTTTGGTTAGCGTCTAAGCTTGGTTTAGTCGAGTCATTAGTGAAAATGGTGTTTTACATGGTGCTGACGTCAATTTTCGTTTAATTAATAGGATTACGAGATCATCGGCGAGTTTAGCCATGTTGTTTGGTTATGGGGCATTCCCAAGTGAGTGGTGTTATCTCTTTTTTGAGTTTGTAAACTCATATTTCAAAAGCGATATGAATAAAATATGATATGAGTTAAATAGCATTGTTATTGCATAAAAACTCGGATCGGGCATTTACTACCCTGTTGATTATTTGAAATGGTATGGTAAAGCATTTCTGGAAATGGCTTATATATCGATTATCGCGAAATGATTTGAGAGTCGGTCTTGGAAATGTATTGTGAAAGGAGACATGTGTATTGCATTATGAAATAATTTATGAAATGAGTTCGGAAATAATTCAAGAAATGCTCTGCGAAACGTATTCTGGTGGATGAGCCGTGTTGTGAGAAAGTGATTTATTTGATTTGTGAAATGTATTGTGGAGTGGATTTCTAATATTGGATGATACTGATTATGGATTATGAGATTTATTATGGATTTGATATTGTGGATTATTGGAGGATGTGTGTTTTGTGCTCAATATCGCTATGAGCCCATTGAGGGGCTTTGGAGTATGTATATCGAGTTTAGGATATCCTTATGGGCCGAGCCACCGGCTTTGTAGGTGAAAACTTTGCCAAGGGGGGAATCTTGATAGCCTTGTCACAAGGCTTTGTGCCGTGATCATGGTTTGATATTGAGCAATAGATTGGTTGATGGAATGGACCATCGACGTGTGATGTGATATGAAATTGGCCAATAGAGTTGACCACTGACGTGTATTTTTAATAAAGATTGATCAATAGACTTGACCACTGATATTTATGATGATTTAAATAAGTATTTTCTGAATTTGTATAAAGTTTTGATGAAATGCAATAACTCATATTTAATATGATATGTATATGATATTATAGGTTTAAATTATGAGTTTTTCATTATTACTTTTGTAACATCCCGAAATTCGACCCACTTTCGTTATCAATGAAATTGATATCATTTCTCATTGCGTTTTAGTAAGTTTCGCCCGGATATGATCAATCTCGAGATACTGACCAATAGAAAAAGGCTAACTAGGAAAAACGGTACGTTGACCCAAGAACTCGACCGCGAATTGAGTCCGATTCCGAGATATGACGAGAGAATATTTTGTGCCAAGTGGGCCGATCCAAGGAAAGTGATGGATCGAGTTCGATCGACGATATGCGATCGGATAGCGGGTGATTCCGTACGACCGAGAGCGCGCACGCGGCGAACGATCCCAAACTTGTTTCGAATGATCGCGACCCCCGGTGTCACGCCTTGAACCCCGCCGGCTCCCGACATCCCTCCATAGGTCATATTGAACACAACGTCCCAAAAAGCGTTGCCGACCCAAACCCAAACCAAAGGATAAAACACAAGCGGAAGCAAATATCACCCGAACATAATAAAACCATGACCAATGATAGCAATCACAACATAAATAGTATTTTAAATTAACAACAGGAAGTACTTACAACATTCATTACAGGCAAGTACGTACACCAAAAGTGGGTCAGGGAGCCATTAACAACAAAAAGGGATACATGGCTCGACGGTCGGGTAAAAGACTAAGAGAGACTCCTATATCCAAAAAGTGTTAGTCCCACCAAAATAGGGCTACGGTTAGCTCGACTATACGGCACCAAATCCGGATCGGACCCTGAAGAGTCTATCTCCAAGTCCGAGTCGATCTCGATCGGGTTCTCCTCCACATCTCCCTGCTCGATCGCCAAGGGTTCTTCTTCGCTCTCGAGCTCGGATGCCAACTCGGGTTCAGGCTCGGGAACAGGCTCGGAGACCGGTGCCGGTGCTGGACCAGGGTTCACAGGAGGACTGTCGAGATTTGACACCTCGCCATCGGGAGCAAACTTGTCCCAGGGTTCCCAATTGACCGTATTCTCATTATCGAATTGCAACCCCTCAAAACCTCGGATCGGCCTAGAGTTTACCAACCCGACCCTATGAGACCAAGCCAAATAGTCATGGCGTTCCAACTCTTCTCGCCCTACATCTACCCAAACATAAGTACGATACCTAATGTATGCCTCGCCCGGATTCAGACCCGAGTACTCGTTGTCCTCGTGCACCATATGCACGGGGACTCCAAAACGCCTAGGTGGTGTCATGCTCGAGGGTGAGGATCTGAAAATGATTATATAATAACCGTGAGAACGAGTCTCAATAAGCAATACTCTAAACCCTACGTAGGCCAATGCGTACCCAGACAAGTCGTACATGGAATCTAACTCCCCAACATAACGAATTCATCTCGGGTACTTACCTTGCCAATAATTGCGTACCGGCCATGCACGTTAGTCAAATAAAGTATAACAATAACAATAATTTAATACCAACTTACAGTCATACATGCGCCAGCCACAATACCATTCAATCAAAACACCCAGTCAGATCATCCAATCCAACAGTCAAATTCAATCAATCAATCACAATCAGGCCGCATGCATGGTCGAACAACTTTCCACGACCTCCCAGGTCTCTTCACACGGCCCGCGCCATTGCGCCTTAGGCCCCTAACTCATAGCCCGCGCCACTGCGCCTCAGGCTCAGCCCTCAGATCAAGCCGGGTTTAGTCCCGCGTAATCACGCCTCATGACATATTTCCATTCCAATGACCCGCGTAACTTACGCCTCAGGTCTAGTCATGCCTTATTCGCCACACTCGCGTAACCTACGCCTCAAGTTGGCAACCCTCCGATCGATCCGGGCTTTTTCACATGCACATGCACAACAACACAATTCGCCAATCTCACAAGTCGTACCAATCAAAATCCAGGACATATTCACTACGTCACAATTCACCAATCAACAATTCGTACAAATCCAATTCACATCACAGCCCATCACATTGGCCCACAAATCAGTCACATCTGATCACACTTCCGACATTCAAGCCAAACACGTACGATTTCTCATTTTCATCCACACGTGCCACCACGACACGGTCAATCAGAACATCACAATTAGCCATACAGTCACCATAATTTAATCTACCATGCGCCACATAATCCACTCACTAAACGCATTCTAACCGTCTAACTATTTTCTAAGATTAGGCACTAATTTATATCTAAATAAATCTCTAGACAAGTCTAATAGTACCCAGTATACTAAATAAATGTTAGAATATCACTTACTAGGTTTTGGCTCGGTAAAAATCGACTCGAGTCTAAAATGGCCCGAGTGAATAGTGCTGACTAGGCGCGGGCGAGGGCGCAATAGGCACGGGGCTCGGCCACGGCGCTCGGCCACGGGCACACGCAAGGGCACAGGCGCAGCGCGGGCATAAGCGTGGGCACAGGCTCAGGCACGGCAGTGGCTGGTCGGTTGGGCTTGCTCCGATGGCTGGTGGTGGCGGCGACGACGGCGGCAAGCAGCGACGGTCGAGCGCGGCGGCGACGACGGGGAGCTACTCTCCGGCGACGGCGGGAAGTGGAGGAAGAGGAAGAAGGTAGCTAGGGTGAGGGTGTGGCTGGAGCATTCAGCAGCGGCGGCGGTGACGCTCAGACGTCAAGGTGGTGCTGGGGCGGTAGCAGGACAACTGGACGGAGGCTAGGCAGCGCCGAACTACGGCGGCGCGGCGGCGACGTGTTGCTGGAGGTGGCGTCGGACAGGGGCCGGAGAAGCTGCGGAGGGGAAGGAGGATAGGGGGTGGAGGCTAGGGCTGAGGGTGGCGACGGGAGGAGCGGCGACTCGCGGCGGAGCTCAGATGCCGGGATGTTACTGGGGAGCAGATCGAACGGCTGGACTGCGGCCGAGGCTCGTCGGGCGTGGCCACAAGCAGCGACGTCCTCTGGTTTGCCGAGAAGTGGCGATCTGTTCAGGCAACGGTTGGTCGGCGCGGCGACGCGAAGAGGATGGCGTGGTGGCTGGCGGGGCGGTGTCAAGCGGCGGCTGCGGAGGCGGTCGAGCTGAGCGGCGTCGGACGGGACAAGGGGGGAGTAGCTGAGAGGGAGAAGGAGGAGGGTGGAGGGGAGGGGTAGCTGCGACGGGGGTGGCGGCGGCCGGTCGGCGTGCGGCGGTGGCGAGCGGCAACTGGCGGCAAGTAGAGCGGCGTCGGGTGGAACAGAAGTGGTGCGGCTTCATCGGGGGAAAGGAAGGCGAGCGGACACAGAGAAGAGAAGAGAAAAAGAAAGAAGAGAGAAGAAGAGAAGAAGGAAAGAGGAGAGAAGAGAGAGGGAGAGAGATGTGTCGGGGGGGGCGTGCGCATGCATGCATGGACGACGCGTGCATGCGGGGGAGGGGGGAAAAAGAGAGAGAGAGAGAAGGGAGAGAGAAAGAGTGAACACGCGGCAGGGGGGGTTTTCGGCGCGGAGGAGGAGAGAGAGAGAAGAGAAAAAGAGAGAAATGGGGGGAAATTTTAAAAGTTCAATCAAATATTAAATGCAATATAATGGCCCATAATTAAAACCGACAACACCCCGACGATCTAAATTAATCCTAGAATATAATAAAGGACAAAGGCCAAATTAATTCGATCAACTACCATGAGGGAGGTCTATCAGTCCAAATTCGTACCCGATTAAAAACTCCTTTTTCTTCCTACTACCCCTGACAATCTTGACATTGGCTACGACAACATCGACACTGTCCGTTTTATTGCGTCCCGAAATATGAGAAATTTGATACTGAAGTTTGGGTTCTAAATAACGGCCAAATTCGATCGAGCGTGATTCTAGCGAAATCTCAAAATTTAAAACAATAACCGGGAGTGATCAATTCCCGGGCGAGATTTTACTATAAGCACACTGACGAATTACACGTTTATTAAATTCCAAAATTTGGGTCAAAATTCGGGATGTCACACCTGAGACTAGCGATAAATTCTCATGTTCTCCGGAAATCGAGACTGCCACAACTCGAGTAGCCTTAGGTCGATACGCATAACCCCTAAATAGCCGCCCGTTAGTGAGAGACACTAAAACTGCAAATTGAGTTGAATCGATCGTGGAATTGAGTACGGACTTCGGCGTTGAATTTCGTGGGCGTGCGCGACTATTTCGCAAGGACGACGTTATTTTTATGTGGCCACTTATATTTGGAATCCATAGAGTCAAAATTTGGAAATTTGACCCGGGACCGGAAAATTACCGTTTTGCCCTTGTGCCTTAAGTTGGAATTCCGAATTTTGGGGCTTATTTGGGGTTTGTTTTAAGGTTTTATATTGTGTTGTTTCAGCCCAATAATGCTAGAATTTATGGTCCAAAATGCCCTCAAGAGTTTTGCCAAGATTAGATCTCAACCTTTGATTTAGGGGCAAAATTGGTATTTAGAGAAGTTGGCCAACCACTCCACTATCTTCCACTCTCTTTAAACTCTCTAGCCACTCTCTCTCTCTTCTCATTTCTTCCCTCAATCAGCCGGCCATTTCCTCCCCCACGGCAGCACCATCTTCTTCCTTGTTCCCTCTTGTTTTGCTGTAAAGAGCCGCCGCTCGCTGAAAACCGCCGCCGCCGCCGCTCGCCGGAATCCGCTGGCCACGCGCCACCACCACCACCTTGTTCCCCATCTAGCTATTCCTTTTTCCTCTCCCTTCAGCCACACGACCAGCTTCCCCTTCCCCTTCGCCGCTTTGGATCGCCGCCACAAGTCGCCACCGCGCGCACCGCCGGGAAGACCACCGTCACCGCCGCTGCCCTGCCACTGTCCAGCCACCATCGCTGCTTGTTCAACCTTGATTAGAGCTTGGGATTTCAAGTGAGTTTGTCCCTAAACCCTAGTTAGGCTAAATTGCATTTTCTAGATGGTTTTAGGGGTTAAATTAGGGTATTTTAGGGGTTAAATGGTGAGAATTGTTAGGGGTTGTTGTGGTGGATGAATTGAGGGTCTAGGGTGATCATTTGGACGAGGTTTAGTGGCTCGTATGGTGCTGTGTGTTGGCTGAAAACAGCGGATTGAAAGCGGCCCGAGTGTGGTCAAGTTTGGGTTCGAACGTGGAGCGTAGAGTGCGTCCGATAGAACGATCGTAGTGGCTGAATTTGTGGTGCATTTGGTGATTGAGATTGATGATTTAAATGAGATTTAGCGGGCTGTGAAGTGCTGTAATGAGACAGAGTGTAAATGCCTTGAATTGGACAAAAATTGAGGAATTGGCGGAGGAAATTTACGGACCGAGTAGTGGCTGTTCTTGGGGTTAATTTGCGGCTTGAGTTGGAGATTTTAGTTGAGATTTGAGGGCTTAGAATGGACCGAGTAGTGGCTGGATAGAATTGGATTGGATCGGCACAAGTTGGAGTGTGTTCGGATTTAGTTGCGGATTTTAGTGCATACCTAAGCCGGTTCTCGTGGAGGCTGATTTATTGGTGATTTAATGGACTAATGTGGTGATTTTGAAGGTGGAATAGTGGCCTAAAGAAGGCTGTACAATGGATGTACATTATGGAGTTAATTGGACCTCGTTCGGTCAATGTGTGATTTTTGTGTGAAACGCTAAGTATGTTTTGATTTGCCTATGTAGTGGCTGAATTGTGCACAAATTATGATTGATTATATGATGCCATGTTGTGTGTTTGATGTGGCCAAGTGATGAGATGCTTGGTGGGCCCTAAACTTGTGTAAGTTCTATTGGTTTCATTGTGTGATTTTGTGTACCAATTAAGCACCATGGCTATGTTGAGTGAATTGCATAAGTGAGTATGTTATGGCACCAATTGAGCATGTTGCGATATCTATTAAGTGTGTGGTCAAGTGAAGTTGAATGCTCAACGTAGAAGTTTGGGTGCCTGAATGTGATTGTTGTCGCCATGAGCATATATACCAAGCATTGGCATAGCATGTGCATCTTGTGAGTGTCCACGAATGACATGAGCGTGTGATTACTTAATAGCCCTGATACGTTTTACGCGGAGTTCAGATAATAATTGGTGAGTGAATGTGTGATCACATGAGACCCTGATGCGTTTTACGCGGGGTAGTGAACTGTCTTGATGCGTTTTACGCGGGACGATGCCCGGATTACCGGAAGATGACCAGCCTGCTGCGTTTTACGCGGGTTGAGTGTCATGAGCCTGATGCATTTTACGCGGGCCGGAGATCGATCTCAACATAATAGACCTGATGCGTTTTACGCGGGTCGATGAAATTGGAATTGCAAGTGTGCAGGAGTGCAAGTGTGCGACGTGCATCAATGACGCATGAAATTGAGTGTGAGCACGAGCATATGCATTTTGTGTGTCACGATTGATCATTATGCGCATATGTGATGTGATCAGATTTTATGGCATTATTGTAGTTATGGATAATGTGCCTAACCTGCAGGGTCTTGTAATATTAGATTTGGGGTCGAGAGTCTGAATCATTTAGATTGATATGTGTATTGTTTGGTTTCCGTTGGGAGGTGCATGTTAGCCTAGCTTAAGTTTAGGGAACTTTACTCGCTGAGATTTATTCTCACGGTTGTTAAAACCCACATTTTCATACTCCCGACCTTGAGATGCCTCCGATACCAATTCATTTTGGGATTCCTCTCTGGATCGATGTGGAGGAGTCAGTGTACCCTACTGGGGGCGAAGATTTTTGGGTTAGATACCTCTCTACGGTTTGGGTCAAGGTGGGTGAAGACCCCCACGAGGCTCATAAGTATATAACTTGGTGTATTCGGGATTAGGAGGGGACCTACGGACCTTTCCGAACTTTTAAGATTCCGCTGACGGATGCCGGGGATCTGGAACCCCAGTGTCGTGATGGGGAATTGCCGAGCCCCGATCACATGTCGGAGGAAGGGAGTACAGCTCCGGTGCCGATGGAGTCAGAGGACGAGGGGCCCGAGCCCATGGAGCAGGATGCGGAGCCGGAGGACAAAGCCGAGCCGATGGATTCCGAGGAGGAGTCATTGGGGGCCGAGTCCGAGCAGGATTCCTTGGACTCCGAGGTTGAGATGTCTAACAGCTCTTCCGAGTCATCGAGATCCAACTCGAACTGGGTCCCGTAGGTTAGTCTTAGTCCTAGATCCGAGAGGGCCAGTACCTTTTTGACTAGAGCCATTTTAGTGTAGTATCCCTGACCGCCCCAGGCCACTTACCCCTTTTTGTCAGTAGTGGCCATTGACCCGCTTTTGATTTTTGAGCGTGGGCTGTATATGAATATTGTATATGTTTCCCAATGTCAATGCAAGTGTATATTTGTTCTTGTTGGTTGTCGTGTGGCTATCCGTGGTTATGTGGTTTAAATTTGTTCATGTGGTGTATTGCTTCCGCATGTGTTTTAATCTCTGTGTTGGGCGTTGGGTCGGCGACGCGTCCTGGGAGATCGCACTTGATTTGACCTTTGCAAGGGATGTGGCGTACCATAGGGTGCGGGATGTGACAACTTTATATATGCATAGTAGTTGCTCGAGCTGCTTAGAAGAGATACGCACTACTTACTGAGCTGTGGTTGCTCACCCCTCTTTTTCCCAATTCTTTCAGGTTCTTTGTTTAGCAGCCAATAAAGCGAGAGCGATGTCATGGGGACATTTTTTCCTTCAGCTTTGGACTCAAACGAACATTAACCAAACCAGAGGGAAGTGCTGGCAACTCATGAAGCATGTCACAGTGAAGTAGATCAAGATTCTCCAGCTTGGAAAGATGCTTGATTTCAGAAGGTAGGCTGCAAATACCAGTATGTTGCAGCCTCAAGATTCTCAGATGAATTAGCTTCCCAATGTCTCTAGGAATCCCCCCTTTTAAACTCCTACACGCGGAGGCATGTATTTCTTCAAGGCTATGTAGACGCCCAATAAAACTAGGAAATTCTCTTACGAAACAATAGTCCATCTTCAACACTCTCAAACTCTGCAAATTTCCAAAGGAATCTGGCAATTTCGAAACACATGTTCCCGAAATATCCAGTTCCTCCAAAGAGCTTCCTAATTGGCCAATGGACTCTGGAAGTTCTCGGATCCAACGACAGTTCCTCAATGACAAGCGTTGGAGTTTCACCAGCTCTCCAACTCCATCAGGGAGTTCAGTAATCTTTGAATTATCTACTGAGAGTATTGTAAGTGATATCAGGTGCTCGAATGAATGGGGCAAGAGACTCAATGACGAGCAATTGGAGGCACAAAGAGTTTCAAGTTTCTTTAAATCACCTTCCAAAGGAATTTCTTCCACAGAAGTCCCGTCAATAAGGAGCTCCTTCAAAGATTCCAAGCCACCCAGTTCGTCAGGCAACATGTTGAGTTCAGTGCAGGACTTCAAATTCAGGCAAAGCAACTTTTTGAGACCAGCGACTGAAGGATCTAAATGGACCAATCGAGAGCATCGCTCTAGAATCAGTATCTCCAAATTTGGGAAGCTAGAAAATGTAGGACTCATCAGTAAGTCAATGCAACCGGTGAGATTCAAAACTTTCAATTGCTCCATCTGTAAAACAAGAGAGAAAAATTCATGAGGTCAATTGTCAAATAATTAACAGAATAAATGCATAGCAGTGAATAGGAAACCACCTTGATTAACCTCCAACCTCCCCAGTCTTCGGTGACTTTGCTCCATGAAAGATCAAGAATGACCAATTCAGTCAGACTAAATTCTGTTGCTTCGAAATCCCTCGGGCACCCTTGCCAACAAAGCCACCTTAACTTTGGAAATACATTTACAAAATTTCCAGCCATACTTGCATGATCCAATTGCAAGAACCTTATGTTTGGCATGCTCTTGAAATAGGTTTCCGTACATACATGAAGAGGACGATTTTTGAAGTCAAAGCAAAGGGCTTCCACCTCTTCCAGTCCCTATATTTGCCAAGAGTATAGAATCAATCTGAAGCTATAAACTACAATGGAACAATTTTGCTACATGATAAGGACTAGTCTGCTTTCTTTTCCACGGATGCCAAGACAATCTATCGATGGTAAAATAACTAAAAACTGGAAAACAAATTAGACCTTATACATCAAGGCTTTCACTTTGCAGAAGAAAGCAAAAACAATTGAACCAAAAACCTTTACCTCTTTCCGGTTGATTACTGTCAGGTCTGTATCATCCATGTATAGTCTACTGTGCCTTACAGTATATCTAGGCTCTTCTTGATCTATAGTTCTGCTGAGGCGCTTCAACAGTTTATGCATCCACAGCATGTTATCTTCTCCAATTTTTGCTAGGGGCATCAAAACATGGTGAGAAAGCAAAAGATCTCGCTCGGGCCACATATATGATGCAATTCGGTTATCCATGCCATTGGCAAACCATGCTATGTCCCAAAATATTTGTTTCTGCTTTTCATCTAATGCTTCATAGCAGATTTTCAAAATCTCCCTGCAATCCTTCAGAATCTCTCGAGAGTTCTCCTTCCGTGGTTTTATCAAGTCCTCTATCTTCCTCCAATCTTCTATTGTTTTTCCACGCAGAAATGAACCGATGACTTCAATAGCATATGGAACCTGCCCCGTAGCTTTGACAATGCGATTCACAATTTCAGGACAGTCAGGTATAAAATTATCTGTTCTTGAAGCATGCTTGCAAAAAAGTTCAAGAGCTTGATCATTATCCATCTCAGTCACTTCATAGGTACAAGCCATGCCTTGAGAAACATATCTTTGGAGAATTCCATCATTTTCTGAAGTAACAATTATTCGACTTCCAGAACCAAACCAGTCAAGCTGGTCTCCTACGAGATCACTAAGATGAGACTGTTCTTCCACATCATCTAGGACAATAAGAACTTTTATACTGCGAAATACATCCAGGAAGAACTTGATTCCTCTTTTGAGATAAGCAATATTGCCATCTCGCTTAAGAATATCACATATCAACTTAGTTTGCACAAACTGAATACCACCAACATTTTGTGCTGTTTCTCCAATCTCTGCAAGAAAGCTACAACTGTCAAAACAAGAGGAGAGTCGGTCGTACACGACCTTCGCAATAGTTGTCTTGCCGATTCCAGCAGTTCCACCGATTCCAACCATGCACACTTTACCCCCATCATCTTCTATTTCCAATAACTTGATTACATCTTTCACTCGATCGTCAATCCCAATTACATGTTCAATAGTGGCAACTGAGGTCTGCAACGATTCCAAAGGGAAACTAGGAAGTTTCAGCTCCTTGAGATGTAGAAGTGGTGGAATCCGTTCCAAATTAGGACTTTCCCATATCCTCAGTGCAGACAGATTAGGAAGTGATGAGAGGGTATGAAGATCACTCTCTGTGTACTCCACTACAGGTAGCGCACCAATTTCCAAACGCTTGAGGCTAGTAAGCTCACCAAGTGCTGGGAGGCTTTTGCATCCTGCACAATCAAACAACCGTAGCTCCACTATCTTAACCATGCGAGATATCCAGCTTGGAAACCTTGCACTCCCGTAGCCTCTTATTTCTAAGCTTCGAAGATTTAAGCTTGGCTGCAGCTCTTTGAGTAGAATTTCATCACTTTCTTTTCCGGCAAACACTAATACTAGCGAAACTAATGAATCCTTCTCCTTCAAGTTCGCAGCATTTGATTCTGCTGCCACATCTTCCATTTTTCCCTTAACTTCAATTCTAAGGCTTCCTCTCAACTTGCTTAACCTGTTCAACTCCCCAAGCCCACCCCAATTCTTTGGACGGGAATCATCCCTGGGCAAAAGGAAATCTGTTAGATTGTGCAAAAGAGTCAACTGGCCCAATCCACGTGGCATGTGAGATAGTGCATTACAATTGCTAATCTCTAGTTGCCTAAGGTTGACCAATTTTCTTATATCCCTTGGCAATTCCATTAGCTTGTAACACATATTTAGTTTAAGTACTTGCAAGCTATGCAATCTTGTCATAGAATTAGGAAGCCTTATGATTCCTTCATTTTCAGAGAGATCCAGAAATGTCAGGTGCCTCAACTCACAAATGGAACTTGGCAACTTCTCAATACCACTATCATGCCAATCCAAGGCACGCAAGAACTTGAAACTAGAAATGAAATCGCAAAGAGTTTTTTCACCCATTTGAATTTCACACCTCGAGGTTTCCATCTGATCTGTTTTGATGAATGTCCTCAGATGTTTTGCTCTGAGTAGTGTAGATGGAAGTCCTCGTTTTAAATCTAAAGTTGAACCCCATGATACATGACGAATTCTTTCAACATTAGATGACCATGTCCGATCAATTCCTTGAGAATACTCATTTTCAGCAACTATGCGTGCTAGGGTATTCAATATACCATGCATCTTACAAGACGTCACATTTCCAAATTCATCTTCAATGCAGTCGTGAAAGAAATTTCTCCTGAGTAGATCCATGAAATAATCATGAGCAATATCTTCCATATCCCAGTCTACATTGTCTATTGGGCGGATAAAGCCTTCTGCTATCCAGAGACTCGTCAACATGAGTTTATCAATCACAGAATCCTCGGGAAACAATGAACAGAAGACAAAGCACTGTTTTAAATGGGACGGGAGATGTTCATAACTAAGCTTTAGATGTGAAATAATGCCATAAAAATCTGCAGAAACTTCTGGGATCTCGTGCTCGAAATGTAGCCACTCGTCTGCACTTTTCATTAACAATAATATACTTCCAATTGTTCGTATAGCCAGAGGGATTCCACCGCATTTTTTTACTATCCGCCTCCCGATAGTTAGCTTAATTGAATCTCTAGTCTCTTCTTCTTCCTCACATGCCATTCTCATCAATAAATCTAAAGACGAGTTTTCCGAAAGGGCCTCCAGGAAATAAGACGGGGTTGTGCCCATGGAGCGGGCAACAGACTGCACGCGTGTTGTTATCAGAATCTTGCTTCCTTCCACACCTCCCATCAATAAACTTTTCAATCTCCCCCATTGTTCATGAAGATGCGACATTACATCGTCGATAACCAGGAGATATTTTCTTCCCCCAACAAGTTCCACGAATCGATTTTGCAATTGCTCCAACTCAATGTCGTCTACTCCCTCGTTGGTTGCGCTCTCTATGATTTTTTGCAATGCCATTTTGAGATCGCACAAGTGACGTACACATACCCATATCCCTTGTTGACCATGTCATCTTTGTACAGACATCGAGCAAGAGCCGTCTTTCCAACCCCACCCACACCACATATCGAAAGCACCGGAATATTTTCTCCAGCGTCAGAGCCTAACAAGAACTTCAAGATTGCGCTTTTGGCGCCATCTCTCCCTATAATCTCCTCCTCGTACCCAAAGGAGTCCGACCGCTCTCTCCTCCTCCTCGACCCACTCTCTACTTGCACATCCTCCCGCAGGTCAAAATCCCTCCCTTTAGCAGCAATGGCCTCCATTCTCTTCCTAATTCTCCTCACGCGGGCGGTCATCTTCAGCCCCAGAGCCAGTCCATTCGAAGGAGAGAAGAAGGTGATTACCTGCTCCAACTTCTCGTCCTTGCCCGGCAATTCTCGCCGCGTGACTTCGATGCTCCACTCTTGCAGCAAGTCCTCCGCGTCGTAGAAAGCAGCTTTGAGGTCGTCGAACCACTCGCGGATTCCTCCGGGGGTCTGGACCACCATGAACTGCTGATCCATGAAGTCGTCGAGCAACCGCTTCTCCGCATCGTGCACTACGCTTCGGAGGGCGGAGACGGTCTTCTTGAGCTTGTGTAATTCGCCGCCGACGGCCCATGACTTTCCATCCTTTGGCAGATCATCCAGAAGGTCAGATATCCTCCAGATGATCGCCTCCGCCATAGCTCTTCCGAGGTTGAAGGAGGGATCCCTGCTGCTCCCTCTTTCTCTTTCGGGACGCTGCTCTCGCTATGCGTCTTCTGGGGAGGGCTCCTCCACTCCTGTTATGGCAGGGCTAAATCAACATAAAGAGAAGAAAATATTATCGTTTAACTGTTTGGGTATGTGGCCAAAAAAAAAAAAACTCTTTGGGTAAAAGTGGACCAAAGAAAAACTTTTTGTGTAAAAGAAAAGGTGACAAGTGCCCTCAATTTCCTAAAATTTATCACGAGAATGTAATCAAATCTTAGAATTTTAAAAAGTACAATTAACTCTTAAAATTTATCGCGGAATTACAATTGAATCTTAAAACTTTTAAAAAGAATAATCAAATCTTAAAACCTGTTACGAAAATTCAATTGAGTTATAAAATTTTCAAAAAGTACAATCAACGAAATAATTTGATTAGATCAATTTGATAGTTTTTAGGACTTGATTGTATTTTTTTTAAGTTTTAAGAGTCAATTGCACTTTTGTGATAAGTTTTAGGACTCAATTGCACTTTTTGAAAGTCGTAGGACTCAATTACACTTTTATCACAACATTAAGGATTTCTAATGCATTTGCCAAAAAAAAAAAAAAAACCTATTATGCGATTGGGCTACTTTTACGGGATGCATTTTGATTGTTGAGACCACGGTGGCCGGAGTATTCTAAACTTTTTAAGGTAGGGAAATTGCTTTGACCTTTAAAAATTACAAAAACAAAAATGAGTTCATCATAAAAATCAATTTAAGATAATGAATTCCAAGTCCAACAAAACTTGTGTAAAAGGAGGGATAGGCCACTTTACCTACGGGGCAATCATAGACTTGCATTTCATAGTGATTACATGATCAATATTTAATTAGAGTCTTCAGATCATATTTTCTCTCCACATATGAGGTTAAGTATTGATGATCCGATTGATAACGATGCAAGGGGCATGACGCCATGAAGAAGGCAGTACCAACCCAACCCAACTTTTGGACCATTTCTACCATATTGCATCCCTTGAATATCATAATTATCACACCTGAATTCTTACCAAAAAAAAAAAAAAAGGCGAATGACATAGCCGTCCCTTATCCAAAGGACCCACCTAAAACAATAAACCAACGTAAACCTGCTATCATACACACACTTATATATAGACAGACACATACATCTATATACTTCATAGAAGGAGTTGATTTTGAGATCAAAGTTTATAAAATCCATCAATAAGATATATGTGTCTCCAAACTCAAATAAACCCAACAATTATTATCAGACATACACAACTCATACCCAATAGTGTCCAAATCCAACTACAGAAATCCTCGTTGATATTGCTCTCGCCCTATTTGCCACCAACTAACAAACATTTAAAATGTTGGAAAGAATGGGGCGAGCAATTACAACTTAGTGAGTATTGCGTATCTCTTCTAAGTAGATCGAGCATCCACTATACATATTTACAAAACATATCGAAACTTATTTAATTAAAATTCACTATATAACATATATACAAGGTTAAAAACAAATTTTATGTTTTCAACAAAAGTTTATACATATTTGAAATATTCATTTCGTCAATAATGTCAAAACAAGTATCAATAATTCAGTCTATTGATCAATTTTAATAACTCAAATAACAATAGTCTCTTCCAATAATTAGTTTCATCAAACCTCACATCGATGGTTGATTATATCGACTAATCTATATTAAATATCTAACTATGATTATGTTTAACATTCGTAACAAAGGCGATCAAGTTTACCCCGTTGGCTAGGTCTACCACCTATATTAGCCAGTGGTTCAGCCTAGAACGACTCAATACATAAATCAATACATTTCACAACTCATAAAACTGGTTTCACAAACCGAATCACATCACATTTCACAACTCAATTTATTAAATAGAATACATTTCATAAATCAATACATATGACCTTTCATAAACCATATTCAAAGTCAAAGCTTTTCGTACTTCTTTCGCAAATAGGTTTCACAAATCCAAAATATATAATTTTTCCAAACTGCGTTCATCGTAAAAATATATATTTCACAGTATATTTCTCATATCATTTCAAAATTCATTCCATAAACTTGGTTCACAAATCGGTATTTATGTTAGTTCTCACAACTACCAAAACGTCATAAATGTCTAATCCAAATTTTATGAAACAAACATACTTTAATAACTCATATGATGCTCAAATCTTTATCACCACTCACCTGAGGAAGCTGAAAACCGACTTACGAAGGTTCCTCAAGCCAATGCACTTGTATTCTTACCAATTAACCGAAAAATGATAACAAAATCTGAATAAAACAATACCCCAATGAATGACTTGACAAAACCACGCTCAATAGTCAACGAATTGACACTTACGTGCTAACAAAGAAACTTGTTTATAACATAATTCTTGCACTTCAAACTTCCGAAATTCATTTCGATCAAATTGTACTTCAAAATCAATTTTTCGTCAAATGCTACAACTCTACAACACCCTCGACTATCATTCCCGTTTAAAATCCACAGCTTAATAACTCCATAATCAAATCTTGCTGTTCAAAATCGACCTAACTTCAAATTTGTGTCCTGATTTCGAAAATTACTCTAATTATATGAAAAATTGGCTTGAATACTTATTATGTGTTGCAATTCGGAGTTGATTCGGGTTGTTGGGGTGTCCAGATCATTTTTTTATTTTCTTCTTTTCCTCTTCTCCTTCCGCGAACGAGCTCACTCTCACTGTTTCGTCTACTGGAGTGGAAATAGATGGGCTGGGGCTTGGGCTTGGCTTTCAGAGATATGGGCGACAAGTCGGTTTGATGCCTATTATTGCAACAATAGTCCGATTCTATTAGCATATGAAGTCAATTGAGTTGGTCATCAAACTGTTAGGCACTCTTCTTAATATTTGAGATTTTATTTTCATTTCGTGCATAACGCTAATGATTTGTCATATCGCTAGTGTACAAAGGCACTTTGCTTGGGCATAATCAATGCAAGAAGATTGAGGGGCCCTGATTGGAAGGACTACTGTACTTCCTTGAAAACATCCTTCGGTACCACATCCCAATTCTCTCTACGAAACAAAGCATTCATTTCATCAGGCCCAGGTGCTTTAAGGGATCCCAATTCGAAAACCGCCTCTTTCACTTGAGTTAGTCATCTATTAATGTCCTCACTCATCAAAACAGGAAACCGATCAATAACAGGAAGGAAATTGCAATGTCCTGTATGAGTGTATAACTCCCTGAAAAACTGCGGTATCATCTGTTGGGGTCCTCTTCATCGTCTTAAGGATTCTTGAGAATACAGATCCTGTTTTGCCGTCTTCTTTGAATGGTAGTTGCATGGAAGAGTTTTGTGTTTATTCCCCCAACGCAACGAATTAATTTGAGCCCTCGTAACCCAACACATTTCCTCTTGGTGCCACAGTTTCTCTATCTGAGATTCAAGTTATGCTTCTCTGTCCCTGTCATGCATAGCTCCGTTGCTATTTTTATCAGTTGTGGTAACTCAGAACTCAGGGCCTACACCGGACGTCTGACATTAGAGACTTTTGTTGTACTCCAACTAGCCAATATCTCTTACACGTGTTCTGTTATTCCAAGCAAAGTTTTTCCACAGCAATTGCCGGAATTGCAGGCTTCACAAACGATTTTCCAACACCCTTCAGGATAGTTAACAGGACTAAAACTAATTCAGGCTGCAAATAACGGAGTGTCCTTCAGATACACTCTCAATCATTACTTACCATGATGATACTTTCAGTAATTGCAGATGCTAAATCATGCTTCAATTATGAATCATAGGTAATGCTTTTCAGAAACATATGTAGAAACCCTGCAGAATAAGTTCAAAAGATAAAAGAAAGAGAACAGAAGCAAACAATAAGCAAGAGTATCTGGTAATTTCATTTGTTTTTAAATATAAGAAATTCAGCTAACATTAATATGCTATAAGCTTGTCTAAGCTTTTGTATACAGGATGACTGATCAAATCCATCTTCAGTGGTTTCTCCCTCTTGGGTGAGCACAATGCTATGAAGAGCAAAGCACTTTTGTACCCGAACCAACATTTCTCACGACGAGCAACAACTGGCTTTCTTGACGGTTGAGACATTGTCCATGTTCCCAACATTGATTGTCTGTCCCTTGGGCAGGGCTGTGGGGTCGTCACCGATGTTGAGAGCCTTCCTGCTGACCACGGGGTACATCTGAGTTAACACTTCCATGAAGCAGTTCTCAACATTGAGTGCCTCCAATGCGGATGTCTCCATGAAGAAGGTGAGCTCTTGCTCGGCGAATGCTTTGGCATAGTCAAGCGAGACTGCACGGAGAGGGCACAGGTCTGCCTTGTTCCCAACTTGCATGATCATGATGGTGGCCTCGGTGTGGTCTTGGAGTTCCTTTAGCCACCTCTCCATATTCTCGAACGTGATGTGCGGAGTGATATCATAGACCAGTAAAGTGCCCACCGCACCTCAAAAGAAGATCATGAACAACTTCCTATTCACAAGCAGGCCTCTACTCGCTGTAATTTTACATTAGCCAGTAATGATCTGTACCAAATACACAACTCTAACTTATTCCTAAAGCTGGCAATTAAACTGCCTTGTTGTTCAATGATCACAAACGACAACTTGTATTAGTATGTTTCTTAGTTCATGTAAATCCATTCCGGTTATGAATTGCAATCCAACTCTTTGAATGATTTATTGGGGACGAAGCAAATTTGAATAACCGCAATTAGCTGCACGACAAATGTAGAAAGCGAGTTAGCTGTTGTGACTGAACTTCTTGCACGTGACGTGCAAACAACAATGCTAATGTAAACTTTTTCTTCACCCATAATAAACTTAATCATTCAGGAATTCTTGACATATATTAGTTTGTGTCTCAAAATCTGTCAGATACAAATTCTCATCTCTGAATATACATGAATCAAGGTGGGTCATTAAATCCAAACATTGTCAATCTTAAATACCAGACATACACACGAATCCGCCACAAATCCTGTCTAAGAAAAGTAAATCATGCGTAAACAGACTTTTATGATAAGGATTGCATGAGATTTGCCTAAGAGTTGATTTGCACAGACAGCTCTACACAACTAGATTATGATATTGAAAGGAGTTTTAGAAAACAAGACATCCAGCTAAGAAAGATTGTCTAATCAAAAGCTGTGTAGGTTAAGTAAGGAAATTCATAGAAAGGAGGAGGAGATAAAGTTGCTCACAAGAAGAAGCTGAGTGCGTAGAAGAAGAATCTGAAGAAGAATCGGAAGAAGAATCAGGAGAGAAATCTGGTGAAGAGTGTGAAGTAAGTAATGCCTGCCTGCCTGCCTATTTCGGTTGAAAATGTCATATGATAGCCTTCAATTGTTTAAGGAGAGACTTGATTTTGTTAAACTGTGTGGTGTATTTGTGCCAAAAAAATTGCAGAAGCGGAAAGGGACTGAAAGTGTTGTTCAAATTAAAAATCCAAAGATGGAGGGAGAAGTTAAGCCAGATAGGTTGGGAGACAGTTGTTGCCTTGTTGGTGAAGGGGAGGGAAAGTAAAAACTCGAACCTTTTATCTGTGAGATGTAGTTAAGTCAATCAATCAAAACAAAGAGCAAAGACAAGCAGTGTTGTGTCTCGTCTTTGTTGATAATCCAGTGAAGCCTAGCATATATAGTTTATGATCTCACTGCTACAGTTTATGGCCAGAGAGTTTAATTTGAACCCTCATTTGGACCTCCTATCGAAGTGTAATGTTGAAATCATTCAAAATTAGTCATAGTCAATTATCATATATTAGATTAAAGAAAGATTCCGGATATCAAAATTTAAAAGCTACAGCAAGTCATAGCTTATCCCAAAAGATCACTTAGCAGCTTAGTCCATAGTTTGTATTTTACGTTATATTGCATCTCACTAGCCAGCAGGCTCAGGTTTAATATTGGGTTCTAAATTAGTGCTTGTGTATATTCTATCAGGAGCGTCTGAGTTTTCTGTTTGAATGTCATCTGAGACAAATCCAATCAGGAAAATGGGACTAGACAATGGGAAATCTTAATGTCTTTTCGTTTCTTTTCTTCCTTCCCATATAGATCAGAAATCTGCATTGTTCTGTAGCAGGATGTAGAGTTGCCTCCATAAGATTTTAAGAGTAATATCCTTCTCATTGTTGTTGGAGGTGTTATTAAAATCGTGTGGTGCACAATTTACACCCCACAATTTGATTGACTTCATATATAAATTGATTCTTTTCGAGGGTGTGAAGCAAGTTAAAATGAATCGTCCAATTCAGTCGCGATTCATTTACAATTCGGCTCCGATTGATCAATGCAGCTGTGTCTATCAAGTGCATCATTTAATATTACTCTAAAATCCAGTGGTCTAACAGCCTGAAACCTAATTTGAGTTTGATAGTAAAATACATACTCTGAACAACTAGATGAAGGCTAAAAAATGCATGCTGGAAAAGTGAGGATATCCTTATATGTTATAACCATGCAAACTACGTGGTCAATCTTGACTATACTTCTCCGTCAGTTTCTGCTCTTTTGTTTTATTGAATGATCATTCATCGTATCTATTCCCTTCTCCTTTCTAGTATTGATTTTTGGTGCTCATTGTTGCAATCTTATTGACTGCAGAGTAGCCCTCATTCGGCAAAAAAGAGCGGAAGCTGCCAAGAAGCGAGAAGAAGAGAAAGCTGGTAAAGTCTTTGAGGCTGCTATATTTGTCGTTCTGGTTTCACCACTATCACCAAAACTGATTCAAAAACTCTCTTTTCATCTACAGCCAAAGAACTGAAGAAGGCGGATGCTCGCAAATGATCCTTAGAGAGAGCGCGCACAGAGGAGTGTTCTCTTGCAAAACAACAAAAAGAATATGTGAAGATTAAAGACGTCACTTTTCTATTTTAGCAATTGGTGCAAACAGTATAGTTTCTTTTCCCAGTATATTACTACTGAAAGCATGTGGTACTGTTCTCGATTGGCCTTCCTATGAGTAAAGGTGTTTCCGGTGACTATCTAGAAAGTCTACAATGTTCAGCTTGTTCGCAGAGACATGTTTTGCTCAGGAGTTGCTACGTCAGGTGACTGCTCTTTCCCATGCTAGTTCAGGCTCAGAACTGCGTGGATCGACTGTCCATTAATATATGGATTACCCTTATAAAAAGATCATATGATAAATAGGCACTGTGATTACAAGAACAAGGCTATTTGTGTTAGACTTAATTATCATAGCCACGAGGGGATGACGCTGCCAAGCATCTCTGCTCAATGTACCCAAGGTTGATTTTGAAGTTGGAATATGGTGTTTCAAGGTTAATTCATTCTTGTTTGATCTTTTTGTCCCTTGAATGAGAAAATGTGGAATCAGGTCTAAAGGTGCTTCCCTAGCCTGACTACGCAAGGGAATGCAGAGGGACATTGGACTACTTTATTGGCAGCTAAAACATGATGGAGAAGATGAAAACAAGTACGGGAAAACTGGGTGAATCTCTTGCAATTCTTATCTCTATTTGCCGTGGAACGACTAGATTGCAAATCCCAATTTTCTGTTTACTTCTTCACCAAGAAAATGTGCTTTTCCTAAGGACTTCTGTTAATTATTTTTGTTGATTGTGTTAAAACATAAACACCCGAAAAGAAGTCTTGTACAACTACTGTCCACCTTAAATGAAACAAACTCTTCCTCCGTCCTACGACCTGTTCCCATTCATTGAAGAGTCTTCGGACTCGGTCTTTTAAGGAAAACTAAGCATGCTTAATGTAAGCTCGAGCGACATATCTGTTCGAAAAACATATAGCAAACATAAATATGCTATTAGCTTGCCTAATTACGTGATGATTTCTCAAAGCCAACTCTACTCTGCAGCATTCCGGAATGAAACCCATCTTGAAGCATGGAACTCAGATGCTTCAGGCCTCAGTTAACAAGATGCTCCAGTACTGTGTCTACTTAGTATGGATCTGCGGCTTTCTCACCGGTTTGGTCTTGATGACACCGTATTTTTCAGCATGCATTCTGAAGATTGAGACTACCTCTGTGGCCCTGAACTTTCTGATTCAAATTAAGCAAGGATCTAAGGCCTGTGTGCTCGATAAATTAACTGGGATGTAGGCGCGATGACAGTCCTAATGTGATGCACTTTTTGCTTGTTCTAGTTGCATCTAATCCATTTCTTGTTGATGGTCGATCTAGATAGCGTTACCTAGAAGCAGCACACTGTAGAGAGAAAGAGGAAGAGGATAGAGCATGAACCTATGAGATGAATGTGAAGAAGCCAGAGAAATAGAGACCCTGGAACAGCGTGCTGATGTAAATGCGTTCCGCCCTGCACGAGCAATATCAACATTTTCATCGCCACTTCCTGTAAGGTTTCTGAGTATTTACTTATTCCAGGTGCAAAGGCTATCCTTGGACTCAAAATGAACAAAATCAGGAACCTAATGGATCGAATCCATTCTTGTCTGCTACGGTAGAGCTGGGCCTTACTCATCTTGACATTTCGCTTTTTAAATGAGACTTTTCCTTTTATGAGGAACTTTTTATTTTTGCCATTGCCCAGTTTCGAGCAACCGTCACTTTCCCTCTCGGTTTGATGAAGGTTCCAGTTCGACATGGACTCGAAAATGACTACCGAGTAATCCTACAACCACTCCACTCTATTAACTAGATGGAGCAAAATATTTTGGATTCTGATGGATGACCAACAATCCCCAAAACTTAACAAGCTAGCTTGTGAATTTGAGACTCCAGTAGGATCAGAGTGAGAAAAGTTTTAGCCACTTAAGGCCATCACTTCACGTTCTGACACATTTTCAGCAATGTAATAAGCTCCTGCTGTCACTTCATATTCTTCATCCAGCAATGTGCATATACACTACGAATCCTATGGAATACTGATGACCACAAAAAGATTTCTGTCGGTCGCTATGCGTGTTTTTATTTTCCAACCAGAACATGAAGCTCCATTGCTAAACCAAAAAGAGGACCTGGACCGTTCATCTCTGGAGGTCAGGACCACATTGAATGGTCAACCCACTAAGTACATGAGGGACAACTTTCCTTTAAAGGAATTATCTATTTATGATTGGTCCCGGGAAATTCTGGAAATATGAAACAAAGAAGGACAAAGAAGTAAGTCCTAAGCAGATCAAATTCCAAATAATCAAACTATTGAATATATTGATTAAAAAGGTATTGAATTTTATGAAGATCTCTATTATAAAATGCTAATGCAGAAGCAAAGATATATTCTAATATAAAGATGCAGATTTCTACACAGAAGATTATTAAATAAATAAAATTAATTAAAATGACGAGCATTATAAATAATAAAGATACCGTAAGCAAGATATAGAATAAGAAGAATAACAACAAGTATCTATAAATCAACCATGTAGGTGGCATACAATATATTATAATAATATAAGGACAAAACAGTAAAAAGAAGTAAGGATATATAATAATTGCAGAAATTTGCTGTTAAGTAAAATTACAGACCATCCACAGGCGGTTCGACCTGCCGATTGTGGGGTTTGTAAATGTAAATGCAGGAATTTAAATGCGAAATATGAAAAATTACTGTATAAACAATATTAAATATTACAACAACAGTATTGAAGATTACAACTGAAATAGAAGTACAAGTGCAAAATGAAACTTTAGGATCATCAGATCATAGACAAGATCTGGAATCTAAAGTATTGCAAGAATCAGAAGGGTATAGATGGTGGTAGGTCTTATGAAGTTCCGAATGAAACTTTGTATTTCCCGAGAATAGTACTAGCAAATGTTTGCCGACTATACTTCTTTAAGGGAAACTAAGATATAGGAAAAGGTATGAAACTGAGTAAGATGTAAGATGAACTTATTTATTGAAGTGGTATTGAAATGGTTTGAGGTAGGTGACCTGAAGAGGGAATTTTGGGATGAAGAAAGGTTGGAGAGAAATGGTTGGTGTATTTTTGATCTATGGACTGATCAATGCCCCTTTCTGAAAGGTGAGGCTTTCTTATATAAGCAAATGGGTTCCTGTAGAAATTATTCACGAGCGATACTGTAGCGGTAAGTACACAGTGTTACAGTGAACAATGAGCAGATAAAATTATGAAAAGAAAAGCATGAGGTACAGCTTTTCATAATGACAGTCTAGAAAGATGGAAATCTTTTGGCGCCTTCTATCATGGCTTGAACAAATTTTCGACTAATTCGTCCTCTTCTTCCTTTTCTTGGTCCGCTACATCTCCCCATGGGATCCTAGGTAGAATTCCATAACAGTCATCTTCATTTGAATTCCTATCATGGTGAGAATAGGAAGAACCAGTTTCTTCAATATCAGAAAGAGCTTGTTTAAGTAATTCTGTTAGCTGCTGCTGTGATTGAGCAGATGCCAACCTAGAAAGGACAAACCCTTTATCATGTAGAAATGGAGTGATCTCTCCAGGAGGGGGAGGAGACATCGTGTCTTTCATTAAGCCACTTGGTTATGACTTTGGTAAAAACTCTATCAAAAAATTTAAATTCATCCCACCATTTTACTTTAAATCTCCTGATAAGTAAGGAGATGCCAGTATCAGGGGATTTTTTGTAATCAAAATACTAACCAAAAACCCAGGATACTCCAAAGTAGTAGAAAAAGAGCATAAGTTTGGAGAAGTTTTTCTCATGTGGAAGAGGGTGAAATTTTTCTAAGAAAAGCTCATAACTGGGCTGGATTTTTGGGTGGATGAGTTCATCAATTGGTCCTAGAAATTCCCACCACCGTAAAAACCAGTATGAGGCGATTTTAATATCAAAGTTTTCAAAAAAGAATAGCCAAGTATGGATGTTATTGGCATTCTTTCTCCAGAAAGTATTCCACCAGGCTTGTTGGTAGTTAAAATACGAATAGGAAGGTCTGTAGGGAAGGGCTTCATTCGTTTTAACTTTGAATTTATTCAAGGATAGTGGACTGGGTTGCCACTGTGAAGGGTGAATGGCCTTGTGAATTTTGGCTATGGAGTAATTCACATGCCCTTTATCAGAAAAATGTCTGAAGGTAACAGACTGGGTTTCTTCCAAAATTTTTTCATAGAACTTAGGAGTTTTATAAATATCATGAAGAGTATATAAAAATTTTTCAAAAAACATATTTTTTTGCAAAAACATAAGGGTTTTGGTCATAAAATCCATTTTTCACGTTACAAACATTTTGGTAAATGGTTTTATGAAAAAATTTTGATTTGGGAGGGGCTGTCTGTGATGACTGAATTATCACCTCACTAGAAATTGTCTTTCCTTTTGCTTTTTGAGAAGCTAAAGGAGAATGATCAAGTTCAACTACTGTGTTGGAGGGCTGTGATTAAATATCGAAGGCTTGTCAAAAGATTTGTATGGCCTTTTTTCTTTATGGGCTAGTATCAAGGGTATTTTGAAGATGCTTAAGGGCTTCTTCTTGAGAAAGTTTGGCTATTTCACTAGGTGATGGTGAAACAGGTTTAAAAGCTTGCAAAAGCCATTTTATGGCTTTTTCTTTATCTTCTTTAGAAAGAATTGGCTCCTTTTTTGGAGAAGTAATTAATGGCTGGTTGGAAGAAATATTCAAAGGTTGTTAGGAAGAAATATTCAAAGGCTATTGGGCAGCCTGGAGCCAAGTCCTGATGTTGGTTAGACCTGGGGATTTTTTCTCAAAAGAGAATTCTGCAACTTGTTTGCCTTTATTTCTTCTAGTTGGTTTGTTGGGGGGTTTTGGAGGCATTTTCCCTGCAAAAAGTTTCGTGTGAGAAAATCTAGAAGAGAATTAGAAAAACCATTTATAAATTCTATATCAAAATCAAAAACAGATAAGATGGCTTGTCATCTAGTAAAAATTTGTTTAGAAGTAATGTTTTGGACATCTTTCTGCAAAACATCTTTTGCAAATTTGCAATCAATTCTTAATAGAAACTTTTGATTTAATAAATTACCTTGAAATTTAGAAATAGAAAGTACAATAGCAAGGATTTCTTTTTTGACGGTAGAGTAATTCTTTTAGCAATTGTTCCAATGTTTGGAGACAAACTGAACAATTTGTTCTTTGTTGTCTTTGGATTGCTTAAGAATTCATTCATATCCAATATCAGAATTATCAGTTTTAACAATTTTGAAAGCAGACGGATCAGCAAGGTGTAAGCAATGAATTTCTTTGACAGTTCGTTTGATCTGCCTGACTATATCAGTGTGAATTTGAGTCCAAGGAGGAGGATCTTTTTTAAGCCTCTGATGAAGTGATTTACAAATTATATTAATACGAGGAATATCAAAGCCAAGAAACTGGTATGGACTCTGCGGATGAATACTGCGGATGATATATATATAGGGCCATGAGTGAATTCGTGAACTCGCAAAAACCATTTATAGGCAAACGAAAGTGAATGACAAGGCAATACAAGCTTCAACGGAAAGATTACTCACATATGATTGTTGACAAACCAACAATAGTGAAGATGCGCTGAGTTTTGGAAAATTTAAAACCCGATGGAACTAGTGAGAGGACCACTATAACTAAGGTTGTGCAAAATGGACCATCCAAACCGGGAACCACCCAAACCGGCCGGTTTGGTCCGGTTTCTAGGAATGTCAGTCCGGTTCCAAGTTCCTAGGAAGTTTGGTGGGTTTTGGCAACAACTTGCCCGAGTTTCCTTGAGACTCGTTTTGCATCTGCCACCTAGGCATAACATGATTTAAATCATAGGATGCCGCAAGAAGCAAACCAAGGATTTAGCACCAGGTCATACAAACTCAACCCCTTGCATTTCCAAAGAAATTCCCCCTGCTTTATCCTCTATCAATTCAAATTGAATTTGGCAGTATATGCTTGTAGTCATAAGATGGGGATCATTGGATTGGTATGTACTACTGAACTAATGTGATAACAATCCTTTACTTTTTCTTCCTGCTGATAATAGCCCTACGCAGAAAAAAGAAAACAGAGAAAGGAAAGAGACAAAAAATAATAATAAACAAAATTGCATACGAAAAACTCAACAAATTGAGACACGTAAAAAAACAAAAACAACTAAAGAGACCCCTGCCAATCATGTGATGGCGAGGAAGACAAAACAGAACCAGCTGCATAGATGATGAAGGAAGCAAAATTCCAAAATGCTCCCACAATTTGAGATAAATTCAATATAGAGACCACATATACAGGGAGTAAACTACGATAAGAAGGTCCGGATACATGCTGTCAAAAGAAAAGTATCGTCTCCAAGAGCACACAAAAAAAAAAAAAAAAACGAAGAGTAGTGTCTTCCAATCACAAGATCTCTCTCCATTGATTACTCGTACTTCCAATCGTTCCAAAAATGCTTGAAGTTCAAGCTCTTCAGAAACATAGCTTGAGATCATTCATAAGCATTGATGCAAAATTCATTGCCTCTGACATCAGTATAGTAATCTGTCACGAAAAGCAGTTTGACAAAGTCAACTTTCTCAGTTATCCACTTACTCGTTTAAGCCCGCATGGATAAGAAATTTCCAAAACATACCTTAGTTTTCCACCTTCAAGACTAAAGCATGACATACACAGGATCATCTGCATTTTGTCAAAAAAAGGGTCTGAGCTAAAGCGAAATTATGAAGCCGTCTGCCCAGGGACACGATCACCTAACTCAAGGATGTGGAGACAAAACTGCCCCTCATCTCTGGGGGGCACTTGAAAAATTTTTGTGTATTTGAATCTCAAGATTCTCAAAGAAGACAATCGTGTAATGTCGCAATGTCCCTCCAGACATTCGCAGCCGGTGAAATCCAACTCTGTAAGCTTCTCAAGATCTTTTATGGCTTCAGGAAACTGTTTTAGGGAAGTACGAACCATCTTTAGCACTTCAAGATCTTTCAAATCCTTGACAGATGTAGGTAATTCCCCAATCAAGGTGTGCGACAGATCCATTTCCCGTAGCCGATCAAGCTCTCCAATGACAGCTGGAAGTTTTTTAAGGTTTTTGCAACTTCTTAAAGTAAGCTTCTGAAGATTCTTTAAGAATGTAATGGAATCAACGTCAACCAAATCTTCACATTCGCAAGCACTGAGAATTTCAAGTGAAGGCAGAGATCCTTCCTTGAATTCAAGTCTTTTAATTTTAGTTCCATCAATGAGAAGCTCTTTCAATGCTGTCAGGGAGCACACTGCTTGTGGCAAATATTTAAAATATGTGCAACGCTTCATGTTCAAGGTAACTAGATTCACTAAGCCAGATGTCGATCCAGGATTTGTCGGAATTACTAATAAACAACCTTCCAGGATCAGACGTTCTAAAGGCACTGGGTCGGGGAATTCCAGAGAAGCGAGGATCGAAGGACAATCTTTTGTGTTCATGACTCTCAAATGCTTAGCCTTCTGCAAAAACGACATGATACATACGTTTAGTTACTACTTCAATTATAATGTCTTCAGATAAAGTGCAGAGCGCACATGTGCATTAAAATAGCACACAAGCACATAATGCCTTACCCTCATCAATGTTCTCCAGTCTTCCAAGCTCAATTCGACTTGGCTTGAACACAAGTCGAGAATTACCAGTTTCTCCATATTCAATGCAAACAACTGTGATTTCTCACTGCATCCATGCCAATCAAGCCATACTAGGTTCGGAAGAACATCCTCATAATTTCCTTTAATATGAACGCCATCATCCTCAGAATTTCCTTTAATATCAACACCGTCCAAATCAAGAAACCTCAGTTGCGGTAGATGATGAAAATCTTTCCAATGAAAAGAGTTGAATTTCGATTCTCGATAGTGATTGGGGGTTACACGGAGAGCATTGACCTTTTTCGTACCCTGCCAATTTGTGGAAAAAAGGGAAGCGTGAAATTAGAACAAAAGATATATGCAATGAAACGATAATATAATTAGTGAATCAACAGGAAAACTTGACGAGAATACTGGAGAAATCTCAGGGTGATTCTACCCGCTTTTCCCGCAATGTTGTCTGGACATCTTCGTAAACCCACAGCCTGCTGCGCTCCCCGGGGTCTTCACGATTCTCCCTGACGGTTTCTCTTCCAAAGATTTCTAGTTGGTTGTGCATCCAAAACTCATTTTCTTCTCCAATTTTTAGAAAGGATATGTTTTGGAGCTCATCAAAACCTGTATCTGGGTGACGTCGTTGAGCATCCCACATATAATAGGGGTTTCTCTTTTTAACCCCTGTAAAGAAACACGCTATATCAAGGAATATTTCTTTTGTGTTGTCACTCAAAAGGTCATAGTTTTCCTTAAATAATGGTACCACTCGTTTATCCAGCTCTCCTTTTAATTTACCCGGAGTGTCCTTCCATATTTTATTGCTCTTCCCGCACAAATATTTTCCCACAATTTCAATAGCAAAAGGAAGACGTCCCACAGCAGAAGTGATTTGCCTAGAAAGAACATCGTAGTCCTCCGGGAGATCATCCAGTTCAATAGCATGCTTATAGAAAAGTTCAAGAGCATGATCTTCATTCATAGATAAAACTTCATGTTCAAGCTTACATAAATCCTCAGGTTTGCTGTTTTCTGGAACCTTATAATGTGTAATGATATCTCTTATTCTGGATGTGAGGATGATTATGCTTCCTGGACCAAACCAAGTAACCTCCTCAGCCAATGGTTCGATTTGTTCCGAGTTGTCCACATCATCTAGTACTATGAGAACTCTATCTTCTCGGAATTGGTGTTCTATCATTTTGGTACCTTCATTGGAGTATTTTACTTCCTGATGTCCTCCTCTCCTCAGGTCACGAATCAACTTGTTCTGCAGAGATGCCACGTTTTTCTGCATAGTCTGATTTCGAACATTTTCAAGAAAACTGCAACCATCAAAGAGGTGTCTGATATTGTTGTATACCTCCTTTGCGAGAATGGTTTTGCCTATCCCGGCCATACCCCACACTACAAGCACCATCCTCCCAGTCATCTTCGGTTTTTTGATGATTTGTCCATCCTGATAATCGAAACCAAGCTTTTGCATCATATTTGTCACGTCCCTGTCTATTCCAACTAAATTTTTAGTCACGGCTTGCTTATCCATATTCAATAGTTTCCAAAGTTTGGAAATGAAGTCCTCTAGTTCTCGAAACCTACAAAATGAGAAATGGAGTTTGCTCAAGGTGACTAGCGGTAGCGACTCCCTCTTGATGTTATAATAAGGTCCATATAGGTTATGTAACGGTTTGATTTCAGGGAATGTGCAGAGGGCGCCGGTGTCATCGATCAACCAAGAAAACAAACATGAGGAAGACCGCAAAGAGAAGACTATACGATAGACATAAATGTGCCACGATTAAAAAGAAGGAAATTTTGGAATCTCGATCCCAGAGAGAGCACGGGAGCATCTTAATGTACAAACCAATTCACCTATCTTTTCTTTCCGCAAGCTAAACAAATTAAGCAAAATCAATTGAGCGATCACACTTACCCGCTGAAGAGATCCTTGTAAAACCGTCTGTTTGTAGCACGAATCTCTCCCAGAGCAACCTTCTTGAATTCCGGTCCCATTATACCATCAGTCTCCCCCAAAGCAGCCTCCGGAGCAGACTTCTTGAATTCCGGTCCCTTTGTACCACCACTCTCTCCCAGAGCAGCCTCCAAAGCAACCTCCAGAGCAGACTTCTTTAATTCCGTTCCCTTTATACCACCACTCTCTCCCAGAGCAGCCTCCAAAGCAACCTCCAGAGCAGACTTCTTGAATTCCGGTCCCCTGTAATCGGCAATCTTTTTCAGAGCGTCCTCCCACTTTTTGATGTCTGACTCCAGATATCTCTTTTTTCGCTTGTGCTCGGCCAAGGACGTTTTATAAGTTCCCAGCTGGTAGCGAACATCACAGGGCTCGACGTAAAAGAAAATCGGAAGAATTTTCTTTTGCGACTCCACCATTTGGGTCACTTCCATCAAGCAAGCTGGGCTGGAAGCGAAGTCCTGGGAGAAGACTGGGACGCAGATGTCGGAATGCTCGATGGCTTCCACGATCATTGTACCGATCCTGTCACCATACACGATCTCTTCGCGGTCTAGGAACGCCACAATCCCCAAGCATCTGAGCTTGTCGTAGAGGTACTCAACCAAGTTATCGCGTGTATCTGATCCTCTGAAGCTAAGGAACACTTGATAGTTAACCATTGGAACACGAACAACCAACTGCAACACAGACTCCGGCCCAAATGTAGATGAAGATGATCAAACTTGATTTGAAGTCGATGGAGTTTCCCAATCTGAGTCTGAAGCGTTCACTTCATTACCCCTCTTAAAGTCTTAGTCATAACTTTAAGTCTTGCCCCGAGCGAAGACTTGTCTACTTCTCTCCCTTTTTTCTTTTCATTTTATTTGTTTTGATGAAACCATCACACTGCCTACAGCATTTAGGAAAATTATCACATGATTTAAGTATATATAGCAAATAGAATTTGAATGATAGTTTCATTATGAGTTTTACGTAACTGTCAAAATTCAATTACATAACAAGAAGTCAGACAACAAGCAGCTTGGTACGCTGCACAATTGGATTACCTACGTGACACTAAATATCTTCTTATTTTGCATAGACCTTTGCACCTTCTTTTTTCCATAAACAAATAGTCCGAACTTTTGTAATCCTACTATACATAAGGTCGTAAAATCTGGGAGCCATTAAAAAATGGGAAATACATTTCAACACCTGCTCTTGTCCACCTCTATTTTTTTCTTTCTTGTTTCCGTAGCCTAGAGCCATGATCCGATTACCCAAAGAACGAAGAGCACATTAGTAGTTGAACCGGTTAAGTTCGGGTCTTTGGATTATGTAGGTGGTCCTGACACAGAATAATTTATACATAATTGGTAGGATTTAAATGGGGCGATCTTTAGTTTCTAAGTTAAAAATACCTGATATTGCAACCAACAATTAAGATTTTCTCTTTTTTTTTTTCTTTTAATGTACTTTTTTGTCAAAATACACGGACAACTTACTCTCCAACCCAGTCTTTGTTGTTAATGTCTGTTTCCTGAGATTTGGAACAGTGTTTTACCACGCAGCTCGTTCACCACTTGATCTTCTTGTTGATTTATTCTTATACTAGAGACAGAGATGCATGACTTTTTTTAGTGCTTTGGAAGATGGTGCTGCTTAAGGATGGACCAAGACATCTAAAGGTGTGAACACATGGACTTATTTACAAGGAAGACCGCGTACCACCGCGTTATTCGGACTGTCAACACAAGCTTTCCCTGTGGCCAACAAAAGTATTGAAATGTATAGATCAGTACTGGTCCAAAGTAAGGATGTCAAAACTAAACCGAAAAATCGAATCGAGATACCAACCAAATTGAACCGAATCAAAAATTTTGTGCATTTTAGTTGGGTTCGATTTTTGGTTTGGATACACAAAAGAAACCATTATTTTTCTTTCAGTTCGGTTTATTTCGATTTGATTCGGATCAAACCAAAACCGAACTGAAAATAATCTACGGTTTTTACCCTAAAGCTAAAAGGGCTAAAACCACAAAGGGCTAAATCCTCTTTCTCGCTCCCTCGGCGCTACTCAATTCAGCCCCTCTCTCCGCTGTGCTGGCACCTAATTGCTGTGGCCGTGCGGCATTTTGCAATGGTGGCCACGCGACGAAGAGCCGGCAAAGATCTAGCAAAAGTGGCGCTCGAACAAGAGAGATTTTGCAGCTCCCATGATCGACAAGGAGAACTCAGACGAAATGGCTCGGATTCGAGGCAGATGCCATGTGGGTTCACGAGCGCAGGTGGGAAAAGTTGTTGTTTTGGTCGATCCGTGCTCATATATTACCTCGTTCGTATCCGAGTATGCGTGCATTGGTTTCAATTTTGGCGATGACTACCACAGCAAATCTCGGACACCCATATGAAAAAATAAAGCACCCTAAAAACAGAAATACCCAATAATATTTATCCCAGAACCAGCACAAGAAAGCAAGGGCAGGCAAAGGGCGGTAGAGGAATCAAGTGACGGAGAGACCCATCTTGAGAAGGATCAAGATTTGCCAAGCGCAAGAGCGGGCGACCATGGGGGAGACAGACGATGAAGAGGAGGAAACAGAGGAAGTGGTGGTGGTGCCTCTTCGGCTTCCCTTTTCTTGCTTTGCTTTGTCGCTTGCGTCGCTGGGGGTACCACAGAAAGAAGAAAAAAGAAAAAAGGGGAGGGGGCTGTGGGAGAGAGAAGTGGGCGAAACCAACTGGGTCTGAATACCCTCCTTCGCCTCTCCACACTTTCAGAAAAAATAATAGAAAATCAAAAATTAAATCGAACCAAACTGAACCGAACCAAATCAATTTTTCGGTTCTGTTCATATTCGATTCGAGTAAAAATTGGTTCGGTTCAATATTGTATCATTAATCGTTCGATTCGATTCGGTTCGGTTCGATTTTTCAAAAAAATCGAATCATTTACACCCCTAGTCTAAAGTGGACACCACTATTGCACAAACCGACAAACAACTTTAGAGTGGTAGATTCTCGGTATCTAGGCCATGGGCTCGCTGATAGAAACAACTTTGCTGGCTTCCTCGAAATTTCATCCCCAACCTCTGAGAAGTTCTTTTTTTCTTGCTATATAATAATTTACCACATGATCACTCAAGAGGTGTATAGTTACGCGCACGGTTAAGTGCACCGCCAGAAATATTTGGATTGTAATGAGCAAGACATTTAAAAAAAGAAAAGAAAGCACAGGTTTTTACTCTTTCAAATTCGAATAAAATGTTTTTCAATGCATAATTCAATGGGAAATTACCAGAATAACGTGCCGTCGCTAGTTTTATACTCTTCCAACTTGGAAGTGGTCTTTACAAATTTTCATAGGAGCTAGGTTAATACAATGTTCTTAATTAAGCACCAGCCATGATTGACCTCCTTCACCCCTCGCCTTCTCCCCTCCTGTACCGACGAGAGTTGAGCCAACGCTGGACTCGCGTCCTTTCATGTTGTTCATACCCAAATTACATGGATGGTCGAAAATTGCCGATATCACCTTCCTAAATTCTATGCCGAATTGCCTTGTCAAATCCAACACCCGTGTCATGCCGATCACCACCTCGACCTCCAAGTGGTTAAACAAGGTGACCTTGGGCCTACCCAGTCACTTTCCAATATGACGACCTCGATGCCAACATTGCAATGATGACTTTGCGGATTGAGGTACATTATCGTCCAAACTTCGATCGGCTAGCGATTTGAAGATAATTTTAGAAATAATACCCAATCGAGTTTTGATTTTTCATTGGCACGATGTTTAGAAAGAAAACTCCTAAAACAGGGCCATTCTTATGTTAAATATGTTGGACTAAAATAGCCAGGTTCCGCCCTTCCATCATCCTAAAAGAATTTGGTTAATAAAAAGTAACCTGGTTAATAATGCACACCACAAACAAAACGGAACATGCTATTTCATGTGGTGCCAGAATATTACAAAGACAAGGAATCAAACAAACGAGAAAAATAAAAAGGAGTCCGTCACGGATGACACACTATTGGGAATCTGAGTAGGCCGAGAAACAAAGAGGAGTCGGACAAGGAAAGCCTGCAAGTGCGTCTCAATTTTCGACTCCAATTGCTTTGAAGTCGTCAGAAAGCAGCGTTCTCTTGGTATTGCTTACGACTCGCAATTTTCATGAAGATTTTAAAAGTAAAAATAAACGACTTGAATATGTCAAGCACCCTTGAATTGCTACCATGCGACATCCGAACTTTGATTAAAATAGCGTCAACCCTATTGGTTGGATCCATGAAGAACGGATCCGGTTTCTGTACACTACATTCGTTCAACATTGAAGGCGTTTTTGCCATTAAAACATAAGTGTTCCAATGTAAATCCATGCTTTAAAAGCTGCATGCTCATTATGATTTGGCTCATGAAACATCATGAGTTAGATGTCAACCTATCTCTAATGACCGAAGACTGGCGATCTCTATGAATGACATTTTTTCAGCTTTTCTTCGAGCTGTGAGGTGGATTCCTTGTGCAATCTATGACAACTACCAGAAAACAGACTGGAACATTTTCTTTTTCTTAGTTTTCACGACCGACCCAGAGGTTACAGGCTGTCCATAGGAGCCATTGAGAACTACCCAACAAATATGCTCAACTCGAAGAGAGTGAGGCCAAAATACCACCTAACAAGTGCCATAAGAATATTCTCCTTTCATATACAAATCATAAAACAGTAAGAATCTTCTAACCTTGGATTCGTCATCATTGGGTATGGGTTAAAGTTGATTTATAACTTCGATGAAAACCACATGGGGGTAGGCTCATCAGTTAAAGAATAAGATTCGATTCTTCGTACCACCAAGTATAATTAATCACGAGTTTGGTCCAACCATACCCACGTTTTAGCTGACCCTTCCTTAATACCTCATATTACTTGGTTATTTAAAAAATTCGAACCAAACAAAGATTGAGACGTGTGTGCCGACTTCCTTGTAATCACCAAATATTATTGTTATGCTATCAAAAGATAATTAATAGCTTTCGAGAAATACTAAATAAGAAGAGTTACAAAATAGAATTTTTAATAATTACTAACTTGCAACATTGAAGCTCATTAAAACTTTTTTTTTTTTTATGTTGAACAAACTCATAGTATTGAATGAGGTTAGCACAAATCTTATTTGGAAGCAAAATGTACTGAGAGTGCAATAAAGGTATTACTTGCAAGCAGAATGATAATCCTTATTAAAAATTAGAGTCCAACGTATTACTTCCAAAGATAATCCTAAGAAACAGCTTGTTGATATATATTTTCCGTACAGATTTACCTGGAATCTAGAACCTACCTATGGGAACAGGTTCCTCATTTTTTGGAATCTAGAACCTTGGAACTTGAAACCTATCACGTCACAAGTTCAAAGATCTACCCAGATTTCACCGGTATTATTAATTGAACAATTGTAGTAGATCATTACCTTTAATGACCACTACTTACTGCTACGATTTGTTGACTATAACTTATATTTAGAGATACGAAAAATATAAAACATTAACAAGTCATAAAATGAAAGCTTATGCTAGTGGTTCCAGATTATACACTCATCATCTAATGTCATGAAACACCGTAGGATTACCCGAAGACATAGATAAGAAAAAACACAAAAAACTTGTTTAAGGTTTCAGGTTGTCTTGAACCTGGCTATCGAAACAGATTCCCCAATTTTTGAAACCTGGAACTTACTCTACATATATTGAAAACTAGAATCTACAGGTTTATACCAATCAGGTTCTCAAGTTTTAGGTTCTACCCGGAAACCATGATCACCCTTACTTAAGAGTAAGAGCAATTGAAGAAAGCCAACCCTAATTGCTCTAGTTTTTATCCAAATTTCATATCCAAGACATCTTTTGGGGTCCAAAATATAGGGAAAAACTAGAGCAATGTCTGGGATTTGAAATTTGGGTAAAAACTAGAGCAATGACTTGGAAATGCTACATAAGATCACTAAGGGTGATTTTTTTATGGAGGGGTAACGGGGCCGGATATGTAACTCAAGTAAAAGCTGGTAGTTTTTATGAGACAAAAAAAAGTTTGTGGTAGAATTAGGAATGGACTTATAGTTATGAGTATTTTATGAGAAAAAAGATTTTTAGAGTAAAATTGGGACTAGAGTTAAAGTTGGAATTCCTTTAGGGAATTTGGCCATTCAACATATGAAATGGTAAAGGATTTTTTTGCAAGATGCGTGAATTGGTAAAGTTATTATACCTGATTCTGTGACCATAACTGGAAAATCTTCCATTGGCCTAAGTGTTGAGGCAAATGTTCTTGGATTTGAAATCTCTTTCAGACTCGCGTCTATTTTAGCAAACAAATATATCATATCAATGCCAAGAAAGGGATGAAATAAACTAAGTAAAAGATTTTGAATTAAAAATAAAGAAAACGGATTATTTACCAAAAGAGTAAATAAAAGTGGAACAGACTAAATACATATGTTCTTAAAAATGAACTATTGCTATTTTTAACTATCACTTATGTTATTCAAATAATGCAATACAATACATCAACGAATTTGCAATGAATAGAGGAATTCGTTATTTGATATTTTCAAAACATGGATAAGAACAAAGTTCATGCAATTTAATTTTAGCAATAAAACCTTTTTGTCCATTTTATTCACAATTCAAATATTTGAGTTTAAAATCGAAAATATAAATAAATAAAAATATCTTCAAATATATTCTTACATATTATAGCTTACTCAAAAATAATTACAGCAGTAAAAATAAAAGAATACCTAATAGAAAATAAATAAAATAAAATAAACTAAGGGATAGCTGTACTGATTCAGTATACTCGAAAAACATCCTTGGTACAATATTGACAATTTAACAAGGTCGAAGTTTAGTGAATTTCCATTCACTGATATAATCTTTTACTGAATCAATTTCCTGAAAAGAAAAGCAAAGTTGGATTTTGACTGCTATTAATAATCATAAAGATTTTTTTATTGACGAGCCATAGCAAATGCACCAATCAATGCAAGTAAAAGAATTATGGAAATAAGTGGGGGAGGGATTAGTCACAAATCTTATGATTCTATCTCTATTCTCCTTCACCTCTTCACATGTCAAAAGATATAGCGTACTTAGTATCGGTGCAAATGTAGTTTATATTGCGACTTATTTTTTTTTTAAGTGGCCTTTAATTTTAGTTAGACAAACTTCACATTTTTTTTTTATCTAAACTTCAGTTTGAGTTTAAACTTGAATAAATAGATAAACATATCTTTAATTGATACCTAATGATATAGTTTATTTTTTTATAAAAATAAAATTAGTGAATTTAAAGAAACACATCGAATTTAAAATGTCATGGCCCATATATAAGCATATTATCTATAATTTTATAATATAAATCATATCTTTTGTTAGATCAGTCATTTAAGAATATTGAATTTAGGATTTCAATATATTGCCTATTTCTTTACATCTATCACTTAATTAAAAGATTCAACTACTACTATTTTATGACTTTTAGATTATTTTATGACACGAATGATTTTCATTTAATTTTAATATCTTAGACTCAGATTGGTTATAAAAAAGTTAAAATGGACAAAAATAAAACATTCAAATTCCATTCTAGATATGGGTTATGTATTCATTTTAATTAAAGATTTAATTGATTTCATTTGAGTAATTTGATTTAGTCCAGTAGAAAAATTATACTAAATAAATAAATTCACTTTGAGAAATGAAATAACTTTTGTTAACACATAACACAATCCATTATTTTTTTTCTTTTAATTATGCAGATTGTCAAACGGAATAAATTACACCTGTTCTTTGATATTACAAAAATAGATATTTGTCTCAAACATGCAATAAAAGTTTGAAGAAAAACAAGTTTACATTGCAATTCAGTTAGGAAAAAAAAAGATCATTTTATATTTGCCTTATTTTTATTTTTTACTTTTTGAATAGACTTATTTCTAATATAGATTTCATTATTGTACATGAGAGATTATTTTTTATTAATATTTTATGCTCTCAAAACACTCAACATTATGACGTTTACTTATACCACACTAATGTTAGAGCTTCATAAAGTATGATATTTTTTTCACAAAATTATAAAACAAGTCAACAAATCTTATCTTTTTCTCTTACATAATACCTCATACTAATGGATTATTGATGATTCAAAATATGCACGATGGAAACGCCCGCGCCTAGTGTCAAATAAAGCCCCCGTTTGCTCGACTATTGCTTTAATTAGTCTTTTAGTATTAATTTACCACAACAATTAAAAAGTCATTGAGAAAGACTTGCGAGAGAGACCGCGGGCATCCGAAGGGATAAAAAAAAAATCAACGCCCAGGCAGTGTCAAAATTTGAGCGCCGTCTTTTGGATGATCCACTATCAGCAAGTGTCAAACAGCAGGCAGTATTTTGGGCCTCAAAAAAATAAAAATAAAAAAAATAAAAAAAAGGAGCATGCAAATATCCGAGGAAGCTCAGATACTTTGAAAGTAAATGTGAGCAGAAACAACAACAATTATCCGGATAACTTATTGAGCATAGCCAAGGCTAAGTAGAACAAAGGCCTTGTTATCCAAGTTACACAGTGATGAAACAATGCTTCCCCAAAAGGTTAGACACCTTTTCCTTCAATTTTGGACTTAAATGCACAATAACCAAACCAGAGGGAAGTGCTGGCAACTCATGAAGCATGTCGCAGTCAAGTACATCGAGAGTTTCCAGCTTGGGAAGATGCTCGATTTCAGGAGGTAGCCTGGAAATAGTAGAATTTCGCAGCCTCAAGATTCTCAGATTTTTTAGCTCCCCAATGTCTCCAGGAATCCCCCCATTTATATTCCTACATGAGGAGGCATGTATTTCTTCAAGGCTATGTAGACGCCAAATAAAACTAGGAAACTTGCTTATGAAGCAATAGTCCATCTTTAACACTCTCAACCTCTGCAAATTACCAAAGGAATCTGGCAATTCTGCAATGCCTGTTCCCGAAATATCCAGCTCCTCTAAAGGGCTTTGGCCAATGGACTCTGGAAGTTTTCGTATCCGATGACAATTCCTCAATGACAAGCTTCGGAGTTTCACCAGCTCTCCAACTCCATCGGGGAGACTCGATGACAAGCAATTGGAGGCAGAAAGAGTTTCAAGTTCCTTTAAATTACCTCCCAAGGGAATATAACGCACAGAAGTCTCATCAATGAGGAGCTCTTTCAAAGCTTTCAAGGCACCCAGTTCGGCAGGCAGCCTGTTGAGTTTGGTGCAGGACTTCAAATTCAGGCAAAGCAAAATTTTGAGATCACCGATTGAAGGATCTAAATGGACCAACCGAGAGCATCGCTCTAGACTTAGTATCTCCAAGTTCGGGAAGCTAGAAAATGTCGGACTTGTCAGTAAGTCAGTGCAACCGGTGAGATTTAAGACTTTCAATTGCTCCATCTATAAAACAGAGGAGAGAATAAATCATATGGTCAATTGCCAGATAATTAACACAATAAATGCATTAAAGCAGTAAATAGGAAACCACCTTGATTTCCCTCCAACCTCCCCAGTCTTCAGTGACTTTGCTCCATGAAAGATCAAGAATGACCAGTTCAGTCAGACTAAAATCTCTTGCTTCGAAATCCCTAGGGCACCCTTGCCAACGAAGCCACTTCAATTTTGGAAATACATTTACGAAATTTCCAGCCATACTTTCATGATCCAATTTCAAGAACTTTATCTTTGGCATGCTCTTGAAATCGGTTTCCGTAAATGTACGGGGATGAAGAATTTTTAAGTCAAAGCAAAGGGCTTCCACCTCTTCCATTCCCTACATTTGCCAAGAGTAAGAAAACAATCTGAAGCTTACACAATGGGAAAATTTTGCTAAGTGATAAGGACTAAGGTGCTTTCTTTTCCGCGCATGCAAAGAAGACCTATAGATGGTAAAATCAGTGAGAAACTGGATAACAAATTAGACCTTATACGAAGGCTTTTATTTTACAGAAGAAAACAAACCATTGAACCAAAAGCCTTTACCTCTTTCCTGTTGATTGCTTCCAGCTCTGTAACATGCATGTATCGTCCACTGGGCCTGCCAGGATATTCAGTTTCTTCTTGATGCGTAGTTCTGCTGAGGAGCTTCAACATTTTATGTATCCACAGCATGTTGTCACCTCCAATTTTTGCTAGGGGCATCAAAACATGGTGAGAAGGCAAAAGATCTTGATCGGGCCACATATATGATGCAATTCGGCTGTCCACACCATTGGCAAAACATGCTATGTCCCAAAATATTTGTTTCTGCTTTTCATCTAATGCTTCATAACAGATTTTCAAAATCTCCCAACAATCCTTCAACCTCTCTTGAGAGTTCTCCTTCTGTGGTTTTATCAAGTCCTCCATCTTCCACCAATTGTATATTGGTTTTCCACGTAAAAATGAACCAATGACTTCAATAACAAATGGAACCTGCCCTGTAGCATAGATAATACGCTTCGCAGATTCAATATGGTGATCAATGACTTCAACAACAAATGGAACCTCTCCCGTAGCTTTGGTAATGCGCTTCGTAGTTTCAAGATAGTCAGGTATTGAACTGTCTATTGCTAAAGCATGCTTGCAAAAAAGTTCAAAAGCTCGATCATTATCCATCTCAGTCACTTCATAGGTGTAAGCCAGGCCCTGAGAAACATATCTTTGGAGAATTCCACCATTTTCTGAAGTAACAATTATCCGACTTCCAGAACCAAACCAATTAAGCTGGTCTCCAACAAGATCATCAAGATAAGCCTGTTCTTCCACATCATCTAGGACAATAAGAACTTTTATATTGCGAAATACATCCAGGAAAAACTTGATTCCTCCTTCGAAAGAAGCAAGATGGCCATCTCGCTCCAGAATATCACAAATCAACTTAGTTTGCACAAACTGAATACCGCCAACATTTTGTGCTGTTTCTCCAATCTCTGCAAGAAAGCTACAACTATCGAAATAGGAGGAGAGTCTGTCATATACGGCCTTTGCAATAGTTGTCTTGCCAATTCCATTAGTTCCATAGATTCCAACAATGCGCACTCCAACCTTCTCATCTTCTATTTCCAATAACTTGATTAAATCCTTCACTCGATCATCAATACCAACTACATGTTCAATGGTGGCAACTGAGGTCTGCAACGACTCCAAAGGGAAGCCAAGGAGTTTCAACTCCTTGAGATGCAGAAGTGGCGGAATCTTGCCCAAATTAGGACACTCCCATATCCTTAGTGCAGAGAGATTAGGAAGTGATGAGAGGGTATGAAGATCACTTCCTGTGCACTCCACTATAGGTAGCTCACCAATTTCCAAATTCTTGAGGCTAGTGAGCTCACCAAGTGATGGGAGGCTTTTGCATCCTGCACAATCAAACAACCGTAGCTGAACTAACTTGGGCATGCAAGACATCCAGCTTGGAAACCTTGTGCCCCCATAGCCTCTTATTTCTAAGCTTTGTAGATTTAAGCTCGGCTGCAGCTCTCGGAGTAGAATTTCATCGCTCTCATTTCCGGGAAAGACTAATACTAGTGAAACTAAGTAATCCTTCTCCTTCAAGTTTGCAGAATTTGAATTTGCTACCGCATCTTTTAATTGTCCCTTAACTTCAATTCTGAGGCTTCCTCTCAAATTGCTTAACATGCTCAACTCCCCTAGCCCACTGTATTTCTCTGAACAAGAATCATCCCCGGGCAAAAGGAAATCTGTTAGAGTGCGCAAAAGAGTTAACTGGCCCAACCCATGTGGCATATGAGATAGGGCCTTACAATTGCTAATCTCCAGTTGCCTGAGGTTGACCAATTTTCTTATATCCCTTGGCAATTCCGTTAGCTTGTAACACATATTGAGTTTAAGTACCTGCAAGGTTTGCATTCTTGTCATAGAATCAGGAAGGCTTATGATTCCTTCATTTTCAGAGAGATCCAGAAATGTCAGGTGCTGCAACTCACAAATGGAACTTGGTAACTTCTCAATACCACTGTCATGCCAATCCAAGGCACGTAAGCGCTTGAAACTAGAACTGAATTCGCGAAGAGTTTGTTCATCCATTTGAACTTCACGCCTCGGGCTTTTTCTTTGACTAGTTTTGATGAATGTCCTCACACAATTTGCTCTGACTATATTTAGATATCCCAGTGATAAATCAAAAGTTGAATCGCACGCTACATGACGAGTTCTTTGTCCAATTAACGACAGTGAGTGATGGATTCTTCGATACTCAGTTCCAGCAACACGGCGTGCTAGCTCATTCATTAAATAATGCATCTTAGAAGATGTCACCTTTCCAAATTCGTCTTTAGTGCAGTCTTGAAAGAAATTCCTCCTGAGTAGATCCATGAAATAGTCATGACCAATATCTTCCATATTGTGATCTCCGTTGCCTATGGGCCGGATAAATCCTTCTGCCATCCAGAGACTCGTCAACATTTGTTTATCAATCACCGAATCTTCGGGAAACAATGAACAGAAGGCAAAGCACTGTCTTAGATGGGATGGGAGATAAATATAACTAAGATCAACTATTGAAACTAAGTTACAAAAATCTGCAGAAATTTTTGAGATTTCGTCCTCAAAATGTAACCACTCAGCTGCAGTTTTCATTGAGAATAATATACTTCCGATTATTCGTATAGCCAGAGGGATTCCACCACATTTTTTGACTATCCGCCTCCCGACTGTTAGCTTAATTGAATCTCTACTCTCTTCTTCTTCCTCACATGCCATTCTCATCAATAAATCTAAAGACGAGTTTTCTGGAAGGGCCTCCAGACGATAACAAGATGGGGTAGTGCCCGTAAGGTCCGCAACTGACCGATGGCATATAGTTATCAGAATCTTGCTTCCTTGGGCCCCTCCCATCAACAAACTTCTCAAGCTCCTCCATCGTTCAGGATCCACAGACCATAGATCGTCAATAACTAGGAGATATTTTTGCAATTGCTCCATGCCATCTGCTCTCTCTGTTGTCTCTCTTCCTCTGATTTTTCGCAATTCCCCTTCGAGATTACGGAAGTCGTCACCCACGCAGACCCATATCCTTAAATCAAAATGCTTCTTGACCGTGTCATCTTCGTACAAACATCGTGCAAGAGCAGTCTTTCCAATCCCACGCACACCATATATTGAAAGGATGGAAAATTTTTCTTCGGTGTTAGAGTCTAACAAGAACTTCATAATCGCGCTTTTAGCATCCTCTCTCCCTATAATCTCCTCCCCATCGTGCACAAAGGAGTCCGACCGCTCTCTGTTCCTCGCTCCTCTCCCTACTCGCACATCCTCCGCGCGCCCTCGCAAATCAAAATCCGTCCCTCCATCAGCGATGGCTTCTATTCTCTCCCAAATAGCCCTCGCACGGGCGCTCATCTCCGGCCTTAAAGCACGTTGGTTTAAAGGCGAAAAGGAGGTAATTACCTGCTTCGATTTCTCATCTTTGCTCGGCGATTCTGGTCGCATAACTTCAATGTTCCATTCTTCGAGTAAGTCCTCTGCATCATAGAAAGCAGCTTTGAGATCGTCAAGCCATGGTCCGATTTCGTAGTCTACGAGGCTCGGGACTCTGAGGCCCCAGCGTTCGAGGCTCCGACTTTCTGCATCGTGCACCGTATTTTGGAGAAAGGAAACGGCTTCCTTGAGCTCGTCAAATTCGCCGCCAAAAACCCATAATTTTCCATCCTTTGCGAAATCATCCAGAAGTCTAGCAACCCTCGAGACGATTGCCTCCGCCATGGCTCTTCCGGGGTTGAAGGGGATCCCCGCTGCTCCTCTTGTTCTTTCTTTCGGGAGGAGATGCTCTCTCGATGCTATGTCGCGCAGGCCGCGGCTTGTAAGGGCTCTCTCCCCCTGTCTAATGCACAAGCCCGACCAGTGCGGAAAAGACGAAAATGCCCTCGCTCGACACTACAGGGATCAATATGATCGAGCTTTGCCGTGCCGCCACCAATTCCCCCTTTCTCTCCCTCTCTCTCCGTGACGTTGAAAGACTTTTCAAGATCCAACGTAAAGTAGATCTGCAGCATTTCCCTAATCACGTTGCTCTTAGCCTTGGGCTGTTTTCAAATCCTGACACTGGTGGGCCGTTCGATTGGGCTCGATTAATTACGTTACGTAGAAGCCCCCGTTCTCTCACCTTCAGTTCATTAGATGAACAGAGCAAACCAGGCGAAGGGCGGGCCTGGTACCGAGGAAAATTTCGCCAAGCCACAACAACCATTCTCTTTTGAAAACCTGTCGGAGTTGGGATGGCCTAAGATTTTGCATGGAGTAACGATGCGAAGTCCATGGGTGTGTTTATTTCGCGGAATATGAATGGTTTAGAAAATATTTTGTTAAAATCGATTACTTGTATCGCTTGCAAAAATAAATAAAAAAAATAGAACATGTTTCATCGTTCATAGAAATATTTAAACATAAATTGTTGTAAAAAAATAAGAAACATTTTTCATTAGTTAATTATTTCAAGCGATCATTTTTAGGAAAATATTTTTCAAATTATTTATTTTCTGCGGAATCAACGGACCCTAATATGGTAACTAATCTTTGGAGATATCTAATGTGGGAGTTTTATGTGAGTAGGGATCTAATGTGGAAAGAAAGATGCTACTAAAAGTCCACCAGAAAAATAAGTAAGGATTAAGGCTCCGTTTGTTTGACGAAAAATATGACATTCTTAGAAAATATTTTTCGAGAAGTCATTTTTCTAGAAAATGGCATAATTTTCCGGTGTACGGCTGAAATCTGAATAAGTTTTGAAAAATATTTTCCGATGCTCGGCGACCGGTAGAAAAAGTTTTGACCACCAGTGGCCAGTGGGGAAAGAAGAAGGGCGGCAGAAAATGTTTTTTGCTTTTCAAAAGAGGAAAACATTTTCCTTACTTTTCTTCATGTTTTCACTCATTGAGGGGAAAATGTTTTCCGGGGTTAGTTTATTTTCCGTTCCCGAACACCGGAAAACCTAGAAAATGTTTTCCGCGAAACAAACAGAACCTAAGAGTTGAGGAAATAATCAACATTTACCATCTTCCAAAAGAGTACACATTAGGATTTGTTGAGACATAATCAACATTGAAAATCTACCGGAAGAGAAGATAAATGAGGGTTAGTTAGGCAATGAGGAACATTTAGAGTCTACCAGAATAAAAATGTGGATCGGGATAAGCAAGAAAATTAAAAAAGAAATGAAAAGAAAAGAAAGCACGGCTTTATACTCTTTCCTAAATTTTAATACAATGTTTTACAACAATGAAGCTCATTGAAACTAGCCTTCTATGTTGAACAAATTCATGGCGTTGAATGGGGCAAGTACAAATCTTAATTAGAAGCAAAATAAATAAATATGCAATAAAGGTATTGCTTACAAAGCATGATGATCAACCCCTTGCAATTTAGTGTCCTATGTATTATTTTGGGTTAATATCATGAAAAATCCCAACTTGGTATATTTATGATAAATTTACTCCAAATTAATTTTTTAATCACCAAAAACCCCAAACTAGTATATATGTAACAAATTTATCATCTGTTAGTTTCTGTTAAATTTTATCATCAAATTGTTAAGTTGAATGATATGTGACAGTTAACGGATGTATCAGTTCAAGGTTTTACCTCTCTGTTTGTCATAAATTTATTAATCTATAATTTTTCGTGGTATTGATCTAATTTAACGAAAAGTAAATTTAACAGTTTGATTACTGTCAGGTCTGTATCATCCATGTATAGTCTACTGTGCCTTACAGTATATCTAGGCTCTTCTTCATCTATGGTTCTGCTGAGCCGCTTCAACAATTTATGCGTCCACAGCATGTTGTCCTCTCCAATTTTTGCTAGGGGCATCAAAACATGGTGAGAAGGCAAAAAATCTCGATCAGGCCACATATATGACGCAATTCGGCTATCCATGCCATTGGGAAACCATGCTATGTCCCAAAATATTTGGTTCTGCTTTTCACCTAATGCTTTATAGCAGATTTTCAAAATCTCCCTGCAATCCTTCAGAATCTCTCGAGAGTTCTCCTTCCTTGGTTTTATCATGTCCTCTATCTTCCTCCGATCTTCTATTGTTTTTCCACGCAGAAATGAACCGATGACTTCAATAGCATATGGAACCTGCCCCATAGCTTTGACAATGCGATTCACAATTTCAGGACAGTCTGGTATATAATTATCTGTTCTTGAAGCATGCTTACAAAAAAGTTCAAGAGCTTGATCATTATCCATCTCAGTCACTACATAGGTACAAGCCAGGCCTTGAGAAACATATCTTTGGAGAATTCCATCATTTTCTGAAGTAACAATTATTCGGCTTCCAGAACCAAACCAGTCAAGCTGGTCTCCTACGAGATCACTAAGATGAGACTGTTCTTCCACATCATCTAGGACAATAAGAACTTTTATACTGCGAAATACATCCAGGAAGAACTTGATTCCTCTTTTGAGAGAAGCAATATTGCCATCTCGCTTAAGAATGTCACATATCAACTCAGTTTGCACAAACTGAATACCACCAACATTTTGTGCTGTTTCTCCAATCTCTGCGAGAAAGCTACAACTGTCAAAACGAGAGGACAGTCGGTCGTACACGACCTTCGCAATAGTTGTCTTGCCGATTCCAGCAGTTCTACCTATTCCAACCATGCACACTTTACCCCCATCATCTTCTATTTCCAATAACTTGATTACATCTTTCACTCGATCGTCAATCCCAATTACATGTTCAATAGTGGCAACTGAGGTCTGCAACGATTCCAAAGGGAAACTAGGAAGTTTCAGCTCCTTGAGATGTAGAAGTGGTGGAATCCGTTCCAAATTAGGACTTTCCCATATCCTCAGTGCAGACAGATTAGGAAGTGATGAGAGGGTATGAAGATCACTCTCTGTGTACTCCACTACAGGTAGTGCACCAATTTCCAAACGCTTGAGGCTAGTAAGCTCACCGAGTGCTGGGAGGCTTTTGCATCCTGCACAATCAAACAACCGTAGCTCCACTATCTTAACCATGCGAGATATCCAGCTTGGAAACCTTGCACTCCCGTAGCCTCTTATTTCTAATCTTCGAAGATTTAAGCTTGGCTGCAGCTCTTTGAGTAGAATTTCATCACTTTCTTTTCCAGCAAACACTAATACTAGCGAAACTAATGAATCCTTCTCCTTCAAGTTCGCAGCATTTGATTCTGCTGCCACATCTTCCATTTTTCCCTTAACTTCAATTCTAAGGCTTCCTCTCAACTTGCTTAACCTGTTCAACTCCCCAAGCCCACCGCAATTCTTTGGACGGGAATCATCCCCGGGCAAAAGGAAATCTGTTAGAGTGCAAAAGAGTCAACTGGCCCAATCCACGCGGCATGTGAGATAGTGCATTACAATTGCTAATCTCTAGCTGCGTAAGGTTGACCAAATTTCTTATATCCCTTGGCAATTCCATTAGCTTGTAACACATATTTAGGTTAAGTACTTGCAAGCTATGCAATCTTGTCATAGAATTAGGAAGCCTTATGATTCCTTCATTTTTAGAAAGATCCAAAAATGTCAGGTGCCTCAACTCACAAATGGAACTTCGCAACTTCTCAATACCACTATTATGCCAATCCAAGGCACGCAAGAACTTGAAACTAGAAATGAAATCGCAGATAGTTTTTTCACCCATTTGAATTTCACACCTCGAGGTTTCCATCTGATCTGTTTTGATGAATGTCCTCAGATGTTTTGCTCTGAGTAGTGTAGATGGAAGTCCTCGTTTTAAATCTAAAGTTGAACCCCATGATACATGACGAATTCTTTCAACATTAGACGACCATGTCCGATCAATTCCTTGAGAATACTCATTTTCAGCGACTATGCGTGCTAGGGTATTCAATATACCATGCATCTTACAAGACGTCACATTTCCAAATTCATCTTCAATGCAGTCGTGAAAGAAATTTCTCCTGAGTAAATCCATGAAATAATCATGAGCAATATCTTCCATATCCCAATCTACATTGTCTATTGGGCGGATAAAGCCTTCTGCTATCCAGAGACTCGTCAACATGAGTTTATCAATCACAGAATCCTCGGGAAACAATGAACAGAAGACAAAGCACTGTTTTAAATGGGACGGGAGATGTTCATAACTAAGCTTTAGATGTGAAATAATGCCACAAAAATCTGCAGAAACTTCTGGGATCTCGTGCTCGAAATGTAACCACTCGGCTGCACTTTTCATTAACAATAATATACTTCCAATTGTTCGTATAGCCAGAGGGATTCCACCGCATTTTTTTACTATCCGCCTCCCGATAGTTAGCTTAATTGAATCTCTAGCCTCTTCTTCTTCCTCACATGCCATTCTCATCAATAAATCTAAAGACGAGTTTTCTGAAAGTGCCTCGAGGAAATAAGATGGGGTTGTGCCCATGGAGTGGGCAACAGACTGAACGCGTGTTGTTATCAGAATCTTGCTTCCTTCCGCACCTCCCATCAATAAACCTTTCAGTCTCCCCCATTGTTTATGAAGATGCGACATTACACCGTCGATAACCAGGAGATATTTTCTTCCCCCAACAAGTTCCACGACTCGATTTTGCAATTGCTCCAACTCAATTTCGTCTACTCCCTCGTTCGTTGCGCTCTCTATGATTTTTTGCAATGCCATTTTGAGATCGCACAAGTGACGTACACATACCCATATCCTCAAATCAAAATGCTTGTTGACCATGTCATCTTTGTACAGACATCGAGCAAGAGCCGTCTTTCCAACCCCACCCACACCGCATATCGAAAGCACCGGAATCTTTTCTCCAGCGTCAGAGCCTAACAAGAACTTCAAGATTGCGCTTTTGGCGCCATCTCTCCCTATAATCTCCTCCTCGTACCCAAAGGAGTCCGACTGCTCTCTCCTCCTCCTCGACCCAGTCTCCACTTGCACATCCTCCCGCAGGTCAAAATCCCTCCCTTTAGCAGCAATGGCCTCCATTCTCTTCCTGATTCTCCTCACGTGGGCGGTCATCTTCAGCCCCAGAGCCAGTCCGTTCGAAGGCGAGAAGAAGGTGATTACCTGCTCCAACTTCTCGTCCTTGCCCGGCAATTCTCGCCGCGTGACTTCGATGCTCCACTCTTCCAGCAAGTCCTCCGCATCGTAGAAAGCAGCTTTGAGGTCGTCGAACCATCCTCGGATTCCTCCGGGGGTCTGGACCACCATGAACTGCTGATCCATGAAGTCGTCGAGCAACCGCTTCTCCGCATCGCGCACTACGCTTCGGAGGGCGGAGACGGTTTTCTTGAGCCTGTGTAATTCGCCGCCGACGGCACATGACTTTCCATCCCTTGGCAGATCACCCAGAAGGTCAGATATCCTCCGGATGATCGCCTCCGCCATAGCTCTTCCGGGGTTGAAGGAGGGATCCCTGCTGCCCCCTCTCTCTGTTTCGGGACGCTGCTCTTGCTATGCGTCTTCTGGGGAGGGCTCCTCCTCTCCTGTTATGGCAGGGCTAGTCAACATAGAGAGACGAATGTGTATCGTTTAACTGTTTGGGTATGTGCCAAAAAAAAAAAAAAAAACTCTTTGGGTAAAAGTGGACCAAAAAATACCTCTTTGGAAAAAAAAAAGTGATAAGGACACTCAAAATCCTGAAACCTATCACAGTAGTGTAATTAAGTCCTAAAATTTCAAAAAATGCAATTAAGTTGTTGCGAAAGTACAATTGAATCTTAAAACTTTCAAAAAGTGTAATCAAATCTTAAAATTTATCTTGAAAATTCAATTGAATATTAAAACTTTCAAAAAGTACAATTAATAGAATGATTTTAGTGGATCAATTTGATAATTCTTTGGACTTGATCGTATGTTTTGAAATTTTTAGGACTCAATTATACTTTTATAATAAATTTTAAGACTTAATTTTACTTTTGGAAAGGTTTATAACTCAATTATTCGTTCGTCACAAGATTTGACTTCCAAAGCACTTATTTCATTAAAAAAAGGATAATCTATTATGCGAACGGCCAACTTTCACAGGGTGCATTTTGATTGTTGAGACTACAGTGGCCAGAGTATTTTAAAATTTTAAGGTAGGGAAATTGCTTTGACCTTTAAAAATTACAAAAACATAAATGAGTTCATCATAAAAATCAATTTAAGATAATAAATTCCAAGTCCAACAAAACTTGTGTAATAGGAGGGATAGGCCACTTTACTTACGGGGGCAATCATAGACTTCGCATTTCATAGTGATTACATGATCAACATTTAATTAGAGTTGTCAGATCATATTTTCTCTCCACATGAGGTAAAGTATTGATGATCCGATTGATAAAGATGCAAGGGGCATGATGCCATGAAGAAGGCAGTACCAGCCCAACCCAGCTTATGGACCATTTCGACCAAATTGAATCTCTTGAATATCATAATTGTCATACCTGGATTTTTACCAAAAAAAAAACAGCGAATGACATGGCCGTCCTTTTATCCAAAAGACCAACCTAAAACAAGAAACCAACATAAACCTACTATCACTATACATATAGACACACACATACATCTATATATTTTATAAAACATGGAGTTGATTTCGGGATTAGAGTTCATAAAATCCATCAATAGGATATACGTGTCTCCAAACTCAAATAAACCCAACAACTATTATCAGACATGCACAACTCATACCCAATATTGTCCAAATCCAACTACTGAAATCATCGTTGATATTGTTCTCACCGTATTTGTCACCAGCTACAAAACCTTTAAAATGTTGGAAAGAATGGGATGAGCAATTACAACTTAGTGAATACTGCATATCTCTTCTAAGCATATCGAGCACCCACAATATATATTTACAAAACTTACCAAAACTTATTTAAATAAAATTCACTATATAGCATATATACGAGATTAAAAACAAGTTTTATGTTTTCAACAAAAGTTTACACATATCCGAAATACTCATTTCATCAGTAATGTCAAAACAAATATCATTAGTTCAGTCTATTTGTCACACCCCACACCCTACGGCGCGCCACATCTCTCGTAAAGGTCGATTTGAGTGCGACGTCCCAGGACGCGTTGCTAACCCAACACCCAAAACTCAGAGAACAAGCACACGCGGAAGCAATACAACACCCAGACAATAAAACACATGACTAAGGATAGCGACACAAACAATAATTATAACTTGCATAAGCTACAAAGACATACAATATCCATTACAACCTAAATACTTAAATAAAAAAGGGTCAACGGCCACTGGCAACGAAAGGGTAAGTGGCTCGGGAACAGACTCCCACTCCATCGGCTCTTCCTCCTCGAGGTCAGAATCCATCTCAAGGTCGGGGGTCTGAAAAGTTGGGTTTAAACAACAGTAAGAATAAATCTCAGCGAGTAGGCCCCCTAAACCTAAATTAGGCTAACATGTACCTCCTGACGAGCACCAACCAAACAACACACGGTCTAAACCATAAATGACTTAGGCCCTCGGGCCCAAATCCAAAACTTACTTGACCCTGCAGGTTAGACAATTGATATATAATCACAATCATGCCACAGAATTCAATCACGGCACATATATGCATATCCCTTCGTCACGACGCATGTCATGTATATGCTTGTGCTCGCACTCATGCTCATGCCTCATTGATGCATCATCACACACTTGCATGCTAGTACTCTTGCCATTTATCAATTTCTCCTCTGACCCGCGTTAAATGCATCAAGTCCGATCCGCGTAAAACGCATTAGGTCTATCACTTTGAGATCAATCTCTGGCCCGCGTTAAACGCATCAGGCTCATGACACATAACCCACGTAAAACGCATCAGGTTGGTCATCTTCCGGTAAACCGGATATCATCCCGCGTAACACGCTTCAGGACGAGTTCACTACTCCGTGTAAAACGCATCAGGACTTATTGTGATCACACATTCATAATTATCAATTTTTATCTGAATCCTGCATAAAACGCATCAGGGCATTTTAAGTGATCACAATGCACATGTCATTCGTGCACACTCGTATATGCACATGCCGTGCCAATGCTTGAGATACACACTCATGGCTATAACGTTAATACTTGGGGCATTCGAGAAATTCACAGTGAGCATTCAATTGCACAACACCACGCGTTCAATTCACAACGCAATATGCTCAATTTACACCACACATATTCAATTTAATGAATCAATATGCCCAATCAATCAATTAATTCAAATCAGCTATGGTACATCATTGGCACACGAAAATCACGCAATTAAGCCATTAAACTTGCACAAGTCTAAGGTCCACCAAGCTCAACCTTTCTCGGCCACATAAGTACTCAATCCTGGCATCATGTAACCACTACCAAGCCATAAACAATCGGCCACTTAATGGACAAATCAAGCACACACGACCATTCACAATTAATCCTCAATTTTGCCGAATAAGGTCCGATAAATTCCACTTTGGCCAGCCACTACTCAGTCCCCTCTAGGCCTCTAATCCACCTCCAAATCATCACATTAGGCTCCCAAATCCACCACAAAAACAACCACTATACGGCCCGATTGTTGCGCCCCATTACATTCCGCATTTAGACCGCGATTAATCCACCTAATAATCCGATCGAACCTACCTTAATCGATCACCAACCAGATCACCTTAGGCTACTAAACCACTTCCAAATCATCACATTGGAGCACAAAAGTCACCATGGAAACAGCCATCACTCGGTCCACAAATTTCACCCGCCAAATTCACATTTTTGCCCAAATCAAGGCGCCCATGCTCAATTCACATAATAGCCCAAATCATGACCACAATGATCAGCCACTAAAAACAAAGGAAAACCGAATACACAGATTCGGAGCAATTCTGAGCTAGCGCACAGTTCTGGAATCCATTTTCAAATAAATAGTAATTCAACTCCAAAAATTATAAAATTTGGATATGTTGTACAAAACATCTCAATGAACATTTTCCGTGAAGAACTCAAAACCCAGTTCTATCCGTAAACACCTAGTTTTGACACTCAAAGTCGGACAAAATCCGGTTCACTCGGACAGCCCCTCAGGCCACCAAAATACAGCTCATTCAGTGCCCAAATTATTTTGGAAAGCTCTTAAATTTTATATGTTATACTTAAAGATATTAGGAACAACTTTCATGAAGAACACTTCTTCAAATTCAGCCCACACAAGTCACACCAAAAATAACAAAATCTGGCGATGCAACAGTAACCGTACCAGAAATCAACAAATATGCTTCACCAAGCAAACCAAGTTCAACTAACCACTAATCCAATTATCCACAGCCTTTAAACCATCCCTAAAGCATCACCTTAGGCCATTAAAGTCACCACAACTTCAGCCCCAAATCAGCCCACACTAATTAACCACTAAAATACCCTAATAACCCCTAAAACCCATCTAGAAGTGTAAATTAGCCTAATTAGGGTCTAGAGTTATACTCACTTGAGATCCTAAGCTCCAAGCAAGGCTAAACAAGTGACGAGAATGGCTGGACAGCAGCGGTTCCCGGCGGCGCTAACGGTGGCGGCGCGCAACTACCCGACGGACGGCGATCCAATGCGGCGAAGGGGAGGGGGATGCTGGTCGCGGCTGACGGGAGAGAGAGAGGGGAGTGGGACGGCTGGATGGTGCTAGGCGAGGTGGTGGCGGTGGCGGTGAATCGGCTCTGGCGGCGGCGGAGCTCCTCCGGCGAGCTTGGTTTTCCACGGCCAAGCAAGAAGGAAGATGGAGAGGAGGGAGTTGGCGTGAAGGAGGGGCTGGCCAGCTGAAGATGGGAGGAAAAATGGGAAGAGAGAGAGAGAGGCTAGAGTGTTTATAGAATGAGTGAGTTAGTGGAGTGGTTGACCAACCATCAATAATGCCAACTTTGCCCCTAATCCCATGGCTTGGCTTAAAACTTGTTAAAAAATCTTGAGGGCATTCTTGACCAATATTTCCAGCATTATTGGGTTGAGATAAACCAATATAAAACTCTAAAATAATCTCCCAATAATCCCAAAATTCGGAATCCAAGCTTAGGGGTACAAGGGCAAAATGGTAATTTTCCGGTCTCGGGTCAAATTTCTAAATTTCGACTCTATTGATCCCATATATGAGTGGTCACATAAAAATGACGTCGTCCTTACAAAATAGTCGCTTATGCCCACGAAATTCGACGCCGAAGTCCGTACTCAATTTCACAATCAATTCAACTCAATTTGCAGTTTTACTGTCTCTCACTAACGGGCAGCTGTTTAGGGATTACGCGTATCGATCTAGGGCACTCGAGTTGTGACGATGTCGATTTCCCAGAGAATACGAGGATCTATCGCTAGTCTCGGGGGTCGCGGTCGTTTGAAACAAGTTCAGGATCGCTCGCCATGCGCGTACTCTTGGTCGTGCGGAATCACCCGCTATCCGTTCGTACGTCGTCGGTCGACCTCAATCCGTCACTTTCCTTGGACCGGCCCACTTGGCACAAAATACTCTCTCGTCGTACCTCGGAATCGAACTCAATTCATGGTCGAGTTCTTGGGTCCACGTATCGTTTTTCCTAGTTAGCCTTTCCCTATTGGTCAGTATTCCGAGATTGATCAGATTCGGGCAAGACTTACTGAAACGCAATGAGAAATATTATCAATTTCATTGATAACAAAAGTGGGTCGAATTTCGGGATGTTACACTATTAATCAATTTTAATAACTCTGATAAAAATGGTTTGTTTCGTTAATTAGTCTCATCAAATCTTACGTCGATGGTTCATTCTATCGACTAATATATGTTCAATATCTAACTATGGTTACGTTTAACGTTCGTGAAGAAAGGCGATGAAATTTACCCCATTGGCTAGGTTTACAACCTATGTTAGCCGATGGTTCGGCTTAGAAGGATGTCTTGATAACAATATGCATACTCTCCTCTCGCACCAGCATGAGCACACAACTCATTCTCCAATAATCCCACAATTAAAATCATAATTCATCTCATAAATTGGTTTCACAGACCGAATCAAAGCACATTTCACAACTCAATTTATCAAATAGAATGCATTTCATAAAATCATTTCATAAATCAATACATATAACCATTCGTAAACCATACTCAAAGTCAAAACTTTTTATAGTACTTTCACATATAGGTTTCACCCAAAATATATAATTTTTCCAAACTGCGTTCATCGTAAAAATATATATTTCACAATAAATTTCTCACAGCATTTTGGAATTCATTTTATAAACTTGGTTCACAAATCTGTATTTATATTAGTTCTCACAACTACCAAAACGTAGTAAATGTATGGTCACATTTTATGGAATAAACATAATTTAATAACTTATACAATACTCAAATCTTTATCATCACTCACATGGAAAAGCTGAAAACCAACCTACGAAAGTTACCCAAGCTAATACACTCGTATTCTTATCAATTAACCAAAAAACGATATCAAAATCCAAATAAAACAATACTCCAACGAACAACTCGACAAAACCACGCTCAATCATCAATGAACTGACATCTATGCATTAACGAAGAAAATTGTTTATAACATAATTCTTGCACGTCAAATTTCTAAGATTCATTTCAATCAAATTGTACTTTAAAATCGATTTTTTGTCAAACGCCACAATTCCACAACGCCCTCAACTATTGTTCCCATATAAAATCCACACCTTAATAACTTCATAATTAAACCTCGCAGTTCAAAATCAACATAACTTTGAATGTGTGTCTTAATTTTGAAAATTACTCTGATCAGATGAATAATTGGCTTGAAGACTAATTGTGTTGTAATTCAGAGTTGATTCGGCTTGTCAAGGTGTCCGGTTCATTTTCTTTTCTTTTCTTCTTTTCCTCTTCTCCTTTCACGCACGAGCTCACTCTCACTGCTTCGTCTGTTGGAGAGGAAATAGATGGGTTGGGGCTTGGGCTTGGGCTTGGGCTTGGCTTTTAGAGATACGGGCTGGGTTCGAGGCCCATTATTATAATAATAGTCCGATTCTATTAGCATATTAAGTCAATTGAAGTGGTCATCAAACTATTAGGCACTCTTCTTAATATTTGAGATTTTATTTTCATTTCGTGCGTAACGCTAATGATTTGTCATATCGCCAGTGTAAATAACCCTATTCAAATTCAAAATTTGGCTCACTTTTGGTAGACTTGGCAATCACATCGGGTTAGTTTGTATGTTCTACTCAATATGAATCTGTCTTAAATTAATCGTTTTAAGTGGATCAAAATTTGATCCACCCATACTCAAGCTATTCAAACCCGGTTGTCCTTTTTCTTACCCCAATTTTTCCTCAATAAACGAGTCATTATCCAAAGATTTCATTAAATACGTATCCTTAATCAAACTAATAAATAGAAAGTTTGTATTAATTGCGACGGTTCCGAAAATTTCTAAAATTCGTTTATTTGACACGCACACACATACACACACATAAGGAAAAGAGATTAAGGTAGAAGGGTTTCAAGTTACTCTATAGAATTTGGAAAGGTGATTAAATTTGGAAAAGTGATTAATCTAGATGTCTATGTTTGTTGTATTATTATTTTCTAAGAAATAAATACTTAGAAATGATTATAAAAGTGATTTCTATTTAATTTAAATGTTCACGTTTGTTGATTATTCTATAAACATAAAAATAATTTATGGACTTGAATAATGAAGAAAGCACAAACAATATATAAAACTATAAATAGAACAAAACAGAAAACAAAAACCATCCACAAGAGCGATAGTCCGTGCTCAAGGGAGATCCACTGGTAATTGAACTAAAAATTGTAATGTGACCTTCCACAAGGGTGTTATTCGCCGCTCAAGAGAGATCTCACTAGTAATTTAAATTAAATATATATAGTGATCTTCCACAAGGACGGAAGTCCGCGCTCACGGGAGTTACCACCAAGGCACCAATATATAAACAAAATGATTTAACTATAGAAACAAAATGATTAAGCCAATCGGATATTGGTTGGTAATGTATTAAGTGACATAGAAACTTACACATAAAGTGATCTAAAGTGATACAAGGTTTTTCAGGATACAAATGATCTGGAGATGGTTACAAGATGGGTTGATCTTCAAAGTGATTAGATGTGAAGTGATACAACTTGAAATGAAGAAAATAAGTGATCATTATTGCGGTATATTTTAATGTTAGGATTTTTAATTAAGACAACAATAGATGTCAACACCCCAGTTAGGTGTTTTGACCCACCAGTTGGGTTATGTGGAAAAGAAACGACGTTAGATTTTTATAATACATTGGGAAAAGTACCAAAAAAGTTTTAAAACTATTACATTAGTACCAATTCAGTTTTAAACTTTTCAATTGAACCAATTTAATCATAAACATTTTCGCATTGGTACTAATTCAGTCCATCCGGCCAATTTAGGCTAGAAATTACTGACGTGGATGCCGGCGGTCCTACGTGGTACTGTCGGTGCTGACGTGGACAAATTTTATAATTTTTTAATAAATTTTTATTAGATTTTTGTAATGTTTTTTTTTTCTTTTTTTCTTTTCTTTTTCTTTTTTGTTCTTTTCCCAAAACTAGTGAGTCAGCAAGGTTGCCAGCCGACCATCACCGGCCACGAGCGAGGGCCCCTGCACCCTCTCCGGCCACAAGTGAGGGCCGCTGCGCCCTCGCCCAAACTAGGCAAGGGTTGTTAGCCCTCGCCTGTGGCCGACAATGGTCAGCCAGCAACCTTGTCGGCCAACTAGTTTGGAAAAAGAAAAAAAAAAGAAAAAAAACATTAAAAAATATGAAAAATTTATTAAAAAATTATAAATTTTGTCTACGTCAGTGCTAGCGGTGCCACATAAGACTGCTGGCTCCACATCAACGATTTTTGGTATAAATTGACATGATGGACTGAATTAGTACCAATGTGAAAAGGTTTAAGACTGAATTGGTCTAATTGAAAAGTTTATGACTGAATTGGTACTAATGCAATAGATTTTAAACTTTTTTGGTACTTTTCCCATTAAATATTTATATAGATGTTTTTTTTATTCCATACCCCTCGTGCAATTGTCAATAACTTAATACATTAAAATTGGTGGGTTGACATTGAAAGGGCTCCCTATTTAGCTTAACAATTATGTTATCCTATTCACCCAAATTTTTACAGAACTTAATTTCTTTAAACATTTTTCAATGAAATCGCACTCTACCCTGTCATAGACTTTCTTGATGTCAAGTTTCAAGATAGCCTCAAACATTCTCTTCCATTCTCTTCACCTTAATTGATGAAGTATTTCCGGCTCTAACAAGAAGCCGGGGCTTGTTATCTTGTATTTGTCTCCCTTTGCACAAAGACACTTTGCTTGGGCATAATCAATGCAAAAAGCCACTGCTTGAGCCTATTAGCCCACGCTTTTGCAATAATTGCAATAACTTTGTGTGCAAATTGCATAAGCCTGGTGTTGAAAACAAATGCGGAATAAATATAGAATACAAGGATTTACATGGTTTGATCACAAGGTGATCTACGTCCACGGGCGAAACAAATCAAGATTCTACTATAATCAAAGACAGTACAGTTTTCAGAAGTTGAAACAACGACTTAACAAAACCTTACGGCTCACAAAACTCTCCAAAAACAAAATTCTCTCTCTATATCAATGAGAAAACCTAGCCGCGGTATAAACATGACTCCTCAAAAATTTTCTCAGGGGCTATGCCCCTGAACTCCTCGAGACATTTGTTCACTTACTCCAACTCGGGCGGATCCCATAGAGATTTGTTTACTTGCTCCGGGTTGGGCCTATAGGACTAACCTTCTGCGTCACGAATTAAATCTCAATTTTTTCTCCACTTTCAGATCGCACAAAAAATATGTTGGGTTGAGTGATGAACCAGATTGAGTACATAAAATTCAAGACATATTTAACAAATCTCCACCTTGGCTTGAATTTTCCAAAATAAAACAGTGAAGAAGCTGAACACATTCTCTCGGCATCCCTAAGCTTACGTGAACTAACTCGGTGTAGAAAACAAGGGCTGCAACAAAAGAACATATCCACTTCAAAAATAAATGTAGAACTTGCATTTACCTCGCCACCAAAGCCCCAGAAGGGGCAAACTTAACCAAGCATGCCAATCAAGTTCAAGCAATGCTTAAACTTGTTAGTAGGGACTCGCATGGTCAACATATCAGCATAATTGTCAGCTGTACCAATTTTCTTTACTGTCATATTTCTCTCAGCAATTGCCTCTCGAATAAAGTGATACCTAACATCGATGTGCTTAGTCCTCTCATGATATGCTTGATTTCTAATCAAGTATATAGCACTCTGATTGTCACAAAAGACAACCGAATTGTCTTCCTGCTGGAGCCCAAGTTCCTGAACAAGATTCCTTAACCAAATACCTTCTTTCACTGCTTCTGCTGCTACCATATACTCTGCCTCTGTAGTAGACAAAGCAACTGTCGACTGTAAGGTTGACCTCCAACTAATAGCTGAACTAGATAGTGTAAAAAGATAGACAGTCAAAGATCTCCTCTTGTCGAGATCACCTGTAAAATCAGAATCCACAAATCCCACAACTGAGGTACCATTGGGACTGTTTCTATCAAACACTAGGCCCAACTCTGCGAAGCCTCTAAGATACCTAAGTATCCATTTCACTGCCTGCCAATGGACCTTTCCAGGATGCGCCATATATCTACTAACCACACTAACTGCCTGTGCAATGTCTAGATGAGTGTATACCATAGCATACATAATGTTACCGACTGCACTGGAGTATGGGACACGAGACATCGTAGCCTCCTCAACCTCTGATTGAGGCGAATGTAGAGCTGAGAGTTTAAAATAGGATGCCAACGGTGTACTCACAGGCTTAGCGTTTTGCATGCCAAACCTCTCAAGTACCTTCTCAATATAACTCATCTACGGGAGATATAACTTCCCTCCTTTTCTATTCCTTTAAATCTTCATTCCTAAGATTTTCTTGACAGGACCCAGATCTTTCATCTTGAACTCCTCACTGAGCCGTTCCTACAAGATCAACACATCTGACATGTTCTTTGCAGCAATGAGCATATCATCCACGTATAAGAGAAGATAGACAAAGGATCCATCTAAACCCTTCTTGAAGTAGACACAACTATTATAGTTGCTCCTATGATAACCGCTCCCTATCATAAAGCTGTCGAATCTCTTATACCATTGTCTTGGTGACTGCTTCAGACTATACATGGATTTCTTCAACCTACAAACATGATCTTCCTTGCTTTCTACATAATAGCCCTCGGGCTGGGCCATATAAATAGTTTCCTCAAGCTCGTCATGCAAAAAGGCAGTCTTCATATCAAGTTGCTTAAGCTCTAAGTCAAATTGAGCAACTATAGCCAGCAACACACGAATGGAAGTGTGTTTTACCATAAGGGAGAAAACTTCATCATAATCAATTCCCTCCTTCTGATTATAGCCTTTAGCTACGAGTCGAGACTTGCATCTAGCATTTTCAACACTTGGAATTCCTTTCTTTTTCTTGAAGACCCATTTACACCCAATGGCTCTTTTTCCCTTAGGCAACTGCACCAAGTCCCAAATCTGGTTCTTGTGAAGTGATTTAAGTTCCCCAGCCATAGCAACAACCCATTTCTCTGATTTTGTGCAATAACAACTTCCGTATAGGTAGAAGGTTCTTGAATACCCATATCTTCTGCTGTCGTAAGAGCATAAGCCACCAGATCAAAGAACCCATATTTTTGAAGAGGCTGAGTCTGCCTCCTTTCTCTGCCAGTAGCAATAGAGTATGGCTACTCCACCTCATCTACAGCTTCCTCATCTGAACTTGAATCAACATGAGCAATTTGCTCGTTCAAATCATTTTGAGAGGTTTTTTCTGGAAGCTCCACCTGAACCTCCACCTCATTCGTATCACTCTCATGTTTTCCTGTAGACTCATCAACAACTTTCCTTTGATCAAGTATATGCATTTCATTAAATGTAACATCCCTACTAATAATGAACTTAGGTGAGTTAGGTTCCTGGCACCATAAACGATAACCTTTCATCTCATTAGCATACCTAACAAAAATACATTTCTTTGCTCTAAGTTCTAACTTACCATCCTTAACATGATAATAAGCAGGGTATCTAAAAACCTTTATATTAGAATAATCACAAGGCTTACCTGACCATATCTCAAAAGGAGTCTTGCATTCTATTGCTGTTGAAGGAGAGCGATTAACCAGATAACAAGCCATGTTAACAACTTCAGCCCAAAAATCTTTTTTCATGCCAGCATTAGAGAGCATGCATCTTGCTCTTTCCAATAGAGTTCTGTTCATACGTTCTGCCACTCCATTCTGCTGTGGAGTGTGCCTAACTGTACATTGTCGAACGATACCTGCATCTGTACAAAATTCATTAAAATCACCACCACAAAACTCAAGACCATTATTGGTCCTAAGACGTTTGATCTTCTTCCCCGTCTGATTCTCAACAAGGGCCTTTCATTTCTTGAAGGTTTCAAACACATCACTTTTTCTTTTCAGAAAGTAAACCCAAACCTTCCTGGAATAATCATCAATGAACGTCACAAAGTAAAGAGCACCACCCTTAGATGGAACTTGTATTGGTCCCCATAAATCGGAATGGATATAGTCAAGTGTGCTCTTTGTCGAATGCGTCCCCGTCCTGAATCTGACTCTGCATTGCTTGTCAAGAACACAATGCTCATAGAAATCTAGCGAGGTCATCTGCTCCCCACAAAGTAAACCACATTTACTCAAAACTGTCATGCCACGCTCACTCATGTGGCCCAAACGCATATGCCACAATCTCGTTCTATCATTATCAGAAACGGAATTGCATGTGCCAATTGAGGGACCCATAACTATCCTACCCTGCAAATGATACAAGTGATTCACCTTGCTTCCTTTCATTACAACCAGATTACCTTTTGAAACTTTGAGAACTCCACCTCGACCTGAGTATACACACCCAATGGAATCCAAACTGCTCAAAGAGATAAGATTTTTCTTTAAGTCCAGTATATGTCTTATTTCAGTCAAGGTTCTCACTGCTTTGTCGTGACACTTAATCCAAACAGTACAATACCCACGACTTTGCATACAACATCATTCCCCATCAAGACTGATCCACCATTCAATGGCTCGTATGTGATGAACCATTCCCTATTTGGGCACATGTGATATGATGCTCCCGAATCCATTATCCAAACATCATTGGAGAAATTAACAGCAGAGCATGTCGTAAGAACACTGTCTGACGCATTAGACTCAATTTCGTTTGCAACATTCGCCGAATCTTGTCTTTGACCATGTTGCTTATGCTTTTTCTTGAGCGAAGGACAATCTGACTTGTAATGTCCCTTTTTGTGATAATAGTAGCACTCAACGTTCATCTTATCTCCAGGTGATTTAGAATTTGAACAACCAACAGATTTCCCTCAGGAAGCTTTATCCCTGCTCTTGGTCCTGCCTCTTACAAATAAACCATATGCTTTGTTTTCACAGGTATTCCCATTCAATTTTGTTCTCAGTTATGCAGAATTCAGTGATGCTTTAACATCCTCTAAAGTTATGGATTCACGTCCATAAAGCATCGAGTTCACAAAATTCTCGTATGAGGCAGGCAGTGAATATAACACGATCAAAGCTTGATATTCATTCTCGAGTTTAATATCTAGATTTTTCATATCCAGAACAATTTTATTAAACTCATCCAAGTGTTCCTGAACAGACGTACCTTCACGCATCTTTAGGGTATAAAGACGCTGCTTCAAACAAAGTCTCGATTTTAGAGATTTCTTCATGTAGAGACTTTCCAGTTTCTTCCAGAGACTGACCATTGTTTCCTCATCGGCCACTTCTCGCAAAACCTTGTCATCTAGAGACAACTGGATTGAGCTATGCGCCTTCACGTCCATCTCTTCAATCTTAACCGAGGTCATATCGTTTGGATGTTTTTCGTCCAACGCCCTAACCGTACCCTCTCGCCTTAATTAAGCCTTCATATTTATTCTCCATAATTTGAAGTTGTTTTGTCCGTCAAAAGATGAGATTTGAAACTTCAAAGATGCCATCTCAAAGAACCTTAGAATCAAACTAGGCTTTGATACCACTTGTTGAAAACAAATGCGGAAAAATAAATACAGAACATAAGGATTTACGTGATTCGATCACAAGGTGATCTACGTCCACGGGCGAGATAAATCAAGATTCCACTATATTCAAAAAGAGTACAGTTTTCAGAAGTCGAAACAATGACTTAACAAAACCTTACGACTTACAAAACTCTCCAAAAATAAAATTCTCTCTCTACATCAATGAGAAAACCTAGCCGCCATATAAATAGGGCTCTCCAAAAATTTCCTCGGGGGCTACGCTCCCGAATCCCCCGAGACATTTGTTCGCTTACTCCAGCTCGGGAGAACCCTATAGAGATTTGTTCGCTTACTCCAGCTCGGGAGAACCCTATAGAGATTTGTTCGCTTGCTCTAGATTTGTTCGCTTATTGGCCCAACCCTCCGTGTTACGAACTAAATCTCAATTTTTTCTCCACTTTCGAGTCGCACAAAAAATATGTCGGGTCGAGTGATGAACCGGACCGAGTACATAAAATTCAAGACATATTTAACATATGGAGGACAATACTGATCAAGGCTTTCAGGGATAGGGACTTCAGGAATTAAAGTAATTTGTGTTCTGTTAGACAGAAGATTGAAGGTCCCAGATTCGAAGGACTACTGTACTTCCTTGAAAGCATCCTTCGGTACCACATCCCAATTCTCTCTATGAATCAAAGCATTCATTCTATTAGGGCCAGGTGCTTCAAGGGATCCCAGTTCGAAAAGCCCCTCTTTCACTTCTTCCAAGTTGACAGCTTGAGTTAGTTAGCTATTCATGTCCCCACTCGCCAAAATAGGACACTAATCAATAACAGGAAGGAAATTGCAAGATCCTGTATGAGTGTATAACTGCCTAAAAAACTGCGGCATCATCTGTTTTATCTGTTGGGGTCCTCTTCACTGTCTTAAGGATTCTTGAGAATAGAGATCCTGTTTCGCTGTCTTCTTTGATTGGTAGTTGCATGGAAGAGTTTCGTCTTTGTTTCACCGTCGCTAAGAATAATTTGAGCCCTCATACCCCAATACATTTCTTGTTGGTGCCCCAGTTTCCATATCTGAGATTCAAGTCATGCTTCTCGGTCCCCATCGTGCATAGCTCTGTTGCTATTTATCAGTTGGGGTGACTTAGAACTCAGGGCCTACGCCGGATGTCTGACATTAACGAATTTTGTATTACTCCAACTAGCCTATATCTCTTAGACATGTTCAATTATTCCAAACAAAGTTTTTCCACAGCAATTGCCAGAATTCCAGGCTTCACAAACAATTTTCCGACACTCTTCAAGATAGTTAATAGGACTAAAACTAATTCAGGCTACAAATAACGGAGTGTTCTTTAGATACACTCTCAATAATTACTTACCATGATGATACTTTCAGTAATTGCATGTGATGTCTGGAAATTTCGTATTAATATGTTTGTGACGTTAGAAATTTTCTAAGTTCGAAAATGATACTTAGATTTAAAGCTAAGTATTATTTTCGAGTTAGTATTCGTGCGGACACATAGGAATTTTCGTTGGATCGTGTTTCGCGAAGCGCGGATTCGGAAACGTAATCGTATCGAGTCCGACATGTTTAATATTTAGACGTTGTGGTGTACGTTAATTGTAGTGTGGTGTGAATTAATTTACTGTTGTCTTGGTAACTAGTGGGTTTTATTAGTATTGATTAATCTTGGTTAAGTAATGTTATTGCCGTAAGGAAAAATGGGGAGGACATATGCTCAAAATATCCTCTAGACTCTTCTTTCTCTCACGTCACTATTAAGGGAAAAGTTGACCGAACGCCATTTGTCCCCTTGGTCTAGACACCTAAGCCTTGGGTAATCATTTTCCTTGGCTAATACTCCTACGATAAAGCCACTGATTTCTTCCACCTGGCCATGATGAAGAGATAAGGTGATATTGTGAATACAATGAATTTACCCGCCCCTTCATATACTTCTCAGTTTTCATCTTCACCTAGGTAATTACCAAAGATAATTTCACCCGAACTGACACTCTCTCCTTCACTTTTTACTCTCACCATCACTAATCTAGAATTTCCGAAAGAGTTTTAACCTTTGGGTGTTCAGATTCTGCATAAGGTAAGTGAAATCTCTAGGTTTAAGCAAAGTAAATCTACTTGGCACTTGCAACTTGGTTGCTTGAGAAAGGTTTTTTTGATGTGCAATAATGAGGTTGTGATAATGGTTGAATCTATTTTGCTAGTTACGTGCATGTTCAAATGGATGTAATTTGTTTCCTTAAAGTATGGTGATAATCGGCAAGTGAAATGATTAAATCTGAATGTGTAAGTGTTATCTTTGAGGTGATTGTTGGATTCTTCTTATTGGTGTATGTATGTTTAAAAATGGTAGAAAATCGTTTTACTGATAGTGGAGTATATTATGGCTCCGTTTGGTTCAGCTTTGGGAAGGGGCTTTCAAGTCGAAAGCCCCTTCCCAAAATGCTGAACCGTTTGGCAATTACTTTTAAGATACCGAAAGCCCAAAGCTAGCATTTGGGATGCTAAAAGCTCAAAGCAGGTGGGGAGGTGTTTTGGGCTTTTCAGCATTTTCGGGATGCAACTTCCACCATTTAATGAATTTTTGTCAGTTGCTTATTTTGCCCTCAAAATTTTGTTGAAAGTCCAATTTTGCCCATTTTAAAAAACAAAACCCAGCAGTCTTCAGCATTCTGCTTCTACGCTCTCCCATTTGCCTTTTGTCACTCTCAATTGTTGACTCACTCTCGCGCGGAACTGCTTGCCTCTCTCGCTCGCTTTGGTTTCTTCACTTTCCTTCAGACGGATCGCTCGCCTCTCTCGCTCGCTTTGGTTGCTTCGCTCTCCTTCAGACGGATCACTCGCTCGTTCGCTTCGGTGGTTCGCTTCGCTCGTTCCCTCGCACAACTACAAGTTCGTCTCTCTCTCTCCCCGGTGGATGTGCTTTTGATTGACTACATATGAGCATTTTGTGGCCATCCTTGAGGTTTTATCCTTTCTTCCATGGTGAAATCACCATGGAATTTGTGCATTTTGTGATTTTTGTGCTTGTATAGTCTTAACTATGTTTTTAGTGTTTTCCGTTTTGTTTTGCGTAAGGGGTAATTTGAGGCAATGGATTACGAAAATTTTTTCCTCTGTTCTTAAGTGGGGAACAATTGGGCTCTAGGCTCCATATGTTTTATGGAAATTTTTGCATTTTGTTGTTCCTTTGTTTTGCCTAAGAGGTAACTTGTTGCGGCATTTTGGTGCTTGTATGCCCCTTTTCATCAGTCGGTTCTTAGTGGACCAAGAACAACTTCCCTTTGACATTCCCTCTGAAGGTCGAAGAAGCCACCCGCGACTCAGCTTTTTAGCCGATGGTGGTCCTTCCTTCTGTGGTAAAAGGGGCTGGGCAGTACTCACCAGCAGTGGCCTTATCCTTCAGTAAAGCCCAATTATGATTCAGAGGGATGAGATGAAGGCTACAGACATAGACATAGCCTTCTTACATTTTACCATTTCGTGTTTTTATCTGACAATCCTATCAGGTCTAATATCATTTTGTCTTCCTAGCTCTAAAACCTTTGGCTGAACACGCAACCCAAGTCCAAAAATTGTTCTAGCTTTCTTTCATTTTTTTTCTTTTAGGATATGGTTGTAAGATTTGACCGTTTTGTGATCCATTGTTGTTCTAATTGGAAGAAGTTGCAGAATTCCTCTATTCTAATTGCGAACTTATTGCTACCTAAATTTTTTCCTCTGTTCTTTTTTGCTTTTTGTGAATCGATCCAGGTTTTTGTTTTCAATCTCCATGATGACTCGGCTCTCTGAACAGAGCATGGGCCTTACCCAGAACAGAGCATGCACTTGGGGGCATATCTAGTGGATGTATAGTGGCTTGTTTCTTGCATTTCCTAGATTAGGGCAGTTATGTTGTACCACCCTGATTTTGTCTTCTATTTCTTTTGCTAATTGATCCAGGTTTTTATTATCAAAGTTCATAATGACTCGACTCTCATAACACAACATGTTGTGTTGTACTCATAATAAAGCAAATTCAATACGTGTAAATTTGTCGAAAAGTATGATTGTTTCTTGTAGTCATTAACCCTTTTTTTGTGGTTTATAGTTGCATTCATTACAGTTGGATTCATAGCTGGAGTAATCCCTTTGACTATGAATAACACAACATGTTGCTTGTTTTTTCGTTCAATTGGTTATGTTATTCACTAATTATGTTCAATTGGCTATGTAATGAACATATGTGAGTTGATTGGTTATCTGGCTGTTAAGAAATGCATGTCTTCATTCGAATTTGTTCATGGTTAATCTTGTTTGTTTTTGCTTCCCAAATTTGTTCATGTTACTATACTAAGATGGCAAGTTCATCAAAGGAAAAGGCATTTTGGAGCTCGGAAGACGTAGAAACCTTTTGTAAGTTGTGCATTGAACAAATTGAAAAAGGCAATCGTCCTGCAAGCAACAAAAGAGATGGATGGGCAGTCATATTTAGTAAGTTTGAGGAGCTAACAGGAAAAAAGTATGATAAGAATAAAATAAAGAGTAAGTGGGATAATCTCAAGGAAGAATGGAAAGATAGAGGTCATTGCTTTATAATGAAACAGGACTAGGTTGGGATTCAAGGAAGAAAACTATTGATGCGAGTGACGAATGGTGGGAGAGTAAAATTCAGGTTTTCATCACTTCTTTTTTTAACTTTTGTGTTGGATCATCTTCAAGGATACAACTTACACAAATGCTTTATGATAACAGGTCAATCCAAAGTATAAGGCTTTTAGGACGAAAGGCATACATCCTGATCTTGAAGAGAAGTTAGATATGATGTTTAGAGATACAGTTGCTACTGGAGGAGTCACATGGAATCCCAGACAAGGCATATGTATTAATAATGATGTTGAGGTCACACAACCTGTTATCGATGATGTTGTAGGATCTACTGGTGAAAATTTGGAGGGTCATGTAGATGAAACCATTGGTGAACCAATTGGAGCTCAAAGCCGGAAAAGAGCTGCTCAAACTTCAACAAGGCAAGCTCGAGGAAAAAAAGATAAGAAATTGAGCACAAGAGAAGAACTTGGGATGCAAATTAACAGGCTAGTTGCAACTGTTGAAAGTAGGAGCAATGCCACTACCACATCTCAAGCAACTACCAATGTAGTCGGTCCTTACAAGGACCTCATAGATATATTGGATACCAAACCTGAGATTGTGGAAGACGAAATGTTGTACTATTTTGTAATCTCTCATTTGAAGGAAAAGATAGACAATAGACAGGGTTTTATGAGCTTAAAGGATGATGCAAAAAAAGTCAAGTATTTCAAGTATGAGTTTGGAAGAGAGTCAGGTCTTCGTAGATAGGATGTTAGCATCTTATTGTTTAGTCATGCTGCTTTTATTCCTATTTGAAGAGAGTGATGTTGCTTTGTTTCTGTTGATGGATCTTTATTTGCATTCCTGTGAACCCAATTTCTATTTAATGTTTTAATATGAGAATTGTTTCTAGTTGGTGTTCTCTTTATGTGATTAAGTTTGCATATATATGATGGTTATTACATTGTTTGATGATCAAGCTTATTCATTATTTCTCTTACAACCTTTATATTTTGTTATTTGAAACAGTTATGGATGATTCACATTCAAGGGAAAATCATGAACAAGAGGAAAATGACTATTGGGATCTTGTGTCAATCACAGGAGTTACAATTTTATATTATGCAACATACCTTTGCAGACAACCCTACATGACCTCAACATATACAGGTTATGCATGGTTAAAAGAGTTGATGGGCGAAGATGCGAATCCTATAAGGTGTTATAATATGTTTAGAATGTATAAGGTTGTATTTAATAATTTAACCCGTGACTTAGTAGCATGCTATGGTCTTGAAGGGTCTAGGAATACTGATGTTGCAGAAATGGTTGGTATGTTTCTTCATATTTTGGGACATGGTATAGCCAACAGGTTAGCACAAGAGCGCTTTCAATGCTCTGGGGAAACCATAAGTAGGCACTTTAGCTTAGTGTTAGATAAAGTATGTGATATGGGAAAAAATTTGATCCAACCAACCGATCGAGAATATAGGGAAGTTCCCGAGAAAATCAAGAAAGATTGACGATTTTTTCCATATTTTAAGGATTGCATTTGAGCTATTGATGGTACACATATCCCAGCGATAGTACCTACGTACGATCAAATTCGTTTTATTGGTCGAAAAGGAACGACGACTCAAAATGTGATGACCATATGTAATTTTAATATGGAATTTGTCTATGTTTGGGCCGGTTGGGAGGGACAAGCTCATGATACACGTATCTTTTATGAAGCCATTGGAAGACCTGACACACATTTTCCCCATCCTCCTCCAGGCTCATTATTTAATGGTTTAGTTACATCAATATATCTATGTGGCATATGTTGATTAGATTTACAATATATTGGTGTAGGTAAATATTACTTGGTAGATGCTGGATATCCAAATCAGATGGGTTATTTGGGGCCATATAAAGAAGTTAGATATCATTTACCAGAATTTTGAGAAGGTTCTTCGCCCATGGGTTATCGATAAGTATTCAATTGTGCCCATTCCTCACTCCGCTCAACAATTGAGCGAGCCTTTGGAGTATTAAAACAGAAGTGGGGAATTCTAACTCGTATGCTTAGTTATCCATATGAAAAGCAAGTGCAAATTGTCGTGGCAACAATGGCTTTGCACAATTATATACGAAGACATACCGTGACTGATATGGATTTTGAACAAGCAGAATTGGATCCCCATTATGGATATTCAGTTGACGATGATGATTCAAGTGAGGGGGTTAGTGCTTCAAATAATAATGCATTTTCCGACATGACACGTTTACGTGATAAAATAGCCATGAGTTTACAAAGTCGTTGAGGAGGTTTGTAATATTAAGGATAGCGTGCTTCTTTTTTGTGTACATATGTGATCATATTTATTATTGTGAAATGACAACCTCTCAAGAATAATAGATATCCTCAAATTGGCAACAACCTGCTAAACTACCTCCTTGGTGAAGGGATACCAGTAGCGTATGCCAAGAAAATCATTTGAAGACATGTTCTTTGCTTCCAAAGCCCCTTTGAGTTACAGAAAGTGCGACATAACATTCACACCTAGCTATGTAAACTAAAGATATCATTTTAATGCAATATATATAGAAAGAAGAAAGTAGATAACATCTTTGAAATAGATATTAGGCACATAAAAAGACTGAAAAATGTCAAGCCCAAATCAAAGTTACAGTCATTGTTTTTATTTTTCAATTTTAAAAATATTAAAATTAAAAATTTAATTTGGTCACGCTAAAGAGCTTTCTAAATTTATGTTTACCAAGCAATCTAGCATTTCCCCAAAGCACTTTTCAGTTACATTTACCAAACAATCTTGTATTTTCCCAAAGTCCTTTAGTCCAAAGGTATTTGCATTCCCCCAATGGCATTCCCCAAATGCTGAACCAAACGGCTCCTATGTGAATATGAATGATGATTCTGTGTATCTTTCAAACTACTTAGACTTTACTGTCAAAATCTGGTTCTGTGTACCTTTAAAACTGCTCAGACTTTGCTATCAAAAATCTAGTTTTGTATATTTTTTAAACTGTTCAGATTTTACTTTTAGACTTTAACTTACCTTCAGACCTTGCGTCTCAGACTTTACTTCAGAGTTTATCGTCCATACTTTACTGCTCAAACCTTACTGCTCAAACTTGACCTTCAGACTTTAGCCTTGTGAGTCTGAATCTGCTTCTGCGTCTGAACCTGCTTCTGGGTCTAAACCTGCTTCTGAATTTGAACCCGCTTCTGAATTTGAACCTGCTTCTGAGTCTGAACCCGCTTCTGAGCCTGAACTTGCTTCTGATGGCTTGTGAACTTGAATTTACTTATGAGCTGAGTTGCCTCTGGGTTTGAAATGTATTGTTTCATATTTAAATTGCTCGGATAATGCATTTCATGGATTTAAAGTACAAAAACCGTGATGGCTCAGTATGGGACGGGCCAAAGCGGATTTATGCACGCAAATACTTGGTTGTCATGACTTGCATAAGAATAATATTAATTCCGTCGCCCATTTAGTGGTGTGTGACGATGCCCCATGTGTTGGGATGCCCCAAGAGTGTTTGGGAGGATGAAGTAATGAACCTAATCGCATGAGCATAAATGTTTTACGTTATGCTTGCATCTGAGTGAAAATATCATAATATGTTGCATTATTCAGATTTTGTGACACATCCAAACGGAAAAGGTATAACTTACATTCAAATTCCATGCATATCGTTTGCTATGTATGCATACGTGTTTATGCCAGGTGAAGTGGTAAGTTGATTTTCCTAACTTAAAACTAGAAATTTTATTTGCTGGGCTTCGGCTCATTCCATTTTTTTAAGACTTGTAGGATGGATGTTCCGTAGCCCCTACATTTTGGAGTTCCTGTTTATCATGACGCTATTTATGAGGATGTGTTTGTACCGGAGTCTGACGCTGTATATACTAAGTGTAGCTCTACGATATGAGTTGATGTGGGGCTTCCGGAATGGGTTCCTTATCTTTTTGTTGCTTGGTATTTCAACTTGGAGGGTGAGTTGATTGGCCCATTGAGGGACTTCGACCTAGACGATGATGGATCCGCAGCGGAGAGTGAAGTCATCGACTCGTGATAGCTTCAAACTTTAGGCCGACTTTTGGTTGTAGGTTCTAGTTGGAGATAGGCAACTCTGACCTACCCATCTTTTGTTTTTGCTCTTGTTTGATACTTTGTTTGGCTTGTAAATCTGTCAAGGGTTTATTAATGAGAAGAAAAAGTTTTTGTCTAATTTGTGCAATATTCTTGTTTAATCTTTGTCTTCCATTGGCTATATTAAGTTAATGCTAAGGGATTTGTGTTGCGCGTGACGTTCTGGGGCGTCACATTGCAGATGCTGAATCATGCTTCAATTATAAATCATAGGTAATGATTTTTAGAAACATATGTAGAACCCTGCAGAAAAAGATCAAAAGAGAAAAGAAATAAAACAGGAACAAACAATAAGAAAGAGTATCTGGTAATTTCATTTGTTCTTAAATATAAGAAATTCAACTAACATTAATATGCTATGATTGTGTCTAAGCTTCTGTATACAAGACGACTGATGAAGCCCATCTTCAGTGGTTGCTCCCTTTATAGTGAACACAATGCTATGGAGAGCAAAGCACTTTTGCACTTGAACCAACATTTCTCACAACAAGCAACAACCAGCCTTCTTAACAGCCGAGACATCGTTTCTATTCCCGACCTTGATTATCTGTCCCTTTGGTAGGGCTGCGGGGTTGTCATTGATGTTGAGAGCCTTCTTGTTGACCACGTAGTAGATTTTAACACTTTCGTGATAGCATTCTCAACATTGAGCACCTCCAACATGGATGTCTCCATGAAGGTGTGCTATTGCTTGGGGAATGCTTTGGTATCGTCAAGCAAGACTGCATGGAGATGGCGCAGGGCCGCCTTGTTCCCATTGAGCATGATCACGATAGTGGCCTCAGTGTGGTCTCGGAGTTCCTTTAGCTACCTCTCCACATTCTCGAATGTGACATGCGGAGTGATATCATAGACTAGTAAAACGCCCACTACACCTCGATAATACACACTTTTGATCACAAGGTACTATGTTAAACACATCAGGTTATCAGACAAACACAAGCAAGCCTCTACTCACTGTAATGTTACATTAGCCAGTCATGATCTCTACCAAACAAACAACTCAACTTATTCCTAAAGTTGGCAATTAAACTACCTTCTTGTTCAACGATTACAGACAACAACTTATATTAACATGTGTTGTTGTATCAAGGTTGTACTATCTATTTTCTATCAAGTCAGTTTTCTGATGTCTTGTTTTCTAGGAGTTAATTAGTCGTGGTTTTACTTAATCAATCCTATTTTGTAGGAGTGTTTAGCTGCATATTTTCTTTCACTATTCTGTTAGTTTGTTGCTGGTTTTGTGGACCAAGCAAGTTGTTAGTTAGTGGGCAATGTGTAGTTAGTGAAAAAGCTTTAGTCTGTATTTAAGTAATTTCAGTTTTCTAAACAAAAGTGAAGTTCCCTTCCAATACATTCTGTCTTACTGCAAAATACAGATTTCGCTGTCAATTCTCCTTCTGTTCTTTAAAAAACAACATTGGTATCAGAACTTTCTTGATCTTAAGGGGCTGTGAGTGACTTGTGAGATTGATTGAGAGGTGTGTTTGCATCCATAGAAGCCGAAGGCAAAATGGAGGTAGGATCAAGTGGTTTTTCAGCAATGGCTCCACCAGTGTTTGATGGAGAAAATTATCAAGCTTGGGCAGTGAGAATGCGAGCCTACCTAGAGGGTTGTGATTTTTGGGAAGCTGTGGAACAAGATTATGAAGTTGTTCCCCTTCCTGACAATCCAACCATTAATTAAATCAAGTATCACAAGTAGAGGACAATAAGGAAAGCAAAGGTAAAATCTTGTTTATATGCTGCTGTCTCACCTGCCATTTTTAGCAGAATTATGGCTTGTGAATTAGCTAAAGCTATCTGGGACTTTCTCAAAGCTGAGTATCAAGGAGATGAGAGGATCAGAAGCATGACGGGGCTAAATCTGATCACAAAATATGAGAGACTGCAGATGAAGGAGTCTGAGACAATTAAGGAGTAATCTGATAAGTTGATAAGCATTGCAAATCAGACAAGAGTTCTAGGCACTAACCTCTTTGATAATAAGCTAGTGCAAAAGATTCTTGTCTCATTGCTTGAAAGGTTTGAGGCAACCATTGCCTCTTTAGAGAATACCAAGGATTTGTCTCAGATCAAGTTGGCGGAATTGCTAAGTGCTCTGCAAGCACAAGAGCAGAGGAGGTTAATGAGGTTAGAAGGAAGTACAGGAGGAGCTTTGCAAACCAAAGAACAACAAAATGTAAGAGGGAAAGACAAGAAGTGGAAAGAGAAGAAAGGGAATGGCAATAGTGGTTCAGAAGCTGTTACAGGAGAGAATAGTGCAGGCAACTCCAAGAACAATTGGAGAAGGTATTCCTCATGTCAGCACTGTGGAAAACAGAATCATTCACACTTTATGTGTTGGAAGAGGCCAAATGTAAGGTGCAAAAAATATCATAAGCTTGGACACATTGAGAAGTTTTGCAAAGACAAGGGAGATCAACAGCAAGGTAAGGCACATGCTACAGTCCAGCAAGAGGTAGATCAACTGTTTGTTGCCTCTTGTTTTTCCTTTAGTACTTCGTGTGACAATTGGCTTGTTGATAGTGGTTGCATAAACCACATGACAAGTGATGAAAAGCTATTTATAGACCTTGACAAGTCATTGAAGTCAAGAGTGAGGATTGGGAATGAGGGGTACTAATAAGTGAAAGGTAAAGGGATTGTAACAATAGAGAGTTGTGCTGGAACTAAGCTAGTTTCTGATGTGATGTATGTGCTTGAGATTGATCAGAATTTGCTGAGTGTGGGGCAGTTGGTAGAAAAGGGATTTAAGGTGATATTTGAAGAGGGGAAGTGTTTGATCTTTGACTCCAGTAGTCAGGAGCTGTTCAAGATAAAAATGCAATAAAAGAGTTTTTCTCTGAATCCTCTTGAGAAGGAGCAGGTGGCATTCAAGTGTCAGGCCAGTGATTCAGAGATATGGCACAAGAGGTTGGGCCACTTTCATCACAAAGGCTTGCTGTTCATGCAAAGGAATGAAATGGGAACTGGGTTATCAAGCCTAGAGGAGCAAATCACAAGGTGCAAGACTTGTTTGTTGAGCAAGCAGACAAGACTTCCCTTCAAGGAATCCACTTGGAGAGCTACAGAGAAGCTGCAGCTGATTCATAGAGATCTCTGTGATCCACAATTGACTCCTTCACTAAATGGCATCATGTATTTAATTATTTTCATTGATGATTGTACTAGAATGTGCTGGATTTACTTCATGAAGCAAAAGTCAGAAGTTGCTGAGGTATTTTTGAAGTTTAAGAGATGGGTTGAGAATCAAAGTGGCTGCAAGATTCAGGTCATCAGATCTGATAATGGAACATAATACACTTCATAGAGGTTCAACACTTTCTGTGAAGAGGCTGGAATTGAGCATCAGCGTGCTGCTCCTTACTCTCCACAGCAAAATGGAGTTAGTGAGAGAAAGAATAGAACCATTATGGAGATGACTAGGTGTTTGCTGCATGACAGGAATCTACCAAAAGAATTTTGGGCAGAAGCAGTAAACACATTAATTTTTCTGCTGAATAGACTGCCTACAAGAGTATTGGAGAAGAGGACACCCTTTGAAGCTTGGTTTGGTGTCAAGCCAATTCTAAGAAATTTGAAGGTGTTTGGTTGTCTATGTTTTTCTCATATTCCGCAGGTCAAGAGAGACAAGCTGGGAGAGAAAGTTGAACCTGGGATCTTTGTTGGCTACAGTTTAGTGTCAAAAGCCTATAGGATCTATCAACCGTAGTCAGGCAAGGTGATCACTAGCAGGGATGTTCAGTTTCTGGAAGATGAGCAATGGGACTGAACAGATGAGCCACAAGGCAAGCACAAGGAGGTCTCATTGGAACATGATGACGTGGTGGACGATGTTCCAGTTAGAGGTACCAAATCTCTTATTGATATAAATTAGAGGTGCAGTGTAGCTGTTTTGGAACTTGTAGGTTATGAGGAAGCTAAAAGTGCTCAGAGGTGGATGAATGTAATGAAGGAAGAGTTGGCTATGATAGAAAAGAACCAGACATGGGAGCAAGTGGAGAGGCCTGAAGACAGTAAGGTGATTGGAGTAAAATGGGTTTTCAGGACCAAACTCAATCCTAATGGCTCAGTGAATAAGCATAAGGCTAGGTTGGTGGTGAAGGGATATGCACAGGTTTGGGGAGTTAATTTCTCAGAAACCTTTGCTCCTATGGCAATACTGAATACAATTTGAATGACTCTTCCTTTGGCAGCTCAACAAGGATGGAAGGTGTATCAGTTAGATGTGAAATCTACATTTTTGATTGCAGTGTTACAGGAGGAGATTTATGTTGAGCAGCCAGAAGGCTTTGTTACACTGGGCCAGGAAGAGAAAGTTTACTTGCTAAGAAAGGCTTTCTATGGCTTGAGGCAAGCTCCCAGAGCATGGTACAGTAAGATGGATGAGCATTTACTAGGCCTGGGTTTCAAGAAAAGCCTCAGTGAATCCACTCTATAGGTCAAGAAGTTAGTATCTGACTTAGTGGTGATATCTCTTTTATGTGGATGATATGCTGGTAATAAGGAGTAATAGTGCTCAAATTACTGCATTTAAGCAAGAGATGATGAAGATGTTTGAAATGACTGATCTTGGTGAGATGTCGTATTTTCTGGGGATGGAGGTTAGGCAGACTCAGAATGAAGTTTTTATCTGTCAGAAAAAGTACATAAAGGAGATCCTGAAGAGATTCAATATGGAGGAGTGCAAGAGTGTGAGTACTCCAATGGGTCAGAAGGAAAATCTTCAAAAGAAGAATGGATCAAAACCTGCAAATGAAATAGTTTATAGGAGTTTGATTGGCTGTCTTATGTATCTCACTGCAACTAGGCCAGACATCATGTTTACTGTAAGTGTCTTGTCTAGATTCCTTAATTGTGCATGTGAGTTGCATATGGCAGCTGTAAAGAGGGTGTTGAGGTACTTGAAAGGTACTCTTTCATATGGCATTAAGTTCTGCAAAATTCAGGAGTTTAAGTTGTAGGGGTATTCTGATAGTGACTGAGCAGAATCAGTGGATGATATGAAAAGCACTTAAGGGTATTGCTTTACATTTGGGTTGGCATGTTTTTCCTGGTGTTCAAAGAAGCAGGAAATAGTGGCTCAATCAACTATAGAAGCTGAGTTCATTGCAGCTATTACAGCTGTGAATCAAGCATTATGGTTAAAGAAGCTAATGGATGATCTGCATTTGGAGCAAGAAGAAGGCATAGAAGTATTTGTGGATAATCAAGCCACTCTGGCCATTTCACAGAATCCGATATTTCATGGAAAAACAAAGCATTTTAAGGTAAGGTATTACTTCTTAAGAGAAGTGCAGAAGGCTGGGGAGGTGAAGCCGGTGTACTGTAGTTCAGAAAACCAAATTGCAGATATATTCACTAAGTCATTTCATGTTGGTCGATTTGAACTTCTCAGGGCAAAGCTAGGAGTGTGCAGCACTTGATCCAGGAGGAGAGTGTTGTTGTATCAAGGCTGCACTATCTATTTTCTATTAAGTCAGTTTTCTGATGTCCTGTTTTCTAGGAGTTAATTAGTCATGGTTTTACTTAGTCAGTCCTGTTTTCTAGGAGTTAATTAGTCGTGGTTTTACTTAGTCAGTCCTATTTTGTAGGAGTGTTTAGCTGCATGTTTTCTTTAACTGTTCTATTAATTTGTTGCTGGTTTTGTAGACCAAGCAAGTTGTTAGTTAGTGGGCAACGTGTAGTTAGTGGAAAAGCTTTAGTCTATATTTAAGTAATTTCAGTTTTATGAACAAAAGTGAAGTTTCCTTCCAATACATTTTGTCTTATTGCAAAAATACAGATTTTGCTGTCAATTCTCCTTATGTTCTTTAAAAAACAACAACATGTTTCTTCATTCGTGTAAATCCATGCCGGTTCAGAATTGCAATCCAACTCTTTGAATGATTTATTGGGGAAGAAGCAAATTTGAATAACCGCAATTGGCAGCACAACAAATGTAGAAAGCGAGTTAGCCGTTGTGACCGAACTTCTTGCATGCAACATGCAAACAACAATGCTGGTGTAAACTTTTTCTTCATCCATAATAAACTTAATCATTCACGAATGCTTGACATTAGTTTGCGTCTCAAATCTGTCATATACAAATTCTCATCTCTGAATATACACGACTAGAGGTGGATCATTAAATCCAAACATTGTCAATCTTACCTACCAGACATACACACGAATCCGCCACAAACCACGTCTAAGAAAAATAAATCATGCGTAAACAGATTTTTATAATTAGGATCGCATGAGATTTGCCTAAGATTTGATTGGCGCAGACAGCTCTACACAACTAGATTCTGATATTGAAAAGGCAGTTTTAAAAAACAAGACATTCAGCTAAGAAAGATTGTCTAATCAAAAGCTGCATAGGATACGGAAGGAAATTCATAGAAAGAAGGAGATGTATTTGTTCTCAGGAAGAAGCTGAGGGCATAGAAGAACAATCGGAAGAAGAATCTGGTGGAGGAAGTAATGCCCACCTGCCTATTTCAGTTGAAAATGTCACATGATAGCCTTCAATTGTTTGAGGAGAGACTTGATTTTGTTGAACTTTGTGGTGTATTTGTGCCAAAAAATTGCAGAAGCGGAAAGGGACTGAAAGTGTTATTCGAATTGAAAATCCAAAGATGGAGGGAGAAGTTAAGCAATACAGGTTGGGAGACAGTTGTTGCCTTGTTGGTGAAGGGGAGGGAAAGTAAAAACTCGAATATTTATCTGTAAGATGTAGTTAAGTCAATTGATCAAAACGAAAAGCAAAGACAAGCAGTGTTGTGTCTCGTCTTTGTTGATAGTCAAGTGAAGCCTAGCGTAGTTTATAATCTCATTGCTAAAGTTTATCGCCAGAGAGTTAATTTGAGCCCTTCATTTTGGACCTCTAATCGAAGTGTAATGTTGAAATTATTCACAATTAGTCATAGTCAATAATGATATATGAGATTAAAGAAAGATCCCGGATAACAAAATTTAAAAGCTGCAGCAAGTCATAGATTATACCAAGAGAACATTTGGCAGCTTAGTTCACATTTTGTATTTTAGGTTAATATTGGTGTCTAAATAAGTGCTTGCATATATTCAATCAGGAGCGTCTGAGCTTTCTGTATGAATCTCATCTGAGAGAAATCCAACTAGGCTAGACAATGGGAAATCTTAATGTCTTTTCATTTCTTTTCTTCCTTGCCATATTGATCAGAAATCTGCATTGTGGCCTGTAGCAGAATATAGAGTTGCCTCCCTAAGATTTTAAGAGTAATATCTTTCTCATCGGTTTTGGAGGTGTTTTTAAATCGTAAGGTGCACACTTTACACCCCACAATCTGATTGACTTCGTATGTGAATTGATTCTTTTCGAGGATGTGAACCAAGTTAAAAAGAATCGTCCAATTCAGTCGCGACTCATTTACGATTAGGCTCTGATTGACCAATATAGCTGTGATTGTTCTATCAAGTGCATCGCTTAATATTACTCTAAAATCCAGTGATCTAACAACTTGAAACCTAATTTGAGTTTGATGCCATACACTGAACAAACTAGATGAAGGCTAAAAAACTGCATGCTGGAAAAGTTAGGATATTCTTATATGTTATAACCATGCAAACTAGGAAGTCTACCTTGACTATATTTCTCCGTCAGTTGCTTCTCGTTGGTGTTATTGAGATCATTCATCATATCCATTCCCTTCTCCCTTTTAGTTTTGGTTTTTGGTGCTCATTGTTGCAATCTTTTTTCTTCCAGAGCATTTAGCCCTCATTCGGCAACAAAGAACGGAAGCTGCCAAGAAGCGAGAAGAAGAGAAAGCTGGTAAAGTCTTTGAGGCTGCTATATTTGTCGTTCTGGTTTCACCCTTATCACCAAAACTGATTCAAAACATGCGATTTCATCTACAGCCAAAGAACTGAAGAAGGCAGATGCTCGCAAATGATCCTCAGAGAGAGCGCACAGTGGAGTGTTCTCTTGCAAAACAACAAAAAAAATATGTGAAGATTAAAGACATCGCTTTTCTTTTTAGCAATTGGTGCAAACAGTATAGTTTCTCTTCCCGGCATTACTACTGAGAGCACGTGGTACTGTTCTCGATTGGCCTTCCTATGAGTAAAGGCGTTTCTGTTGACTATTTAGAAAATCTACGACGTTCGGCTTGTTTGCAGAGCAATGTTTTGCTCAGGAGTTGCTACATCAGGTGACTGCTCTTTACCGTGCTAGTTTAGGCTAAGAACCGCTTGCATTGATTGTCCAGTTAAAGTACGGACAATGCTAATAAATAGGTATTGTGATTACAAGAACAAGGCTATTTGTGTTGGACTTCATTATCATAGCCATGATGGGTTGACGCTGCCATACATTCCTGCTCAATGTATCGAAGGTTGATTTTGAAGTTGGAATATGATGTTTCAAGGTTAATTCTATCTTATATGACCATATCTGAGAAATATAGTATACTCGTACGTTGAAGGAAAAAATGATCCACATTTCAAATATTTTAAAAAATGGTATGCAGTTTTAGTCAAGGGACAAAAATGGCTGAAGACAGCGAAAGTTCGAGCCCATTTCAAAATGTCACAAATCGTAAGCACTCGGCATCATTGTTCAATCAAACTTCGGAGATGTCCCGCAAATTACTAATTTCACAAGTTAAATAGGCATTGGTCAATCAAATTGAATTGCTTCTGTGTATCTTCGTTTGGACGAAAAAGACATCAGCGGTCACTTTTGTCCCTCATATAAGAAAAGGTGGATTTTTTTTGGGACATTGGAAAAGCGATGCCTTTACTGTCCTCAATGTGCTTTTTTTGTGACATTTTCTAGGTGAGCCATTATAATTGGGATTTGGCGAACTTTCTATAGTATTAGACGGCCCAAAAAGTTTCTTTATAGTCACGGCGGATGGTACTGGGTTGGAATCAGGTCTCAAGGTAAATGTAATGCAGGGGGACAATAGACGACTTTGTTGGCAGCTGAAACATGATGGACAAGACCAAAAGAAGCAAGAGAAAATGCGTGAAGCTCTGGCAATTCTTAGCTCTATTTGCCGTGGAACGACTAGATTACAAACCCCAATTTTCCGTTTACTTTCTTCACAAGGAAAATGTGTTTTTGCTAAGGAGCAAGGACTTCTGTTAATTATGCTAATTGTTTTTGTTGATTGTGTTAAAACACAAGAACACCAGAAAATAAGTCTTGTACAACTACTGTCACCCTAAATGAAACAAACTCTTTCTCCATCCTACGACCTGTTATCATTCGTTGAAGATTCTACGGAGGTGCTTAATGTAAGTCCGTATCAACCAAATATAGAGCTATCATTTTTGGAAGATTTAGAATCTTATTTTTAAAAGTTAGAAAGTTTTCTATTTTCTGTATTTCTTTTCTTGTTAGTAAATCTTCTAGAATGTACTCTTGGGTATAAATACCCAACTAAGCTTAATGAAATACACAATGATTTCTATCTCAATATGGTATCAGAGCAATAAATCCTGAGATCAAATCTTTCCAAACTACATTTGCCTCTTCAATTAAATATATCAACACTTAGTACTAGGCAAAAAAAAAAAAGACCAGACTAAACATGAGGAGAGTGATAGAATAATTAAATATTAAATCACGTCTTTGTCCAACAGTTTAAGTTTTTAGAACAGTTGGTTGTGGTCCTACAAAATCTCACATGGTATCAAGAGCCATCTAAGGCTAACGCCCCTTTCAACTCTTCTTCTTTTTTCAAGTGGTCAATATGGCCTTGGAGAATCCCCCCCGCCACCACCACCATATTTGCCATTACAAATCCATCTTCTACACTTCCTCCATTCGGATATGCTCATCACTTTCTTTCTCTACGTCTTACAGCATCCAATTACTTGCTATGGAAAGCACAAGTTATCCCATTTCTTAAGGGACAAAACCTCTATGGTCATGTCGATGGAAGCAAACCGTGTCCCACTGATGCGGCCTAAGCAACTCTTTGGCAACAATAGGACGCTTCCATCATAAATCATAAGTCTTCTAATTACGTCTATCTCAGAATCAGTTTTACCTCTCATTCTTGATAAATCAACCAGCAAAGCCATTTGGGATGCTCTCAATGTCTCTTTTGGTTTAGCTTCAGCTACACACATGCTCTCTCTTCATCTCAGTGTCTAACATCTACAACAACGACACCACGAATCAGTTATTGATTTCCTTCAGCATGCTAAATCCATTGTCGATGAGATGTGTTCTACAGGCAAGCCTCTTGAACCGGAGGATTTCAATGTCCACATCCTCCTTGGTCTCAGATTTGATCTCCAAGACATTGTTCCTACATTACTTGGTAGTTCTGAACCAATCTCATTTGGATCTTCAAGGTCTTTTCCTTAGTCACGAGAGTTTTAAGGCTTTCCGAAAATTGTAAATCTCTGAGCTTCCTCTCAGGCTAACTCTGCTACAACCAACTCTACTCAATGAAATACCATCACCCATCCTGGTTTCTCTTTCTCTAGCCGTGGTCAATCTAGAGGTCATGGGGGTTGTGGTAGTTGCTTTGGCCATGGTTGTGGTGCCCGTGGTGCTCAACTAGGTTAGTTATGGTGTTCCATCTATCAACCTATAAATTACATTGTTGCTACATGCTACTATCGCCCACTGTGTATGTTGTATTACCCACCCCCTACACATACCCCTTCATATATTTCATATTGTCGACCGTCTTACTCTCCCAATGTTAACTTGAGCCATGCCCTTCCCCCTCTTTTACCTACACCTACCAACATTGCACTTTGGTACCTTGACACTGGTGCCTCCCATTATGTCACACCTGATATACAATCCCTCTCTTCCTCCGAAGCTTATAATGGATCAGATCAACTACATGTGGGCAATGGTAAGAGTCTTAAAATCACTATTATTGGTACGTCTTCTTTTCCCTCTTCCATTTCAAATCTTTCTTTGCGTTTAAATGATGTTCTTCATGTCCTTGATTATTCTAAGCGTTTACTTTCGGTTAAAAAATTTGCATATGACAATAATGTCTTCTTTCAATTCTATCCTATCCGCTTTCTTGTTAAGGATCTAGTGACTAAGGTAGTTCTTCTTTCCGGCCTGAGAAGTGGTGGTCTTTACACCATACCGCAACAACCTTCAATGCCTATTGCCATTATTGCGGAACGGATTTCCATGGATGGCTGGCATCAACATTTGGCCATCCCCACGAGCGTCTCTTATAGTTTATGATCAAAAAGAATAATTTATCATGTCAGTCAACACGGTTGAGTTAGATATGTATAGCTTGTCAATTGAGCAAGGCTAGTCGACAGTCCTTAAGATTGTCTCTAACTCGTAGTTTATTTTAGTTGGATTTAATTTATAGTGATGTTTGGGGTCCTTCTCATTTTGTCTCAACTGATGGTCATCGTTATTTCGTTATTTTTGTTGATGATTGCATCAAATTTATTTGGTTTTATCCTCTTAAAGTAAAGTCGGATATTTACTTTGTTTTTTGTACATTCCAAGCTCTTGTTGAACGTCAATTTTCATGAAAAATAAAAGCCGTTCAAACGGATTAGGGTGGGGAATTTCATGCCTTCCCCTCCTTTTTCTCAAAAATTGGTATTGCTCATTGCATCTCCGCCCCTCATACTAATGAGCAGCAAGGGGCGGTTCAGCATTATCATAGGCATATAGTTGAAACTGGTTTAACATTGTTAGGTCATGGCTTTGTCCCTCACCAATATTGGCACTACGCATTTGAAATGACGGTCTACCTCATCAATCGAATGCCCTCCAAGGTCACTAATCGCATCTCCCCCTTTCAAATAGTTTACGATTACCCTACAAATTATTCCTTCTTAAAAATCTTTAGGTGTTGTTGTTTTCCATTTGTACGTTTTTATAATACCCACAAGATGGATTTTCGCTCCGTTCTCACATAGGGTATCGCTACCTTGACCCTATAACTAATCATTTATACATTGCTCGACATGTTCATTTCGATGAAACTTATTTTCCCTCTGCAGCTCTTTCCATTCTCGGTCTCTCACCCAATTCATCACTTCCTACTCCTGTTCTAGTACTGTGGGCTTCGGCCTCTATTAACGTTCCCTTGCCTACCAATAAAGTGAGATCACAGACTCCTACACCGGTTCCCACAGTGTCTTCTAATACCGATTCATTCATTTCTCCTGCCTTAAGAACCAAACCCCTCCATGAACTTTATCATTCCCTTTCCTCATCATCCTCTCCACTACTGCCGCCCCCACCTAGGCCAACACGCACCCACACCATGCAACTTCGCTCTCGTCCTATAGCATCCCAGGCACACTCCTTTCAAGATTTATCCTCTAATCCTCATTAATCATTAGATTATTCGCAAGCGAAAGACACTTCTTTTTAAATAGGTCAGTATTTATAACATGAATGCGGTATAGCAGCATAGAATTGTATAATTGTTAGGACACGTGGATTCAGAAAATATCAACCATAATAGATAATATTGCGGGTGATACAAGGTGAGTTCAAGAAATGCAGGAAATAACATATCGATTCCAACCCTTTTAATCTACCTTGGCCCACCAAACCTAACCAAAAACTAAACAATTATCACCCATGCTTTCACGACTCCATCCCAAAAACAAACAGTCGTGCCTTCTCCAAAATTTGCTCCCTACTCCTCCTCCTTGATACAGTAATCAAAGGACTCCGCTACTCACATCACCATCATCCCCATCCGATCCATAGTAAGGAAGGGGCCCCACTAGTTGCCCACCGTCGATGACATAGACCCTGATGAAGCCCAACAAAATGAGTCCCTTTGGGGACCCAATATCTATGGTTAGAATGGAAATGCATTTTACGAAAACAAGATCAGGGGAATTCGGGTTCACGAATTCAAATAGATGGCTCTTAAAATCAACAGGCACCCCATAGCTTATCGAGGCAGAGGCAGGGAGGATTGGCATAACTACTAATCTAAAAAAGGTGTCAACAACAAACAGTGAGCAAAAACTCAGCCAAGTAAACTCTATCACGCCATACTAAACAGATAACGACATGCATCTCAATCAAGTCAAATAGATAGATAGATGAACCAATTCACAACCAGCTATAATATATAAGACTCCCTCTTTATTAGGGCATAAATCACCAGACAAAATATTACTAATCGACTAACAACCATTCACACGAATTCTCATTACATGCGTTATGTGAATCACAAGCAGTTTTAATTCGCATTTAATTTAGTAACTCAAGCTACAACATCCTTTGGGGAACCCAATTACCCCCCCCCCCCCCCAGGCATCTCGGACCCATCACAGCATTACGAGGACATCTGGGGAACCGTGTTACACCCCCAGGCAATCGAGGGAACCCCGTTATCCCCTCAGGCATCTCGCATTTACCACAGTGTCGCGAGGACATCTAGGGAACCACATTACACCCCTAAGCATCCAACGGAACCTAGTTACCCCCTCAGGCATCCCAACTCCAGGGCATCGTCATCATGGGGACCGACGGAACGATCACACTTACAAGCCCACATGTTTCACATATATATAGTACATCAAATTTAGAGATGTCATTTACAATTTCTAATGCAAGGAAAACATCTCATCAGCAAGTTCAGAGCGTGTACATTACCTCTCCCAAAGACATCAAATCAAAATTCCAAGGCTTCCAACTAAGAAATAATGAAACTTTGGATTCTGGCAAAACTGGACAGTTTTGCATGACTTGAGAAATCAATTTCAAAGGCATAGCAAATGAGTTCCAAAAATTCTGAAATTTGAACATGTTATAAACGAGACCTTAACACTTATTTTTCCTGAAGAACACAATCCCAAAATCCTCCTGAAAAGGGCACTTTTAATAGCACGAAAGCAGACCAGAACTGGTCCATCGAAATAGTGACACCGAGTTACAATGAATGCTCTTTTCATATATCAAAAGATGTCCAAACACCATGAAATTTTTATATGTTGTACAAAAGGGAATTATGAGAAAATTTTGTGAAGGAAGTATGATCGAATTCGAAGTAGATATTTTTATAAGAAATCGAGAAGGTCCAGAGGTCACGGTCTCCACCTTAAACACAGTTCTGATCCGGTAAAAGATTGGCCTTTCGTAATATCCATTTGTACTCAGAAAAATCTGAAATTTAAGTATGTTGTAAATCAAGATCTTTTGAATAACTTTGAAGAAGAACGTTTAGCAAGATTCGGGCCACAAAAGTTTTTTATAAAAATAGGAAACAAGGAACGTCCAGGAAGATCAGCCCTGGAATCCCGAGACAAAACTCACAAAAATGCTTCCAGCTCGAGTTCCACCGCTTCACAGCCAAGAAATCATCACACCAGGAGCTCAAATCAACATGCAATGCCTTTCCTAACTTAACCTAGGAATCTAGATCCACCCAAGCTTGTTCTACGGAGTCAAACTTTCAAGTGCAGCAACTATAACATCTTGGTTTCTCCTACTGCCAACCCAGCCAACCTCGAGACTTATCTGAGACCCAAATCGACGTGCGAGGTTAGTATAATGTGATAGAGAGCACTTGCCGGTGAGAGCGGTGGCCGCGGCCAAGCTGCTAGTCTGAGGCAGAGACGAAACGGCCGGCTGCCGCTGCTGGTCGTGGACAGAGCGGAGGGCGGTAGCTGCTGGTCAGTGGAGGGGCTGTCTTCCGGGCGACCAGAGAGAGACGAGAGAGAGTTGAGCTGAGGCGAGAGAGTGTTGAGCGAGAGAGCTGAGCGAGAGAGTTAGAGAGCCAGCTGAGGGGTGATCTGATGGCCTTCAACTTCCCTTACATGCATGGCATGCATGGGTGACATTTGGCATCTCCCTCTTGCCAAATGTAGAGGGGAAGAAGAAGACAAAGGAGAGAAATGAAGGGGCTGCTGGTGCGTGGGGTTTCTGGCGGGAAAAAACGGGGAAGAAAAAGAAAAGGGAAGAAAAGGAAGGGAAAAGAGGAAAAGAAGGGGCTGTCCGTGAGTAAGGAAAAAAAAATGGGGAGAAAGATAACGGCGACGGGTTTGACACGGAGTCAGGTCACGTAGACGACGCGATGTCGGGTTAGTCGGCTCGACAATAACTGATCCCACGAATCTAACTCGCGATTCCAAAAAAAAAAAAAATGATAATCGCAACGCTAAACTTCCAATTTCATTTTTTTAATCTCCGTCGACGAGCGCCTTAATCCATTAGGGTAATTTAATCTTTGGCCATGAAATTTCAGGATGCCACACGTCCTCCTCGAATTAATACTACCGCCACCCCTCTCATCGAACCAACTCATTCACCCAAGCCAACAAAATCCCTGAGTGGCATGTAGCTATGAACAATGAATTTAACGCTTTGTTAAAAAAATGGCACGTGGTTTTTGGTCCCTCGCACTTCCTCCATGAACCTCGTTGGGTGTAAGTGGGTTTACAGAGTTAAGCGCAACGTGGATGACAATCTTGAGCGCTATAAAGCTCGTCTGGTCGCTAAGGGTTTTCATCAACAACATGGCTTGGATTATACGGAAACCTTCAATTAAGTTGTGAAAATTGCCACTGTTCGCTCAATATTATCTCTAGCTGTCTCTCAAGAGTGGCAAGTGCGACAATTGGATGTGCACAACGCTTTCTTACATGAGGTTCTTTCTAAAGAAGTGTACATGGAACAACTTCCTAGGTTTCAAAACCCAATTCATCGTGATTATGTTTGCAAGTTGCATCGTTCTCTATATGATCTCAAGCAGGTTCCAAGAGCCTAGTTTTAACAACTCTCACAGTTTTTGCTTCATTTGGGATTCTCAGAATCATAAACCGATCCCTAATTATTTTTCTATTGAAGAGACATAGATGTCATTTATTTTTTGATCTATGTTGATGATATTCTTGTTATAGGTATTGCATCATCTACTATCAATGCAATCTTAGAGAAATTATCTGTAGAGTTCTCCATTAAGGATCTTGGCCTACTCCACTTCTTTCTTGGGATAAAGGTTGTCCCTCATTCTAACGAGCTACTTCTCTCTCAAAGACATTATATTGATGATCTTCTTCGTAGGGCTGGGATGTATGAATGCAAGCTTGTCCAAACTCCTATGGCCACGACTACAAAACTATCTATGAGAGGGGGTGCTCTGATGTTCAATCCTACTCTGTATCAGTCTATAGTTGGTGCCCTATAATATGTGACATTGACAAGACCAGATCTCTCCTTTGCCGTTAATAAAGTTTGTCAATTCATGTGTGCACCTACTGAAGACCACTGGCAAATGGTGAAACGCATATTGCACTATCTCAAACATACAAGATCATTTGGTTTGCTTCTTTCCCAATCCAAAGATAATCGCTTGCACACATTTTCCCAATGCAGATTGGGCTGGTAGCTCTAATGATAGGAAGTCAACTGGAGGGTATGGTATTTTTCTTGGTCCTCATTTGATCTCCTGGAGCTCCAAAAAACAACAAACTGTAATGTGCTCTTCCACAAAGTCTGAGTATAAAGCTCTTGCCAATGCTGCAGTTGAACTCATTTGGCTTGAGTCACTCTTTCAAGAGCTTGGGTTCCCTCTTCAAGGTCCTCCCATCCTTTGGTGCGATAATATTGGTGCCACTTATTTGTCTGCAAATTCAATTTTCCATGCTCGTACCAAACATGTTGAAATTGGCTTCCACTTTGTTCGTGACTGCATCGCCAAACAACAACTCAGTGTGCAATTTATTTCCACAGCTAACCAACTAGCTAATGCTCTCACCAAAGCTCTTCCTAAAGCACATTTTACATTTTTACAAGACAAGTTGAAAAGTCGCTGTCTCGACTCTTCGACTTGAGGGGGTGTATCAACCAAATATATATCTACCAAATATAGGGCTATCGGTTTTGGAAGATTTGGAATCTTATCTTTAGAAGTTAGAAAGTTTTCTATTTTATGTATTTCTTTTCTTGCTAGTAAATCTTCAAGAATGTACCCTTGGGTATATAAATACCCAGATAAGCTTAATGGAAATGCACAACGATTTTTGTCTCAACAATCCGAGCATCATTTCCATTCAAAAAACATCTAGCAAGCATAAATATGCTATTAGCTTGCGTAATTATGTCAGATTTGTCAAAGCCAACTCCACCCTAAAGCATTCTGGAACGAAACCCATCTTGAAGCATGGAACTCAAATGCTTCACGACTCAGTTAACCAGATGGTCCATTACTCTGTCTACTTAGTATGGCTTTGCTGTTTTCTCATTGGTTTGGTCTATGATGACATCGTATTTTTTAGTATGCATTCTGAAGATTGAGACTGCCTCTATGGCCCTAAACTTTCTGATTCAAATTAAGCGAGGAGCTAAGGCTTGTGTGCTCGATTAATTAACTGGGACGTACACGCAATGACAGTCCTAACGGCCATGCACTTTTTCTTGCTCTAGTTGCATCTACTACATTTCTTGTTGATGGTTGATCTGGATAACGTTACCTAGAAGCAGCACACTGTAGAGAGAAAGAGGAAGAGGATGGAGCATGAACCTATGAGATGAATGTGAAGAAGCCGGAGAAATAGAGACCCTTGAACAGCGTGCTGACGTAAATGGGTTCCGCCCTGCACAAGTAATATCAACATTCTCATCGCCACTTCTTGTAAGATTTCTGAGTGTTTACTTATTCCAGGTGTAAAGGCTATCCTTGGATTCAAAATGAATAAAATCAGGAACCCAATGGATCGAATCCATTCTTGTCTGCTACGATAGAGCTGGGCCTTTCTCATCTTGACATTTCACTTTTTAAATGAGACTTTTCCTTTTATGAGGAACTTTTGATTTTTGCCATCACGCTATCTTTTGAAGAACCGTCTCTTTCCCTCTCGGTTTGATGAAGGTTCCAGTGCGACGTGGACTTGAAAATGACTACCGAGTAAGCCTACAACCACTCCACTCTTTCAACTAGATGGAGCAAAATATTTTGGATTCTTATGGATGACCAAGAATCCCCATATCTTAACCAGCTAGCTTGTGAATTTGAGACTTCAGTAGGATCAGGGTGAGAAAAATCTTAGCCACTTAAGGCCATCACTTCACGTTCTGCCACATTTTCACCAATGTAATAAGCTCCTGCTGTCACTTCATATGTTTCATCCATCAATGTGCATATACACTAAGAATCCTGTGAAGTACTGATGGCGTCAAAAAGATTTCTGTCGGCAGCCTAAACGTGTTCTTATTTTCCGACCAGAACAAGGAGCTCCATTTCTAAACCAAAAAGAGCGCCTGGACTGTTCATCTCTGAAGGTCGGGACCTTATTGTTCAACCCACTAAATTCATGAGTGACTACTTTCCTTCAATATAGGGTCATGAGTGAATTCATGAACTCACAAAAACCATTTACAGGAAAATGAAAGTGAATGACAAGACAATACAAGCTTCAACGGAAAGATTACTCAACCCTTGCTTATGATTGTTGACAAACCAACAACAGTGAAGACGCGCTATGAGTATTAGAAAATTTAGAATATGACAGAACTTGTGAGAGGCCACTATAACAATGAGGAAACAATATATATCAAGCAACCATGTCTAGAACTAGGAAGTTCAGTGGGGTTTAGCAACAGCATGCTCAAGTTTCCTTGAGGCCTGTTTTGCATCTGCCACCTAGGCATACCACGATTTAAATCATAGAGGACGCTGCAAGAAGCAAACCAAAGAGATAGCACCAGGTCATACAAACTCAACCCCTTGCATTTCCAAAGAAATTCCCTCTGTTTTCTCCTCTACCACTTCAAATGAATTGGCAGTATATGCTTGTAGTCATAAGATGGGGATCATTGAATTGGTATGTACTACTGAACTAATGTTATAACAGTCCTTTACTTTTTCTTGCTACAGATAATGGCCCTATGCAGAAAAAAGAAAACAGAGAAAGGAAAGGGACAGAGAAACGAAACAAAATTGCGGATGAAAAACTCAACAAATTGACGCATAAAAAGCAAAAGCAACTAAAGTGACCCCTGCCAATCATGTGATGGCGAGTAAGACAAAACAGAACCAGTTGCATGGATGATGGAACAAGCAAATTCAAAAATGCTCCCATAGTTTGAGATAAATTCAATATAGAGACCACAGATACAAGGAGTAAACTACAACAAGATGGTCCCGATACATGCTGTCAAAAGAAAAGTAGTGTCTCCAAGCGCGTGGGCACACACACACAAAAAAAAAAAAACAAAGGAAGAGTAGTGTCTTCCAATTGCAAGATCTCTCTTTCTTTGTTGATTACTCGTACTTTAAATCGTTCCAAAGATGCTTCAATTTCAAGTTCTTCAGAAACATAGCTTGAGATCATTCATAATCATTGATGCAGAATTCAGTGCCTCTGACGCCAGTAATCAGTCATGAAGAGCAGTTTGACAAAGTCAACTTTCTCAGTTATCATTTACTCGTTTAAGCCCGCGTGGATAAGAAATTTCCAAAACATACCTTAGTTTTCCACCTTCAAGACTAAAGCATGACATACACAGGATCATCTGCATTTTGTCAACAAGAAGATCTGAGCTAAAGCCAAATTATGAAGCCATCTGCCTAGTGACACCTTCATCTAACTCAAGGATGTGGAGACAAAATTGGCCCTCATTTCTGGCGAGCACTTGAGAAATTTTTGTGTATTTTAATCTCAAGATTCTCAAAGAAAACAATCCCTTAATGTTGCAATGTCCCCTCAAACTTCTGCAGTGGGTGAAATCCAACTCCTTAAGCTTCTTAAGATCTTTTATGGCTTCAGGAAATCCTTTTAGGTAAGTACCGACCATCTGTAGCACTTCAAGATTTTCCAAATGCTTGACAGAAGGAGGTAATTCCTTAATTAAGGTGTCCGACAGGTCCATTTCCTGTAGTAGAACAAGCTCTCCAATGACAGCTGGAAGTTTTTCTAGCTTTTTGCAACTTCTTAAAGTAAGCTTCCGAAGATTCTTTAACAATTCAATGGAATCAGTGACTTCAAACAATGCTTCACATTCACAAGCACTGAGAATTTCAAGGGCCGGTAGAGAGCCTTCCTCGAAATGAAGTCTTTGAATTTTAGTTCTGTCAATGAAAAGCTCTTTCAATGCTTTCATGGAACACAATGCTTGCGGCAAATGTTTAAACAATTTGCAACGCTTCATGTTTAAGTAAACTAAATTATCAAAGTTAGAAATGGAATTCTGAATTGCTGGGCTGAATAATAAACAACCTTCCAGGATCAAGTATTCTAAACCACTTGAGGCAGGGAATTGCAGAGAACCATTGATCCAAGTACAATCTTTTAGGTTCAAGACTTTCAAACTCCCAGCCTTCTGCAAGAACAACATGATTCATAAGTTTATTTACTACTTCAACTATAACTCTAAAGATAAAGTGCAGGGCGCATTTGTACACAAGAAAAGTGCACAAGTACATATAGGCCTTACCTCCATCAAATGTTTCCAATCTTCCGAATTCAATTTGACTGAGCTTGTACATAAGTTGAGAATTACCAGGTTTTCCATTTTGAATGCAAACAACTTAGATTTCTCATGGCATCCACGCCAATCAAGCCATACTAGTTTTGGAAGAAGATTCTTGGGATTTCCTATAATATCAACATCATCCAACTCAAGAAACCTCAAATTCGATAGATGATGTAATTCTTCACCATCAACTTGATTAAAATCGCGGGTTACACGAAGAGCTTCAACCTTGCTGATACCCTGCCAATCCGTTGAAAAAGTGGAAGTGTGAAATTCGAACAAAGATAAATGCAATGAAATGATAATATAATCATCCTATCTAGAAGGAAAACTTGACAGGAATTCTGAGAAATCTCAGTGTGATTATACCTTATTTTCACGAAATGTTGTTTGGACATCTTTGTAATCCCACAGCCTGCTGCGCCGCCTGGGGTCTTGATCTTCCTTCTTGACAATTTCTCTTCCCAGGATTTTTAGTTGGTTGTGCATACAAAACTCATTTTCTTCTCCAATTTTTAGAAATGACATATTTTGAAGCTCACCAACGCCTCTATGTGGGTGATACCCACAGGCAGCCCACATGTAGTAGGGGATTCTCTTTTCAACCCTGGTAAAGAAACATGCTATATCAAGGAATATTCCTTTTGCGTTTTTGCTCAAACGGTCAAAGTATCCCTCCAACATTGGTCCCACTCGTTCTTCCAGCCCAATTTTTAAATGATTCAAAGTCTCCATCCATATTTCGATGCTCTCGCCACACAAATATTTTCCCACAGTTTCAACAATGAAAGGAAGGTTTCCGATAGCAGAAGTGATTTCGCTTGACATTAGATGGTAGCCCTCTAGGGGATGATCCAGTCCAAAAGCATGCTTACAGAAAAGTTTAAGAGCATCATTTGCATTCATAGGTAAAACCTCATGTTCACAGAAAACCTTATATTCGTTTTCTTTTGGAACCTCACGTTCATTGTTTATTTGAACCTTGATGACATTTTTTCTTCTGGTTGTGAGGATGATCCTGCTTCCTAGACCAAACCAAGTTAGGTCAGCCAATGGTTTGATTTGTTCGAAGTCATCCACATCATCCAGTACAATGAGAACTCTGCTTTCTTTGAATAGGTGTTGTATCATTCTGCTACCTTGATTGCAAGATTTCACCGTTAGACATTTTCCTCCTCTCTTGAGGTCACTAATTAACTTATTCTGCAGAGATACCACTCTTTTCTGTTCAATATTGTCCCGAACATCTTCAACAAAACTATAACCTTCAAAGAGGTGCCTAATTTTGTTGTATAACACCTTTGCCAGAGTGGTTTTTCCAACCCAAGGCGCACCCCACACCGCAAACACCCATCTCCCTGTCATCTCCCGTTCTTTGACAACTCGTCCATCCTGATAATCGAAACCAAGCTTTCGCATCATCTCTGACACGTCTGTGTCTGTTCCAACCAAATTTTCAGTCACTTCTTGCTCATCCATCCTCAACTCTTTCGAAAGTTTGAAAACGAAATCCTTTAGGAGTTCGAGATACCTACAAAATGAAAAAAGGAGTTTACTTTTCTTTTGTTTTCTTTTTATAAATAAAGGGGAGAAGCCTCCGGCACTAATGACTCCCTCTCCACTTTACAATAAGGTCCCGGACCGGTTACAGAAGGTTTGATTCTAGGGAAGGTACAGAGGGCACCGGTGACATCAATTAACACAAGCAAAAAACATGAGGAAGACTGCAGTGAGAAGACAAGACGAGGTACAGACATGCATTTTCAATTAAAAAGCAAGAATAAATGGAATCTCCATAAGTTAATTGGATCCCAGAAAAAGCATGGTGAGCATCTTAATATACAATCCAATTATGCTTTCTTTTCATTCCGCAAGCTAAACAAATAAAGCAAGATCAATCGAGCGGTCAGCCTTACCCGCCGCTGACATTCTTGAATATCGGACCCACTTCCCCAGCAATCTTTCTCAGAGCAGCCTTCCACTTTTCGATTGAGTCGGGATATCTACTTTTGCGCTCGTGCTCGGCGAAGGAGTTTTTGTATGTTCCCAGCTGGTAGCGAACATCGGAGGGTTCGATCCCGTAGAAGATGGGAAGAATGGTTTTATCTGCCTCCACCATTTGGGCCACTTCCATCAGGCAAGCTGGGCTGGAAGCGAAGTCCTCGGAGAAAATAGGGACGCAGATGTGGGAACGCTTGATGGCTTTCACGATCTTGTCATCGATCCTTTCTCCGTACTCAATCTCTCTGCGGTCTTGGAATGCCACAATCCCCGCACCTGTGAGCTGGTCGTAGAAGCACTCGAGGAAGTTGTCGCGTACATCCGGTCCTCTGAAGCTGAGGAACACCTGATAGTTACAAATGGCTATTGGAACACCCATATGCATACACAGACACTGGCTCGAATGGAGATGAAGATGACCAAGCTTGAGTGAAGCTGTTCGAGTTCACAAATCTGAATCTGGAGCGTTGACCTCGTTACCCCTCTCAGTCTTAGTCCTAGTCTTGCCCCGAGCGAAGACCTGTGTACCTGTCTCTTCTGTTCTTTTTATTTTATTCGTTATGATGTTTTGGCAATTCTATCCTTCTAATGACCGTGTCAGGATCTCCCGAAGGGAAATTATTACCCATGGTACAGCATTTAGGAAAATTATCATATCATTTTAGTATACATGTCAAGTAGAATTTGGATGATGGTTTCAACATGAGTTTTACAAAACAATCAAAATTCAATTTAATATATGAATAGTAGATTACATAATAAGAATAAGTCAGACAACAAGTAGCTTGGTACACCATCCAATTGAATTACCTAAGTAATATTAAGGGTACGAATGATAATTATTCTGTTTCTCTGTTTTTTTATTTTTTTATTCCTTGAAACAAGTTTGAAACATAAATCTGATTGGTAAAAAAATTTCATTATTTTATTTTTGGGACAAATTTTGGCTTATAAAATATTTGGAACAGAAATGAAAAGTTAAAATTTTATACTTTTTATTTCTAAAATAGAAACAAAAATAACAAGTTTATTTTATTGCTCACTCTTGCTGCCTGCTGTCGCTCACTTGCCGCCAGCTGCCTGCCACTGGCCGTCTGCCGCAGCCGCTCGTCGCCCGACTGCCACCACATGCCCACCCGCCGGCCTGCGGGAACAAAAATTTAAAAATAACCTATCAAATGAATTATCTATTCCAAGAACATAAATTTTGTATTGTTATCAGACACCACTTTTTACTCAAAAACTCGTCTAGAGAAGAGAAATAAATTTTTCTATTTCTTGCCAAAAATAGGGTCAGGGAAGAGAAACGTTGTCATTCGCATCTTAAGGCTCCATTTGTTTCACTGAAAATATTTTATGAAAAAATATTTTCCTCATTTTCCAGCGTTTAGATCGCTTAGTAAAATGAGTTTCTTATCCGAAGGTTTGGATATATCATCTGCTGAATAACTGATCTTTCTTGAGGAACATCACTGGGGATGGTAAAGAGAGCTTCTCCAATGCTCAAATTTTCGTGTCGTACCACTGGAGATTAAAACTCCAAGCTGCAAAAGCATGCCGTGTCAATTCCACCTGGGAACAGGAGCGTTTTTGGGACATCTTTGGAGACACTCCAAAGGTTAGGCGCTTTTTGAGTTTTTTAGGACATTTTACATGTCAAAAATGATTAGCGCAAATATGCATGCATCATAAAGGATATAAGCAAGTTAGGCTATTCCAAAACGCGCATTAGAAAGTTCATGCATGATGATTTTGCCATGTTTGCATCACTAAACATCCATCGAGGTAATCATTAATTGAGACAATTTTCACTCGCAAGATGGACTTCCCAATATGCTGAACGAGGAATCTTCAGTCGAAAAGGACTTTCCACTCGCTCTCATTGAAAAAGGCTATTTTATCCAAACCATTAATGCGAGAATATCGAAAATACTCAATCTTACTAATCTAAGGGGTCTTTATCAGGATTGTAATGCAGGCTTAGTCAATGGCTTAACAAAGGAGACTATCCAAATCAAGGCCATGAAAGAAAATATTCCACAATCACCTATGGGTTTACAAGTCGAAAACCCTGCAAAATGAGACGGAAAGAGTCTTGCTTGCACTTCCTCAAGCGATGTTTATAAACATTTGAAATTCCATATTAATTCAAGTGCCCTAATTAGAAGAGACTTCCAAAGGGATGTAACATAGGCTCGATTCACAAGTTAAGAAACGAAAGTATCGTTAGGCTCAGAAATGTGTGTATAAGGGTTGAGATTTGGTGATCATCTTGACGTTGTCATCAGTCTTCTCTTCATCGTCAAGATCCTTTTTTGAAAACTCCCTAGGGTAATTTGGCACTTTGGCTTCTTGGACTTTTGTCCATCCATTGCAAATTTGCTTAGGATACAAATTCCTTTACAGTTAGAATTCATGTGTTTTGTTATTTTGTCTATGGACATTGGCTTCGCTTTTACCAGGCATATTGCCTTTTTTATGCTCCTAGTTTTCATTAATTTTTTATTTATTTATGGGTGATGATCTTACTTTTACCAAGCACATTGCTTTTTTCACGCCTTTAATTTTCATTAATTCATTTTTTTTGTGGTGTTGTTTCAACTAACTTAGACAAGTTTAAACAAAACAATGTTATTAGGCTCTTGGGGTCTTTATCTTCATTTGGCACTCTGGACCATGATGCTCGAACTGTGGTGACTTTTACCTTACTCTAGTGTGGGGGATGATCACCAACTGGGTTCGTACGAAATGAAATCGCCAGTTCAATTGGGCTAGCAAGGGATATAAGTATATAGGATAGAAGAAAAACTGTTCTTCGTCATCTTAGGACACTTAAATCGTCATGAGAGTTCAATTGTAATAATAACACTCAAAGATTGATGCAAGTTAGTAAGAAAATTTTCTATCCATTTTTCTCACTTTGCATTGCCAACTTACCTCCAGTTGTCCCAATGTGGGGTAGTTCATAATAGGGGTGATTTGAAAGGAACCTCCAAATGTATGGGCCCAGAATGGTTAAACAAAGGATCAGCGGTAGTATATAAGGTAGATAAATGAACTGCCTCTCGTCATTTTGGTTACCATACCTTATGTGAGAAATTCCTTTACCTTGCATACATTGAATCTTTTTACTTGTCTCGCCAGGGATCAGTACACGTGGATGTGTATGGACTAAGGATTGCCTTTCGTCATCCCGATACATCTCATTTAGCATACTCTAGTAGTTCAACACCATTTTGTTGAATTGTCAAAATTTTCACATGAAATTGGTGAATTAAATAGGTAAAATTATCATGCAAAATCTCTTTCCAAAAGATATGCAATGCACTTGGGGGAGGATTAAGCGTCCATTTGCCTTAAATGTTTTCTCTTTTTTGTTCCATTCTACTCTTATGAAAAGAGTTTTAGTGAAAGAGATACTTACTTGTGCTGCGGTGGTGAGGCAAACCTGCAAGGTAATAAAAAAGTCCGTGTTAATAAACGGCTCTTTGAGGGACAAGAATTGGGAACGATACAACATTACCCTTCGTGGTTTTCTTCTCTTGAGTTTAAATTGGCAATTCCTTGAGCTTTCTTAAATGTCAACAATTTCTGTTGAGAATAACATGAGCTCATGTTAGTAATAAGATGACTGAGGGTAAATTGAGAACGATATAAATTACCCTTCTTTTATTTTGTCTTTAAAGCTAGCAGTGTCTTTTCTTTCAAATCTTCTTTTATGGTTGGTCTTGAAGCTCGATTGAAATCCTTTGTAGCTAAGGGTGCTCTTAATTAGGCAGCCCAATTATCGACACATGTTGTGTCGTTGCGATTTAGTCATGTTGAGGATCTTCTCAGGAATCCTATTATTCCCGACTACACAAGGCATGTGTAATTGCTTGCATGAGAATCTTCGTAGCAAAGCTAATTTCTACTTTAAATGTCTTTCACTAATATGGGTGTGACTACCGTTGAGACTTCCATGGTTGTCAAAATTGGCTTGGACGCCATTTTGTCATATGCAAAGTCCTTTCCAGTTAAACTTGCTACCAAGGGTACCATCATCAATAACTTTTTTGCCAATTCTCTTGTTATCAACAGGAATATAGAAGTTATTTCAAAAATAGTACTTCTTCAAGGCACCAGAGTCGACCGGATTGGAGAATTGACATCCATCCATCTCAGTTAGAATCAAAACCCCTATGGGGAGTGCCTTTTTCATGACATAGGGATCTTTGTAGTTTGGAGCAAACTTATATCAAAGCTCGAGAATAGTAGTAGTACCTCCCTCAAGACAAGATCGCCTGCTTCAAAGTGTCTTGGGCATACCTTTCGATTGAATGACCTGACTACGCTCTGTTGATAGCATTGACCATGACGAAGAGCCTTCAGCCGCTTTTCGTCGATTATATTCAACTGCTCCAATCTTTGCTGCTTCCACTCTGCATCAGACAGTTTTACTTGGGACAAAACTCACGGTGAGGGGATTTCTATCTCAATAGGCAAGACTACTTCCATGCCATACACCAAAGAAAAAAAGGTTACCTCGGTAGAAGTCCAAATTGATGTTCAATATGCCATTAATACACAAGGCAATCTTTCCTGCCAATCTCGGTAGTTCTTCATAGTTTTGGCTAAGATTCTCTTGATGTTTTTGTTGACTGCTTTGACGGCTCCATTCATTTGAGGACGATAAGGAGACGAATTTAGATGACGAATCTTGAATTCACTGAATAAATCATCAGCAAGCTTGTTATTCATATTCATTCCGTTATCTATAACATTGGCTTCAAGGATGCCGTAGCTATCGATTATGTCTCGTATGCTGAATTTCGCCACGTTTCGGGCAGTGACGTTGGTATAGGATGTGGCTTCGATCCACTTGAAGAAATAATCAATCGCGACCAAGAGAAACCGATGCCTATTTGATGCCGTCGGATTAATTGGGCCGATCACATTGATGCCCCATATTGAAAATGGCCATAACTCAGACAACTGATGTAATTCAGTTGGATGGGCATTTGTCTTATCTCCATGGATCTGACAACGGTAAAAATTTCGAACGTGTCAAATATAATTGCTTTCTAGGAGAAATAAGTAATAACCCAATCTTGTTATTTTCCTGGCCAACATGTGTCCATTCATGTGTGGACCGCATACTCATTCATGCAATTCTTGCATGATTCGTGTTGCTTCAGTCACATTCACACATCTCAGCAGGATAGAATTAGGACCTCTTATACAAGTCCCCATCACTGACGAAAAACTCTTATCCTCAAGGTACTCCCTTCAGGAAACTGCTACTCCTTGATGTAGTTCATGATAATGTAATACAATGGTTTACCATCGGGTTCCACAGTCATGACCATGGAATGGGTCGGTTTGATCAGGACTTCAATATTTATAAGTTCTTTTTCCAAACCATTGGTGACCTGCACCATGGACGATAGCGTAGCCAATGCATCGATGAATTAGTTATGAAATCTAGATAGGTAGTCAAATGAGATCTCGTTGAATTCTGTCACCAATTCTTCTTGATAGTCGTGATAGGGTACTAGCTTAGCATCCCTAGTTTTCCATTCGCCATAGTCTGGAGAATCACCAAACACTTTTAATTTGGTTAATTTCTTGTCGATGGCTACTTGTAGACAGAGAATACAAGCTTTATACTCATCTATATTGTTGGTGCAAGGAAATTGCGGCTGCAGGATAATGCTGCACATATGGGGATATCAGGACTGCCCTGGTGCTAGAGCCAGACAGGTTCATTGCTCCGTCGAAGAACATGGTCCACGTATGTTCTTCTACTGATGAAATGTAATCGTTCAGGGGATCATCTTCATGTGTTTCTCTAGGACATTCAGCTAGCATTTCAGCAATTACTTAGCCTTTCACTGAATTATTGGACAATGTTTGGGTGTCGAATTTCGAAATTAGAATTTGCCATTTAGCTAGTTTTCCCATCAATGCCGGTTGGTCAAGCAAATACCGGATAAGGTCATTTGCAGTTATAAGAAACGTCTTGTGGTGCAAAGGACATTGTTGGAGCCTATGCAACACCTACACCAATGCGTCACACATTCTTTCTAATTCGGAATAATTTTGTTCTGAGATGGTGAATTTCTTATTCAAATAATAGATGGCCTGTTCTTTTCCATTGTAAGGGTTGCTCTAGGCCAACAGGGCTCCTAACAATTCATTATGGATCATGAGATAGAGAGTCGGAGGATGTCCTGGGACTGGTGGAACTAGTACCGGGGGACTCATCAAATACTGCTTCAATTTTTAAAACGCTTTCCGACAATCTTCATCCCAATTGATTTGGGTATCTTTCCTAAAAAGTTTGAAGAAGGGTCGCGCAATCTCGGAGAGTTGGGAGATGAATCGCGTGATGTAGTTCAACCTTCCTAAAAGACTCCTGACCTCTCTTACTGTGGATGAGGGTTGGAGCTCAGATATTGCTTTGATCTTTGAAGAGTCAACTTCAATCCCTTTACTACTCACGATGAATCCAAACAACTTTCCAGAGGTCGCCCCGAACATGTACTTTGCAGGATTCATGCATAACTTAAACTCGCGTAACCGGTTGAATAGCTTCTTAAGAGCTTGAGCATGGTCTTCTTCACATCGAGTATTAGCAATCATATCATCGATATAGACTCAAATTTCTTTGTGCATCATGTCATGGAAAAGAGTGACCATGGTATGCGGGTATGTTGCCCCAGCATTTTTCAAACGAAAAAGCATGACCCTGTAATGAAAAGTCCTTCATGGAATGACAAACGCGGTCTTCTCCTTGTCTTTATTTGTTTCGATATTCAATGCTAAGAATTTTTCGTCTCAGTCGATGATAACCTAGGAGATCGTGACCACTATGCCGGTATAGTCGGCATACACAATCAAGATTGCTTTTGCCATCTTAGCAACTCTTTCCTTAATCAGGGCCACGGGTAGTACTTCGTTAGTAGGATAGTATCCTGCTTTCACCAGACCATTATAAATGTCAGTGGTGTATATCCTTACATTCTTGATTCGACTAGCGTCGAAATTGAATATAGCATAAATCTTGTTCTCATGTTCCGGTAATGAGTTATTATGGACATTGGGCTTGGACGTCTGAAATGAGAAGGTTTTGATGTCCAACAGGTTATGGACTTGATACTTAAGGGCATAGCAGTCGTCCATCGAATGTCCTACTTTACCCATGTGATCATCACATTTCTTAAACGGATTGTAATTCGAGAAGCTCTCTAAGTTGGGCCACTTCAGCTTAGTGGAGAGCAGATTATTTTTGCCGAGTATGGCTAGGACTTGAGAAAGGGATCTAGAGAATAGAGTGAACTGCCTTTTATTATATCGCTTTTGGGGCCACTGGCGGCTGGAGGTCGACTGTTGCCCACCGCTCATCTGAATCATCGGGGGTGGATGAATGGTTTAGCTGTATGCGATGTTCACATCTGTCAAGGGCTCCTTATTCTTCCTTGTACTGAGTCTCTTGCTTGTGGAGGTAGGGTCCGTGAACCATTTGTTGTGCAATCCCATCTCAATTCGTTTGCCCGCCGGAACAAGTCAATTAAGTGACTCAGTAGTGACACCAACTAGGCGATGTCTGTATTCATACAGAAGAGACTTAATGAACAACTTCATTCATGATCAGGAAGTTTTGGGATGACCTGGGCAGCCAAATTCCTTCACCTAGTGGCATATTCTTTCAACGATTCACTCTTCTTCTTCTCAGTGCGTTCGAGGTCATCACGAGAAATGTGATGTCCAGGCTAAATTGATACTGCTTCACAAATGCATCAATGACATTATCCTAATATTTGAAGGCATCTACATCTTTTGACATATACCATGTCAAGGCTAGTGTTATCAAGCTTGCTTGGAAGGTCTAGATCATAAGAGATTCATTATTGAGATACTGAGTCATTCGCAAATGATACATATGCAAGTGGTGCCTGGGACATGAAGTGACATTATATTTTTCGAATTTTGGCATCTTGAACTTTTCTGGCACATTGACCTTTTTGTACACAAACAGGTCAAGTGAGATAGAATGTTGCGGGCCCTGCAACTATTTCAACATCTCCTCAACCTTTGCAAAGCATTTGTCATATTTTATCATCGGTGCACTTATAAGTTTAGTCTTCCTGATAGCAAGTGGAAGCAGATCATCCTCTAGCATGGGTATCTTGCTGTCACTAGCGGAGGCTTATTCCTTTCTAGTAAACGGTGGCAGTAACATCACATCAATTGATGTAGGCATGGGAGTGAGTTTGCCATTAATGGACTCCACTTGCTTGGTGAGATTTTCGATTGCATTGAAAACCATCTTCATTTCATTTTCCATGTCAGTGAGACGATTCGACACGTTTTCTTCGGTCATTTAGTTTCTAACTACCTGGGAAGACGTTGAAATGAATGAGCATAAGACTTTATAAAGAATTAGTTCATGACTTAGTCTAGTACTGCATCTATTTATCATGTATTTTCCTTATATGCAAAAAAATAAGAGAAGCAAATTTTTTTTATTTATACATTTTTTTGCAATGGCAAACCAAGTTGCCACCTTCGAGGTTCGAACCTTGGCCTACCGGACTACTCATTCCCCGAGTACCACCAAGCCAAGGCCATGGTAGTGTCATTAGAGCGCATTTTCTTTTATTCATACATCAAAAAGTAGTTCGTCTCATATTAACATCAGTAAAAGCCCCCTAAACATTTAAAACTAGAAAACATAAACTCCTAAACACAAATAATAGGAATTTATAAAAAGGGAGCTTTTAACAAAAAGGGTGTCCTTCCTGGACACTCATTCTATATGTGATGGGGAGGCCAAAGTCTTTCGGAGTCGCTTATATTCATGAACAAGCTCTGAAATAAGCGTATCATTTATCCCTACACTCCTTTCAAGATGATCGATCCATGCTTGGTGATTGGGCTTGTCAGCCACATCTAGGACCTTCGGCCGTAAAGCTACTATGATTTGATAATGGAGAATGTAGAACAAAGAAGCATGGTGTATCTTTTCTTGCCCCTTCAGCCTCCTAAGTACAATGATATTCTCAGGCTGGCACTCGACCCATGTACTTTGGACTGCACGAATCTTGCTAATGTAGTTGTAGTTTGAGCAAATGAATCGGACTTAAAATAGATCCATCTTAGGAGGCGGCGAGATCTCCTAAAGTCTCCTGAAGGGCCCCGTACTGACGGGCTACCCGATAAGGGTAGTAAGAAGTGGCGTTAGATAAACCAGGTAGTGGAACAAAGTTGTGAAACCTGTGAGCATAATGAGCCTCGCCCTCATTAAACCATTTAGTGTGCTATATGAATACTTTGGAATCGAGATCTTTCAAAAAATTTATTCAACAAGAGTATTCCTTATCAGGGAAATTATTTTTTAAAACCTCAAAACTTTGTATCGAATGCATAAGGTCATTAATTTCAAAAAGCTACACAAGGTGCCCAAATCCTCTCAAGTGAGATAAAAACCAAATTTGTAAAATTTCTGAGGTGGCCTGCATGACATTCTCCTCATTTTGTTTAAAACGGTTAAGGGACAAGAATGTTCCTGTGAAAACCAAATTAACATAACCCATGCCAGTACAAATTTATTTGGCAACATACGCAATTGAGGGGTTTATAAAATTTTTGCAATGAGGGAAAATAACAAACCCGATGAAAGCTAGGAGAAAGATGTTATTTTTCTTAAACCCGATGAAAGCTAGGAGAAAGATGTTATTTTTCTTACTCCTGGGCTAATTTTCAAAGCATTCATTTAAGAAAAATAAGGGGCATGAATTACAATGAGCTTTAACGACCCTTTTTACCATATTGATCTCAACTCATAAAAACTAGGACAACTCAAGTAAAGGGGAAATGCCCAAAAGTGGTTTAATGAGTTCAGATCTCAAAGGCATTCCAATAGCAGTACTATATTCTTCTAGAGTTAGCATCATTTCAAACTTACCAAACACGAAAGTGGATGTCTAAGGGCACCAGAAATGTATCAGTGCCTACATCATGCCGGAATTGACATTGATCTTGAGCAGTAGAAGTAGACGATTAATTCTTGTTTTGACATACTTTTAGCCATTCTGATCGAACCGGTCCCACCATGCCAAGAGCTCTCTTTTAGGAGTGAGGACGAATTAGATATCAATTCTTCCTATCATATATAGAATGAAATCAACGGGTAACCTAACAATCACAAATCAAAAAAATAAGTAGGCTGCATAATAAAATAAGAAAAGATAGAATATATACCTTACCTTGAACCATGGCAATCATAACAATATGCATATGAGGAGTAAGGTTCGATTTCTATCCAGACTGGTTTAGCAAAGTGAAGTTAAAAGGATGCCTAACCATCACAGTCTCGCGTTGGTGTTAAGTTATTTTAACCTTAGCCAAGTTGAAAGGAATATTTTATAGTTATGTGGATAGCGGGTAAAGATAGACACTTTTCAACATTCAGAAAGAAATTTCTAGGAAAAGAAAGGCAAACTCTATGTCGCGGTCTCATATTCGAGGTCGTATCTTTCTTAACACAAAAGGAGCCGACGCTTTCTCTCTCTACCTCGCCAGCTTATATAGCCGACGCTAGCCACTAACCTCTGCTACTATCTCCTCCATTAATGGCCTGCACCAGCCTAGACCTACTGAGGACTTCTGTGACCCATTTATGCCAATGCAGGGGGTCTGTCTTGGCTCGAGGGAAGAGAGGAAGGAGGAGAGAGGGAAGACTGAGAAAGGAGGAAGGAGGGGACTGGTTATCAATACTAGCCCCCCTTGTCGTGTTTCCCTATCCATCTTCTTCTTGAGGGGATAGCAACGGTTGCTCCATTGTCCGTTGTTCGACGATCAAGATCAAGGCAGAATAGAGGAGGGGAAAGGAAGAGAGAGAGAGGTTGGGCTCGCTCGCATGGGGAAGAAAGAAGGAGGCTAGACTGGTCAGGCCGACTCCCGCGTGGGAGAAAGAAAAAGCCAGGACGGGCAGGGTTAGGCCTAGTCCCACACGAGAAGGAGAAGAGAGGGCTGGATCCAGCCGATCCTAACCCGGCCCAATCTGATTTTAATCTTTTAATTAATTAATTAATTTTTTTTGAAAAATAATTATGAAGATATGCTCTAATAGGCCCTTTTAATGCAAATGTGTTTAATGTCTATATGCAATACACTTGGAATTAAAAACATTTTTTTTATTTTAGGAATTAAAATTTTAATTCCTAATTTTTGGATAATTAATTTTGGGTAAATTAAAAAATAGGTGTCAACACTATCACTAATCATTTATACATTGCTCGACATGTTTGTTTTAATGAAACTTGTTTTCCCTTTGTAATTCCTTCCATTCTCGGTCTCTCACCCAATTCATCACTTCCTACCCTATCCTAGTACCATAAGCTTTGGCCCCTATTAGCGTTCCTCCGCCTACCAATATAATGAGATCATGGACTCTTACACCGGCTCTCATAGTGTCGTCTAATATCGATTCATTCATCTCCCCTACCTTAAGAACCAAGCCCCACCATGAACTTTCTCATTCCCCTTCCTCATCATCCTCTGCACCGCTACTGGCCCCGCCCCTACCTAGGCCAACACACATCCATACCATGCAACTTCGCTCTCGTCCTCCTCAAATTAATACTACTACCACCCCTCTCACTAAACCAACCTCATTGACCCAAGTTAATAAAATCTCTAAGTGGCATGCAGCTATAACCGATGAATTTAATGCCTTGTTGAAAAATGGCATGTGGTCTTTGGTCCCTCACACTTCGTCCAAGAACCTCATTGAATGTAAGTGGGTTTACAGAGTTAAGTGCAAAGCGGATGGTAATCTCGAACACTATAAAGCTCGCCTAGTCGCTAAGGGCTTTCATTAGCAACATGGCTTGGATTATACAAAAACCTTCAGTCTAGTTGTGAAAAGTACCACTACTTGCTCAATATTATCTCAAGCTGTCTCTCAAGAGTGGCAAGTGCGACAACTGGATGTGCACAACGCTTTCTTACATGGGGTTCTTTCTGAAGAGGTGTACATGGAACAACCCCCTGAGTTTCAAGACCCAACTCGTCGTGATTATGTTTGCAACTTGCATCGTTCTCTATATGCTCTCAAGCAGGCTCCAAGAGCCTGGTTTCTTTGTATAAAGTTTGTCAATTCATGCATACACCTACTGAAGACCACTTGCATATGGTGAAACGCATATTGCGCTATCTCAAACATACAAGGTCGTTTGGTTTGCTTCTTTCCCAATCCAATGTTAATCGCTTGCAAGCTTTTTCCGATGCGGATTGGGCTAGTAGCTCTGATGACAAGAAGTCAACTGGAGGGTATGCTATTTTTCTTGGTCCTCATTTGATCTCTTAGAGCTCTAAAAAACAATTTATCATTGCGCACTCTTCTACAGAGTCTGAGTATAATATTCTTGCCGATGTTGCAACTGAACTCATTTGTCTTGAGTCACTCTTTCAAGAGCTTAGGTTCTCTCTTCAAGGTCCTCCCATCCTTTGGTGCGATAATATTGGTGCCACTTATCTATCTGCAAATCCGGTTTTCCATGCTCGTACCAAACATGTTGAAATTGACTTCCACTTTTTTTGTGATCGCGTTACCAAATGACAACTTAGTGTGCAATTTATCTCCACAGTTGACCAACAGCTCACCAAAGCTATTCCTAAAGCACGTTTTGCATTTTTACAAGACAAGTTGAAGATTCGTAGTCTCGACTCTTCCACTTGAGGGGGTGTATCAACCAAATATATATCTACCAAATATATGGCCATCAGTTTTGGAAGATTTGAAATCTTATCTTTAGAAGTTAGAAAGTTTTCTATTTTATGTATTTCTTTTCTTGCTAGTAAATCTTCTAGAATGTATCTTGGGTATATAAATATCCAGCTAAGCTTAATGGAAATACACAACGATTTTTGTCTCACCAATCCGAGCGTCATTTCCGTTCTAAAAACATCTAGCAAACATAAATATGCTATTAGCTTGCGTAATTATGTGATGATTTGTCTAAGCCAACTCCACCCTGAAGCACTCCGGAACGAAACCTATCTTGAAGCATGGAACTCAAATGCTTCGCGACTCGATTAACCAGATGGTCCAGTACTGTGTCTACTTAGTATGGCTTTGCTACTTTCTCATTGGTTTGGTCTATGATGACATCGTATTTTTTAGTATGCATTCTGAAGATTGAGACTGCCTCTATGGCCCTAAACTTTCTGATTCAAATCAAGCAAGGTGCTAAGGCACGTGTGCTCGATACATTAACTGGGACGTACACGCGATGACAGTCCGAACAGTGATGCACTTTTGCTTGTTCTAGTTGCATCTAATACATTTCTTGTTGATGGTTGATCTAGATAACGTTACCCAGAAGCAGCACACTGTGGAGAGAAAGAGGAAGAGGATGGAGCATGAACCTATGAGTTGAATGTGAAGAAGCCGGAGAAATGGAGACCCTCGAACAGCGTGCTGACGTAAATGGGTTCCGCCCTGCACAAGTAATAGCAACGTTTCATCGCCACTTCTTGTAAGATTTCTGAGTATTTACTTATTCCAGGTGCAAAGGCTATCCTTGGACTCAAAATGAACAAAACCAGGAACCTAATGGATCGAATCCATTCTTGTCTGCCACGATAGAGCTAGACCTTTCTCATCTTGACATTTCACTTTTTAAATGAGATTTTTCCTTTTATGAGGAACTTTAGATTTTTGCCATCGCCCAGTTTCGAGCAACCGTCTCTTTCCCTCTCGGTTTGATGAAGGTTCCAGTTTGACATGGACTTGAAAATGATTACTGAGTAAGCCTACAACCACTCCACTCTTTTAACTAGATGGAGCAAAATATTTGGGATTCTGATGGATTACCAACAATTCCCAACTCTTAACCAGCTAGCTTGTGAATTTGAGGCTTCAGTAGGATCAGGGTGAGAAAATTTAGCCACTTAAGGCCATCACTTCACGTTCTGCCACATTCTCAGCAATGTAATAAGCTCCTGCTGTCACTTCATATTCTTCATCCAGCAACGTGCATATACACTATGAATCCTATGCAATACTGATGGCCTCAAAAAGATTTCTGTCCGTTGCTAGGCGTGTTGTTATTTTCCAACAAGAACAAGAAGCTCCATCCCTAAACCAAAAAGAGGACCTGGATCGTTCATCTCTGGAGGTCAGGACCTCATTGAATGTTCACCGAAAGATTGCTCAATCCTAGAATATGATACACCAACAACAGTGAAGACATGCTGAGTATTAGAAAATTTAGAACATGGCAGAACTAGTGAGAGGACCACTATAAGAATGAGCAAATAACATATGTCAAGCAATCATATCTAGAACTAGGAAGTTCAATGGGGTTTAGCAACAGCTTGCCCAAGTTTCCTTGAGACTTGTTTTGCATCTGCCACCTAGGCATAACACGATTTAAATCATAGGATGCTGCAAGAAGCAAACCAAAGAGATAGCACCAGGTCATACTAACTCAACCCCTTTCATTTCCAAAGAATTTCCTGTACTTTCTCCTCTATCACTACAAATTGAATTGGCAGTATATGCTTGTAGTCATAAGATGGGGATCATTGAATTGGTATGTACTACTGAACTAATGTAATAACAATCCTTTACTTTTTCTTGTTGCTGATAATATCCCTATGCAGAAAAAAGAAAACAGAGATAGGAAAGAGACGGAGAAAAGAAACAAAATTGCATACGAAAAACTCAACAAATTGAGACACATAAAAAACCAAAACAACTAAGGTGACCCCTGCAGGCGAGTAAGACAAAACAGAACCAGTTGCATAGATGATGGAACAAGCAAATTCCAAAATGCTCCCATAGTTTGAGATAAATTCAATATAGAGACCCCACATACAAGGAGTAAAATACGATAAGAAGGTCCAGATACATGCTGTCAAAAGAAAAGTAGCGTCTCCAAGCACGCATGCGCAGGCGCGCAAAAAAAAACAAAACAAATGAAGAGTAGTGTCTTCCAATTGCAAGATATCTCTTTCTTTGTTGATTACTCATACTTTAAATCATTCCAAAGATGCTTCAAGTTCAAGCTCTTCAGAAACACAGCTTGAGATCATTCATAATCATTGATGCAAAACTCAGTGCCTCTGACATCTGTAGAGTAATCTGTCACGAAGAGCACTTTGACAAAGTCAACTTTCTCAGTTATCATTCACTCGTTTAAGCCCGCATGGATAAGAAATTTCCAAAACATATCTTAGTTTTCCACCTTCAAGAATAAAGCATGACATACACAGGATCATCTGCATTTTGTCAACAAGGTCTAAGCTAAAGTGAAATTATGAAGCCGTCTGCCTAGTGACACCATCAGCTAACTCAAGGATGTGGAGACAAAATTGCCCATCATCTCTGGCGAGCACTTCAGAAATTCTTGTGTATTTTAATCTCAAGATTCTCAAAGAGAACAATCCCTTAATGTTGCAATGTCCCCTCAAACTTCCACAGTGGGTGAAATCCAACTCTTTAAGCTTCTTAAGATCTTTTATGGCTTCAGGAAATGCTTTTAGGTAAGTACCAACCATCTTTAGCACTTCAAGATTTTCCAAATCCTTGACAGAAGGAGGTAATTCCTTAATTAAGGTCTCCGACAGGTCCATTTCCTGTAGTGAAACAAGCTCTCCAATGACAGCCGGAAGTTCTTTTAGGTTTTTGCAACTTCTTAAAGTAAGCTTCCGAAGTTTCTTAAACAATTCAATGGAATCAGTGACTTCAAGCAATGCTTCACATTCACAAGCACTGAGAATTTCAAGGGCTGGCAGAGAGCCTTCCTCGAAATGAAGTCTTTGAATTTTAGTTCTATCAATGAAAAGCTCTTTCAATGCTTTCATGGAACACGATGCTCGCGGCAAATGTTGAATAAATTTGCAATGCTTCATGTTTAAGGAAACTAAATTCTCAAAGTTAGAAATGGAATTCTGAATATCTGGGCTGAATAATAAACAACCTTCCAGGATCAAGTATTCTAAATGCCTTGAGGCAGGGAATTGCAGAGATCCCATGATCCAAGTACAATCTTTTAGGTTCAAGACTTTCAAACTCCCAGCCTTCTGCAAAAGCAACATTATTCATATGTTTATTTACTACTTCAACCATAACTCTAAAGATAAAGTTTGTACATAAGAAAAGTGCAAAAGCACATCTAGGCCTTACCTCCGTCAATTGTTTCTAGTGACGCAGCATTCAACGAATAATTCAAGCAAAATCTTACTTAGAGAAAGAAATCTCGAAATTCAATATTGATGATAATGTTCTGTCTTCAAAACAAATCCTAAACACCCTTTTTTTGGGAGTTAAATCTAATTACAATAGGAAACCTAATCATAATAGGAAAGTTACCTAATCTGAATTGGAAACCTAATTATAATAGGAATTCTAACCATAATAGGAAAGTTAATAAGCTTCAAATAGCAAAATTAAAAAAACGACCCTTAAAATTAACTCATAAAAAAAATATCCGATGTCATCCACAAGTCCACCGGTTTTAGTCACATCATCGTTTCGCCTTCCGTTTGGACTTCTGCCTGATCAATCGGTCCAGAAACGCACCACTAATAGATTCCGCATCATTCTCCTCCACTTGAAAAGAACTCGTCCTCGAGTTAAAATTAGAATCTGGATATAGCGGCTTTATGGACTCATGAAACAGTAACAAATCAGCAACATTAAAAGTGTTGGATATGCCCATGCTATGTGGAAGGTCTATAACATAAGCATTATCGTTGATGTTCTTGTTGACAGCGTAAGGTCCATACTTCTTTGGTTGCAATTTACTGTAAGATCCAGCTGGTAATCACTCTTTACAAAGAAAAATCATGATTTGATCACCTACCGCAAACACATGCTTCTGCTCGTGCTTATCTGCTGCAGCTTTATACTTCTGATTAGCTTCCTCCAGCTTTTGTTTGACTTCATGATGCACCTCCACAATCTGTTTAGCCATATGATCTGCTGTTATACTTTTATCCGCTTGTTTAGGCAACTGTACTAAATCCAGAGTATGTTGAGGCGCATTTATATAAACAACAGAAAAAGGCAACCTTCCAATAGAACTATGAACTGCATTATTATAAGCAAACTCTGCTTGTGATAAAGTAACATCCCATTGCTTCGGCTTATCTCCACAAATGCTTTGAATCAAGTTTCGCAGAGTTTTATTAACCACCTCTGTTTGCCCATCAGTCTGCGGGTGAGTAGTGCTACTGAAATTTAAAGATGAATCAAACAGTTTCCATAAAGTCCGCCAAAAATGCCCTAGAAATTTATTATCTCTATCTGAGGTAATAGATTTGGGCACACCATGCAAACGAATCACTTCCTTAAAGAATAATCTGACCACACTTACTGTATCAGAAGTTTTCCTACAATGAATGAAGTGCGCCATATTGGAAAATCTGTCAACCACAACAAAAACAGAATCCACACCTTTTTGTGTCCGTAGTAAACTAAGCACAAAATCCATGGACAGATCTTCCTATAGGTTGTTAGGAACAGGTAATGGCATATATAAACCTGTATTATTAGATTTCCCCTTAGCAGTCTAGCAAACATAACACTTTTGTACGTACCTGCTGTAACAGTCTGAATTTTCGATCATTTTCCCGGGATTTAAGAAATGAAATTAATCAATGCACTATAGTGAGATCTCGCCCGGAAATGCGCATTCACGGGATACTAACCTTAGGGGTAGGGCTATTACGGGATTGAGTTCGCACGACCAAAGAACTCGACCTGGGTTCGATTTTCGACCATAAGGATTGACGAGGGAATGTTTTGGGCCAACAGAGAGCGATCTATTTGATTGATCGTGTCCGAAAGGAACCAGTGACAGACCCTCGCAATTATATGACAACCGAGATCGTTCTAGGTAGAGTAAACTTAAACGTTATTTGACTTAGTGTCGGTCACGAGTCGAGAGCGCATAATCCCAATGAGCCACCCGTTAGCCATAGATAAACTAAAGTCGCGATTGTTCGATTCTAGTCATTTCTTGGAATTCGGGCTCGGGAATCGAGAATTTTGAAAGTGACAATTTTGAGTGGCCGATGACATTTTTGGCTTGGCCAACCTTGGGAACACCCATTTCTACAAAAAAAAATGGATTTTGGTTCGGAACTGGAAAAATTACGATTTTGCCCCTATATGTGTCGATATTGGTTTTTGAGGTCGTATGAGATTATTTTTCGAGGCCGATGCCATTTTGGAGTGGCCACGCACATTTAGAGTTGTTACGGTCAAAAATTGGAATTTTGGCTCGGAAGTGAAAAATAATATTATTTTATTCCCAGGACTTTGCAGTTGATTTTCGAGGGCTTAAGAAGCTATTTTCATGATTCCGACGCCATATTATATTGGCCACACCCATATGGAACCCGTATGTGCGAAAATTGGAATTTCGCCCCGGGACCGGAAATTTACCGTTTTGCCCCTAGACCCTGTATTGGGAATTCCGAATTTTGGACAATTTTGGGCAATAATTGAGGACTAAAATAAGTGAAAAATAAATTGGAATTATTGAATTACCACCTTGCCCTTGAATTATTGGATAAAGACAAACGAGGACCGTTGGATCAAGGGTATTTTTGGAAAAATTGCGGATCGCCGACACGTGTCCCCACCAGCCCACTATTTCTAACCCCTCTCTCTCTCCTCCCTCTTCTAGCCAGAACCCCCCTCTTCCACGATTACTCTCTCTCTCTCACTCTCTTCATCTTCATTTTCCTCCTCCTCCGCCGGTGCTGCTGCTGTTCCGCCCGATCCAGCCCGTTCTTCTCGCTTTTCTTAGGTAAGTGACCTCCCCAAATCTCGCCTAGGACCTCGGGTATTGTTAGACTTGTTTAGGGCTCGGTTTAGGGTGAATTTAGTGGCTGGTTTGCTCAGTAATGTGAGTTGGCTGATTTCCGGTTAGATTACTGCTGCATAGATGGATTTTGCTATTTTTACTGTGACTCGTGTGGCCCGAATTTGAGGAAATGTTCTCATGAAAGTTGTTCCCAACATCTTGACGTATGACATAATTTAATTTGGGAATTTTCGGAAATCATTTAATGCCATTCGTAAGCCCATTTTTAGACCGAAAACAGTCTGCCGGATTTACTGTTCATCCGCCTTCGGGTCTGTTTGAATTTTTATAAATTTTTCCAGGCATATTTTAAAATACTTTCTTCACGAAAGTTGTTGGGGACATTTGTTACTATAACATATAAAAATTTCAAGGCTTTTCAAGGTGATTTGGATATTGAAAAAAATTTATTTTGATGATCAGGCGGATTGACCAGACGGGTTGATTTTCGTCTGTCTTCCAGTGACAAAAAGAGGTGTTTACAGTTGGATATGGGTTTTGAGTCCTTCACAGAAAATGTTTATCAAGATGTTTTGTACAACATATCCAAATTTCAGAATTTTTGGAGTTAATTTACTATTTATTTCAAATGGATTTCGGTCACTGCGCAACTGCCCAGTTTGGACGATTTTTGTGGCTGTTTTGGAACTGAATTAGGGGCTGATGTTTGGGTTGTTGTGGACTGATTTGGCAATGAAATTTCGAGGTTTAGGAGGCTGAGTTAGGGCTGTGATGTTGAGGATTGATCGGGAATTAAATGTGTGATTGATTGAAATTATTGTGGCTTAATTGGGCTGAACCGAATGATTGTGCTGGTTGTGTTGTGGATTGATTGTGGATTGGTATTGTGCCGCGTGTGTGTGGCCGTGTAGTGTGGCGATGTGTCGAGGTGAATGTGCATTGGATTTGCGTGTTAAATATGTGTAATCGTGTGGTGTTCGTGTGATGAGAACGTGTGTTTGTGAAGTGTACGAGAATGTGAAATTGTGAAATGTGTGTGTGAGGTGTGTATGTTTGGCCGTGCGATTGTTGGCCGTGTGTAAGGGTGGTTTGAGTGGAACGAGAAGATGGAAATGTGGAATTGGTTGGAAAGGATCCGTCCTGAGGCGTGTACGTTTACGCAGGACGATGCCGTCCCTGACGAGGTGATGATGCCCGGCCCGACGGGGTGACGATGCCTAACGTGGTCAGAAGACCGTTGACTTGATGCGTTTTACGCGTACGCGGTAGAAGGAAAGTGTGTGTAGGATTCCGTCCTGAGACGTGTTCGTTTACGTGGGACGATGCCGTCCCTGACGAGGTGACGATGCCTGGCCCAACGGGGTGTCGATGTCTGACGAGGTCAAAAGACCGTTGGCCTGATGCGTTTTACGCAAGCGCGATAGTGGTGGAGGAGTTGAGAATGAGCGGGAATTGGCTTGAGGTGTGAGGTTTGAGAAAGTGATGCGTGGTGTGAGTTGGTGTGCGAGTGTGTTTGTAACGCGTGATGTGACGCTTAATTATGGGATAGAAACTGTTAGGCATGATATGGGACGTGCCCAAGTGGTTTCTATCTTATAATTGAGGCACACGCGCGATTGTGATTCATTGATGTGATGTGCTGGTTGTATTATTGTTTAACGTGCAGGAACGTGCATGATGGATTTCAGGTAGGGTCGTGTGTGGTTGCTAGTTTGGTTGATTGTCGTGTGTTACATGTGGTTTCGTCTGGCGGTATGTGAGTGCCTACGTGGGGTTTGGGGTTGTACACTTACTGAGATTCATCTCATAGTTGTATAATCCACAATTTCAGACCCCCAGCCGTAAACCCAGGAAGTCTGCCTCATCTTTTTGGAAGTCCGGGGAGCTGCCTTTGGTGCATAGTGGAATTGCAGGTGAGTTTCCGAAGGCTCACGCTCGGAGAATCAGGAGCAGGGTAGAAGATAGCAACCAGTAGGTTTCCCTAGGTTATTTTAGGGGTTGTTCAGAATAGTGTGACCTATAGTGAAGCTAGGTTAACCAAACCCCTGAACTTTTGTTAAAATGGTGGCAGAGGATGTTCGTCTGTATTTATGTCTGTAATATAATGTTTGTATATTTGGTGTTGTATGGATATGTTGTTGTTTGATCGTTATGGTATTCTACCCCATTGTCGTCATCTTTCTGTCCGGGGTTTTGTTATTCGCTTCCGCATGTGCTTTTGATGTTTGGGTTGGGTCGACGACGTTCCTGGGACGTCGTATCATTTCGACCGGAGGGGGGATGTCGCGAGCTCGATGGGGGTTCGGGGCGTGACACCTGCTGACATCTTTACGCAATTGGGGCAAGTAAAATCGCTCCTGAACTGCAGCAATAGTTTTATCACGACCCATGTGTGCAGCTAATCCTCCATCATGTAAATCACGAATTACCTTCTCTCGTAATAATGTTCGAAGAAGGCAAAGCTAGTTGTTACGCATCAAATAGCCATCATGCATATAAAATTCTTGCACAGGTTGACCAGAAACACATGACTTCCAAATTTGCCCAAAGCCATCATCATCTGCATAATAATCTTTCAGCCGCTCGAACTCTAAGATGTCTTGGCTTAATGTAATTAACAAGCCAACTCTCTTACTCAATGCATATGCTACGACATTATGCACACCTGACTTGTGCTATAATCTAAAAGGAAATTTTTGCAAAAATTGACACCATCGTGCATGCATATCTTTGCTAATCCCCATCTGACTATTTAGATACTTCAAAGCTTCATGATTAGAATAAAGGACGAATTCTTTCCCAATCAGATAATGCTCACAGGTCTTCAAAACCCTTACGACAGAATAAAATTCTTTGTCATAAGTGCTCCACTTCTGTCTCGCATCGCTAAGCTTCTCACTGAAATAGCAAATTGGTCTGCGCTCTTAAGATAAAATAACTTCTATACCAACTCCACTAGCATCACAGTCCACTTCAAAAAGTTTATCAAAATCAGGTAAGGCAAGAACAGGTGCAGTATATAACTTTTTCTTCAGAATAGCAAAACTATTTTCTGCTTCCTCTCCCATAGAAATTTGCCTTTCTTCATACATTCAGTAATCGAGGCTGCGATAGTACTAAAATTCTTAATAAATCCCCTATAAAAAGTAGCCAACCCATGAAAACTCATAACGTCAGAAACTGTTTTAGGTGTCGGCCACTCTCTAATTGCTCTTACCTTCGCCTCATCTACCTCTATTCCTTCAGCAGTAATAATAAACCCCAAGAATAACAGTTTATTAGTTAAAAAACCGCACTTCTTAAGATTAATATACAACTTATTAATTTGCAAAGCTATCAATTCCTCCCTTAAGTGCATCAGATGATCCTCCTCAGTCTTACTATAAATCAGGATATCATCAAAATAAACTACAACAAATTTGCCAATAAAAGATTTCAAAACCTGATTTATAAGCCTCATGAAAGTGCTTAGAGCATTGGAAAATTCGAAAGGCATCACTAACCATTCATACAACCCCTCCTTTGTTTTCAAATCTGTCTTCCATTCATCTCCGGGCTAAATCCGAATCTAATAGTATCCATTCTTCAAATCCAGCTTCGAAAACTACTTAGCACTGTACAACCTATCCAGCATATCACCCAATCTCGGAATTGGAAACTTATAACCCACGGTTATCTTATTAATGGCCCTGCTATCTACACACATCCGCCAACTCCCATCTTTCTTAGGAGTCAATAAGGCCGTAACAGCACATGGGCTCATACTATTCTGGATGTGCCATTTTCGCAACAACTCTTCCACATTCTCTTTTAGAATCTCGCTCTCTTTAAGACTCATCATGTAGTGCGGTAAATTAAACAGACTAGCACCAAGAATTAAGTCGATATGGTGTTGAATATCGCGCATAGGCGGCAACCCACCTGAAATCTCTTCAGGCATCAGTTTACTAAATTCCTTCAATAAAGGCTTGACTACTTCAGGCTGCTCCTCCACTTGTAATTCAGCGTCAGTCTCAATTGCTTATTTCATGACCAACACATGAATCTGTCGAGTCCCCTTAACCTTAGCTTCAAATTTCCTCATAAGGGTAAGAAAATTATTTTCAGAAGATTGTTTTCCTTTGTTCTTCAATGGCAGCAACGTATACTTCACTCCATCCTTCACGAGGTTATACTAATTGCTTCTTCTCGAATGCTGAGCATCTATATCAAATTACCACGGTCTCCCAAATAACACATGACATGCATCCATGTCTACTATATCACAATATAGCTCATCATGATATTTTCCAATGGAGAATGTAATTTTGCATCATTCAATTACCTGAATGTTTTCCGTTCTAGATTTAATCCATCCTAACGTATAGGGATTGGGATGATTCTTCATGCGTATTCCCAACTTCTTCACAGCCTCATTCCCAATAATATTCTCCATGCTTCCACTATCAATAACCACAGCAAAGATCTTTTCCAGAATGGTGCACCTGGTTCGGAATGACTGATGGCGCTGTGAATCATCTTGCTATTTTGGGGCCAACATCATTCTGCGCACCACACAGTTTACTTGCTCCTCTTTTTCATTTTCAAAATCATCGTCCTCATCATCCAGCGCACAACAATATCCATCCTCCTCCTCTTCTCTCGCTACTACGTTTACGGTCTTTCTCTAAGGGCATTCATTAGATAGGTGCCCAAGCTGATTATACCTGTAACACTTTATCGCGGCTGGTTTAACATAAGGGTTAAGATTTGCAGTTTTCTGTGCTTGCGTTCTCTTATCCCTCGGCTCGTTCATAAGGCGCTTTTCTACCGCCTTATCTTCCTGATTTCGTCCTACATTAAAGCGATTATTGAAATTGCTCTTCTCTACTGAACTGCTCGAACTGTTACCTCGATAATATTCATAGCATTTTCTTCCCCTGTCTTGCTGCATCAATTCTGCCTTCATCGCCATATTCTTAGCTTCAGTTAAATTTCACAGAAATTGCACTCTAATTTTATCTCGAATGAAGGGTTTCAAAATATCGAGATATCTAGCTACCTGCTATCATTCCGTCTCTGATAAATTATTCCGCTCTGCCAATCTCATAAATTCGGCCGTATACTCATGCATAGTCCGATTGTTCTACTAGCAATGTTGGTACTTCTGGAACATAATCTGTTCATAATCAGATGGAATGAATTCTTACTTCAACAGCCTTCTCATTCTAGTCCAAGTTCGAACTTTATCTTTCCCTTCTCGCTCCCTCTTATTCTACAATCTCTCTCACCATGCAGATGCACCCCCCTTTAATCTACAGGCTACTAATCGCACCCTTTTCTCACCAGAGGTCTCCATATAATCAAAAAATCTATCTATTTCGGCAATCCAATCCAAAAATTCTTATATACCCAGACTTCCATTAAAATAAGGAATATCGACTTTCAATTTAAAGTCATTACCTTCACAATCGTCGTAACGTTGTCTTCCATCTCTTCGATCATACCCTCTTTGAATTCCTCCATGACGACGTCTGCTTCCATAATTAGCACGTTCCGCTTCAAAATAATCGTTTTCTTCTTCTTCCGAACTCTCTGAAAACAGCGGGTTATGCAACCTGCGAACAAGAACAGGCCTATCAACAAGATTACCGCGAGCAAGATCTGCACCCGGCCTTCTGTCGTTCTGCCGATTCCCGTTCACATCAACGTCGAGACCTTCGAACCATTCTGTTAACTCGTCAAATCGTTCTTCGAAATGACAAAGACTTTGATTGAATCGTTGATATAAGCATTCCATTAAACGCTGCTCCAAACATTGCAACGTGTTGTCCCTAAGGGTTGGGGTTTCAGTCTCCTGAGCATCGTCAACCTAGCTCTGATACCACCTGACACAGCGTTCAACGAATAATTCAAGCAAAACCTTGTTTAGAGAAAGAAATCTCGAAATTCAATATTGATGATAATGTTATGTCTTCAAAACAAACCCTAAACACCCTTTTATAGGAGTTAAATCTAATTGCAATAGGAAACCTAATTATAATAGGAAAGTTACCTAATCTGAATCGGAAACCTAATCATAATAGGAAAGTTACCTAATCTGAATTGGAAACCTAATCATAATAGGAATTCTAATCATAGTAGGAAAGTTAATAAGTTTCAAATAGCAAAATTACAAAAACGACCCTTAAAATTAACTCATAAAAAAAATATCCGATGTCATCCATAGTTCCACCGGTTCTAGTCACATCATCATTTCGCCTTCCGTTTGAACTTCTGCCTGATCAATCGGTCTAGAAACGCACCACTAATAGATTCCGTATCATCCAGTCTTCCGTATTCAATTTGACTGAGCTTGTACATAAGTTGAGAATTACCAGGTTTTCCATTTTGAATGCAAACAACTTAGATTTCTCATGGCATCCGCACCAATCAAGCCATACTAGCTTTGGAAGAAGATTCTTAGGATTTCCTTCAATATCAACACCGTCCAACTCAAGAAACCTCAGATTCGATAGATGATGTAATTCTTCACCATCAACTTGATTAAAATTGCAGGTTACACGAAGAGCTTCAACCTTGCTGGGACCCTGCCAATTTGTTGAAAAAGCGGAAGTGTGAAATTCAAACAAAGATATATGCAATGAAACGATAATATAATCATCGTATCTAGAAGGAAAGCTTGTCAAGAGTATTGGAGAAATCTCAATGTGATTTTACCTTTTTTTCGCGCAATGTTGTTTGGACATCTTTGTAATCCCATAGCCTGATGCGCTGCCCAGGGTCTTTATCTTCTTTCTTGACAATTTCTCTTCCCAAGAATTTTAGTTGATTGTGCATCCAAAACTCATTTTCGTCTCCAATTTTTAGAAAAGACATATTTTGCAGGTCACCAACACCTCTACATGGGTCACATCCACAGGTAGCCCACATGTAATAGGGGATTCTCTTTTCAACCCCTATAAAGAAACATGCTATATCAAGAAATATTTGTTTTGTATTTTCGCTCGAATGGTCAAAGTGTTTCTTCAACATTGGTTCCACTTCTTCTTCCAGCCCTCTTTTTAAATGATTCAAAGTCTCTATCCATATTTCTTTGCTCTTCCGATACAAATATTTTCCCACAGTTTCAACAACAAAAGGAAGATTTCCGATAGCAGAAGTGATTTTGCTTGACATTTCATGGTAGCCCTCTAGCGGATGATCTAGTCCAAAAGCATGCATACAGAAAAGCTCAAGAGCATGATTTTTACTCATTGATAAAACCTCATGTTCATGGAAAACATTTACCTCATGTTCCTTGTTTTTTTGAACCTTGTAATAATTTTCGATGACATTTTTTCTTCTGGTTGTGAGGATGAGGATGATAATGCTTCCTAGATCAAACCAAGTTAGCTGCTCAGCCAATGGTTCGATTTGTTTGAGGTCGTCCACATCATCCAGGACAATGAGAACTCTGTTTGTTTTGAATAGGTTCTGTATAATTGTGGTACCTTGATAGGAGGATTCCACCTTTGGACATTCTCCTCTCTTGAGGTCACGAATTAACTTCTTCTGCAGAGATACCACACTTTTTTGTTCAATCTTATCCCGAACATTTTCAAGAAAACTACAACCTTCAAATAGGTGACTGATTTTGTTGTATACCACCTTTACAAGAGTGGTTTTGCCAACCCCGGGCAGACCGCACACTACAAGCACCCATCTCCCTGTCATCTCCTTTTCTTTAACAATTTGTCCATCCTGATATTTGAAACCAAGCTTTCGCATCATCTCTGGCATGTCTCTATCTATTCCAACTAAATTTTTAGTCACGTCTTGCTCATCCATTTTCAAGAATTTCCAAAGTTCGAACATGAAAACCTCTAGTTCTTGATACCTACAAAATGAGGAACGGAGTTTACCTTTTTTCATTTTGTTTTTATAATAGATAAGGGACGGGTGAGGTGACCAGTGGTAGCAACTCCCCCTTGACATTAAATTAACGTCCCAGATCACGTCCCAGATCAGTTATGGAATGGTTTGATTTCAAGGAAGGTATGGAGGGCACCAGACATCAATCAACCAAGAAAAAGAAAACATGTGGAAGACTGCAAAGAGAAGACAATACAATAAATACACCTGCATTGCGATTAAAAAGTCGAGAAAAAATTGGAATCTCCAGAAGTTAATTGGATCCCATCGAGATCAGTTAAGCGACCAGACTTACTCGCTGAAGAGATCCTTGAAAACCGGTCCCCTAATATCACCAATCTCTCTCAGAGCGGCCTTCCACTTTTCAATTGACCCGGGATATCTGTTTTTGCGCTCGTGCTCGGCAAATGCCTTTTCATATGTTCCCAGTGAAGGGATGTATCGAGAACCGAAACAGAATGATCACGTAGAAAACAGAGAAAATAGACGATGCACAAATTTACCCAAGTTCACCCTCGAATAAGGCTATGTCCTGCAAAGAGATTTCACTATATTTTTCGATTTATAGCCACTCAACTCGTTACAATAATAAAAAAAACGAACAAAATATATATGTGCCCCAAACGGATCCAAAACCTAAACTTATATGAAATCTCTTAATATCGCACCATACGGGCCAGCTTAAATAAAAGCCTAAACCCGTTGAGGTTTCGTGGGCGTTGCCCTTGAGCCCCCGCCCACTCACCGGCAAGCAGGGCAGTCGTTCACTGACCGGGCAGCGGAACCCCCGTTGGGGGGCGGTGCCCCCCGAACCCCCACCCGCTGATCGAGCAGCGGGGCACCCGTATCGGGGGCGCTGCCCTCGAACCCTCGCATTCTGCACGCAGGGGTCACATGTCGTCGGATAACACTTCAATTTCTCTAACCTCACATGGGCGTATCCGGTGTGCAAAACAAGGATCCCCGAAATATTCACCAACTCTAACACCCAGCTGGTGGCGAACGACGCAGGGCTCCACGCCAAAGAAAATGGATGAATTTCTTTATCCGACTCCACCATTTGGGCCACTTCCATCAGGCAAGCTGGGCTAGAAGCGAAGTCCTCGGAGAATACGGGGATGCAGATGTCGGAAAGCTTGACGGCTTCCACGTTCTTGTTATCGATCTTTTCACCGTACTTGATCTCTTTGTGATCTAGAAATGCCACAATCCCCAAGCCTCTGAGCCGGTCGTAGAAGTACTTGACAAGACTGTCGCGTGAATTTGGTCCTCTGAAGCTCAGAAATACTCGATAGTTGCAAACTGCCATTGGAACACGAACACCCATTTGCATAAAAAGACTAGCTCAAATGGAGATCAGGATGATGAAGCTTGAGAGAACTTGTTCGAGTTCACAAATATGAATCCGGAGCGTTGACCCCGTTACCCATCTTAGCCTTAGTCTTAGTCTTGCCCCGAGTGAAGACCTGTCTACCTCTCTTTTCTTTTCTTTCTTTTTCATTTTATTCCTTCTGATGTTTTGGCAGTTCTATCCTTCCAATGACGGGGTCAAGATCTCCCGAAGGGAAATTATTACAGCGCACAACATTTAGGAAAAGTATTATGTCATTGTAGTATAGATGTTAAATAGAATTTGAATGATGGTTTCACTATGAGTTTTACATTACAGCCAAAATTCAATTTAATATATGAATACTAAATTCATTACATAATGACAATAAGTCAAACAACAAGGAGCCTGGTACTCCACACGATTTAATACTTGCGTGACACTAAATATCTTCTTATTTTTCATAGACCTTTACACCTTTTTTTTTTCCACAAACAAATAGTCCGAACTTTGTAATCCTCATGTACATGAGGTCTTAAAATTTGTGAGCAGTTAAAAATGGGAGAATACATTTCAACACCTGCTCTTGTCCACCTCTATTTTTTTCTTCATTTTCGTTGTAGACAGAGATTTAGTTACCCGGAGAACCAAAAACACCCTACAAGCCAAAATGGTTAAGTCCAGGTCTTTGACTTATGTAGGTAGTTTTGATCCAAAGCAGTTTATACACAATTGATGGAATTTGAATAAGTAATCTATAGTATCTAACGATTGAGGATTGTCTTAGTGGCCACCCTCACAACTTGAGAAAGAAGAGGTGAGGAGCTCGATTCCCCATCTTCTCAAAGGGGCTGGGGTGGAGACGTTTAGTTTTAGGTGTGAGATTTAATTCTCACACTCTGCATTTGACTTCACCTTAAATAATGGGTAATCAGCTATGTTTGAACTATGAACTTTCAAGTTTTTACTCTTTTGGATGATGCTATATTTCATTTAAGTAAATAGGGCTCTATACTTTCCCGAGAAAATATTTTCCAAAAGCTAGTCAAAGTAATCATACATATCTACTCACCTTGTTAAATATTTTTATGCACAGTTAATCAATGTTAAAAGACGAAAATACCTCCATCTAACAGTTCAGGGACTAATATGGACTAACTGTGCGGCCATGTCCATTCTGTCTCTATGAAGTTAAAGACCTTTGAAGATGTATTATCTTCATTAACGTAAGTAAGCACGGCATTACAATGAAAGGACATTAGTAATCCTACCGTATTTCCAAATCACATTGCTCTTAGGCGATTTGCAATCCTCACACTGTTGTCAGGTTGTTCATTTGGGCTCGACTAACTACGTAGAGGCTGTCCTGATATTCAATTTATTAGTGTTGCAGAAAATTGTTGGAAAATATGACGAAGAAAAAAATGGCCAAGGCAAGCAAGCATTGTCTTTAAGGATAATTTTGCCTCTTGGAATATGAAACTCGGTGCGATAATCCAAAGCGGCTATTTTCCCGGGATACAATAGATATTCTTCTTTTCTCCACACAGAAAAATAGAGGGAACATGAACAACAACCTTATATGTAAAACCCAACAAATAAATGAAAAGGAGAGAGAGAATTTCTTATTTTTGATATATTTTAAATGTGATTTGGAGATTCTCTTTATAGTCAAAAGAGAGTGTTCATAAAGAAACAAATCAAATCAGTCAGTTACAAAACTATTACAAATTGATGGCAATCATAAACCCACTAGAGCCGTTACAAATCATTGGCTTGAATATTTTAAAATTCGTTGAAATATCCAACAATTAGATCCATAGCAAATCAAGAGAGGGGGAGAGATGGAAATGAAAAAAATTTAACCATTCTCTTTTGAAATTAGTTGGACTCGAGATGGCAAAGAGTTTATCGAGGATATAGATGAAGTAATATTCTAATCCTCCAATTCTATTGGCATGTGAAGTAGTTTCATTTGAATTTGACTTTGCGATAAAATATTTTTCACCAAAAGTTATTCTTTGATTTTAATTGACAACAAAACCTAAGAATGTAACTATTATAGACAGAATCAAACGTAATCAAATTATGTCGGAATTTAATTGATGACAAAACTTGAAAGTATGAGGATACATTGTCAAAATTAATTGACAACGCGGTACCATGATACAGCAATGATACACGGTAGAATTTAATCGACGACATAAATCCGAAATCTATAGTTAAGAAACATGTCGGAATTTAATTGACGATACGAGTCTGGAAATTAAAAGCACGGTGCAGGAAATTAAAGATAACTAAAAGATAACATGTTCGTTTATTTGTGTGCGAGGTTTGGGGCGTCCTGTAGTTGGGAACTGGTATTTATAGTGACCATGGCATAACTGCTCCAAAGCAGTTTCTTTGCGATTTTCGCCATGCATCCATATCTTCAAGATTCTCAATCCTATATTTTCACAGTGTCACGACCTTTCGTTCAGGTGGTTTCACCTTTAAAATTGCCGCTTGATTGATTTATCCTTTTCCCACGATCTGCTGGATTTTGACTCTATCTCCTTCTTCACGATTTCTAATTGGAATATCACAACGGTTTCTTGGCACCTCTCTGACGTTCGTTTTTCATTCGGATTCTCAATTGATAATATCTTTATTACGGCCTTTCCAACTAACTGTGCCACAACATTTGTCATCGTCAACCACCTTCGTATATTGATAGCTGAATAGTAGTCATTGATGTACGTCAATATCGATTACATTTCTGTCGTCGTCCATGTTGGCCGACGAGCATAAAAATAACTTGTATTCTAGTCGCATGCCTATGCATATCGACAACCCAGTTAATTTTTGGAGCAAACATATGCCCACCCCACTTTCTGCTCTACCGAGTACTAGGATGCGTATTGTACCCGTGATGCTTCGTACTCTATACACAAGCGACTATCTCATGGCGTCTTGACACGTCACTTCAATCAACATGATTCATGAATCACTTCTGTTATGGATCATATCTTTACGGATCGTTGCCCTCTGCATCGTTGCCCGTTTTTTAAAAGTATAAATTCGGCCAAGATTTGAGTTTTACCTCACTTCTTTCTTTGTCCTTAGCCTTAAACCCTAATCTTTTGCCAGTTTAAACCCTTGGTCTAAGTTCCGCTTGTTTTCAATCCTGCTGTTTCCATGGCTCCTAAACCACCTAGATACTAATCTGTAGATTATATTGCCAAGTTCGACGAGTTGCAGGAGGAAGAGTGTTTGCGCTCTTAATTGATGGACCCCTTGGCTTGTCATTAGATGGATCCTTAGAACCGTCTTCTCGATAAACCATTCGAACAGTCTTTCGAGCAATACCTTTATACCTATTACCACCCTTGGAGAGAGGTCGTGACAATTACTAGTGAATTCCAGTTGTTGTTAAGTTGTTAGCCAGAGAGTGGACGTAGCCTTAAGTATAAAGCCGAATCACTAGATATATATTGCTAATCTATCTTCAGTGTTCATCATCTAGTTTAATTTGTTCACTATCATCACACACTGATCAACTTATCATACTATATGGTCTATTGATTGTTATTATTCTGCGAAAGTTTTTTAGTAGCTTCACTCAACCTATTCAACCCCCTTCTAAGTTGCCTCATTACCCTAACAATTGGTATGAGAGCTTTGTTGCTTGTTATTTGAAATGCTTTCTTTTTAAGCATAAAAATCTCTGACTGACAAACCTTAGCAGCTTTCTTGCTTGTAATTCTCATGCACCAAAGAAGCCTTCCTTACTTTGATGAAATGAACTACGGATACTGGAAGCAGCGTATGTAAGAATATATTTTATGACCTTTATTATAGATTATTTTATGACACAAATGACTTTCATTTAATTTTAATATCTTAGAATCAAATTGGTTATGAAAAAAGTTAAAATGGACAAAAAAAAATTGAAATCCCATTCTAGATATGGGTCATGTATTCTTGCTAATTAAAGCTTGAATTGATTTCACTCAAGTAATTTGATTTAGTCCAGTAAAAAAATTATACTAAATATATAAATTCACTTCGAGAAATGAAATAACTTTTGTATATATGTAACACGATCCATTATTTTTTTTTCTTTTAACTACGTGGATGTCAAACGGAATAAATTATACCCGTTACTTTGATATTACAATAATAAATATTTTGTTTCAAACATGCAATAAAAGTTGAAAGAAAAAAAAGCTAACATTGCAATTCAGCTAAAAAAAGAAAATTTTATATTTGTCTTATTTTAAATTTTTACTTTTTGAATAGACTAATATCAAATGTAGATTTCATTATTATGCATGAAAGATCATCTTTTTATTTATATTTTATGTTCTCAGGAAACTCAACATTATGACGTTTAGTTCGACAACATTAATCTTAGACCTTCATAAAGTTTGATGTTTATTCACAAGAATGTAAAACAAGTTATACACATCTCATCTTTTTCTCTGACATAACACCTCCTATCAATGGATTACTAATGATTCAAAAAGATGCCCGTGCCTAGGATCAAATAAAGCCCCCATTTGCTCGACTCCTCCTCACCATTAAGCTACTGAAGTCCCCAGCTATTGCTTTAATTAGTCTTTTATTATTAATTTGCTACAACAATTAAAAAGTCTTGAGAAAGACTTGCAAGAGAGACCGCCAGGCAGTGTCAAAATGTGAGCGCCTTCATTAGAGGATCCACTATGAGCAAGTGTCAAACAGCACGTAGTATTTTTGGCCTTAAAAAAACACGAGCATGCAATATCAGAGGAAGCTCAAATACTTTGAAAGGAAATATCAGAAGAAACAATAACAATTATCTGGATAACTTATTGAGCATTACCAAGGCTAAGTAGAACAATGACCAGTTTCAATGACCACGTTATCCAAGTTACACAATGATGAAACAATGCTCCACCAAATGCATACCGGACATGATCTCAAACACCCAGCGCCAACTCTTCGAAACAAAGACAGATTCTAAAGATTCAGACACCTTTTCCCTCAATTTTGGATTCAAATGCGCATTAACCAAACAAGAGGGAAGTGCTGGCTACTTAGGAAGCATGTCGCAGTGAAGTATATCAAGAGTCTCCAGCTTGGAAAGATGCTGGATTTCAGGAGGTAGGCTGGAAATAGCAGAATATCGCAGTGTCAAGATTCTCAGATTAATAAGCTCCCTAATGTTTCCAGGAATCTCCCCTTCTAAATTCCTACATGAGGAGGCATGTATTTCTTCAAGGCTACGTAGACGCCAAATAAAACTAGGAAATTCGCTTATGAAGCAATAGTCCATCTTTAACACTCTCAACCTCTGCAAATTTCCAAAGGAATCTGGCAATTCTGAAATGCCTGTTCCCGAAATATCCAGCTCCTCTAAAGAGCTTCCCAATTGGCCAATGGATTCTGGAAGTTCTTGTATCCAACGACAATTCCTCAATGACAAGCGTCGGAGTTTCACCAGCTCTCCAACTCCATCAGGGAGTTTCGTAATCTTTGAATTATCTACTGAGAGTGTTGAAAGGGACGTCAGGCGTTCAATTGAATGGGGCAGGAAACTCAATGACAAGCAATTGGAGGCAGAAAGAGTTTCAAGTTTCTTTGAATCACCTCCCAAGGGAATATCACGCAAAGAAGTCCCATCAATGAGGAGCTCTTTCAAAGCTTTCAAGGCACCCAGTTCGGCAGGCAACCTGTTGAGCTCAGTGCAGGACTTCAAATTCAGGCAAAGCAATTTTTTGAGACCACCGACTGAAGGATCTAAATGGACCAACCGAGAGCATCGCTCTAGAATCAGTATCTCCAAGTTCGGGAAGCTAGAAAATGTCGGACTTATCAGTAAGTCAGTACAACCAGTGAGATTTAAGACTTTCAATTGCTCCATCTGTAAAACAGCAAACATCATAAGGTCAATTGCCAAATAATTAACAGAATAAATGCATTAGAGCAGTAAATAGGACACCACCTTGATTTTCCTCCAACCTCCCCAGTCTTCGGTGACTTTGCTCCATGAAAGATCAAGAATGACCAGTTCAGTCAGACTAAATTCTGCTGCTTCGAATTCCCTTGGGCACCCTTGCCAATGAAGCCACCTTAACTTTGGAAATACATTTGCAAAATTTCCATTCATTTTTGCATGGTCCAATTTCAAGAACCTTATGCTTGGCATGCTCCTGAAATCGGTTTCTGTAAATGAATGGAGATGAAGATTTTTGAAGTCAAAGCAAAGGGCTTCCACCTCTTCCATTCCCTACATGTGCCAAGAGTAACAAATCAATCTGAAGCTACAAAACACAGTGGAAAATTTTGCTAAGTGAAAAGGACTAAGGTGGTTCCTTTTCCGTGCATACAAAGAGGACTTATAGATGGTAAAATAACTGAAGAACTGGATAACAAATTGAACCTTATACATCAAGACTTTCATTTTATAGAAGAATAAAAACGCATTGAAACAAAAGCCTTTACCTCTTTCCCGTTGATTACTTCCAGGTCTGTAACATGCATGTATTGTCTAGTGCGCCTTCCAGGATATTTAAGTTCTTGATCCATAGTTCTGCTGAGGTGCTTCAACAGTTTATGCATCCACAGCATGTTGTCTCCTCCAAGTTTTGCTAGGGGCATCAAAACATGGTGAGAAGGCAAAAGATCTCGATCGGGCCACATATATGATGCAATTCGGCTGTCCACACCATTGGCAAACCATGCTATGTCCCAAAATATTTGTTTCTGCTTTTCATCTAATGCATCATAACAGATTTTTAAAATCTCCCTACAATCCTTCAAAATCTCTTGCGAGTTCTCCTTCTGTGGTTTTATCAAGTCCTCTATCTCCCTCCAATCTTCTATTGTTTTTCCATGTAGAAATGAACCGATAACCTCAATAATAAGTGGAACCTGCCCCGTAGCTTTGACAATACGCTTCCCAATTTCAATATAGCCAGGAATTGAACAGTGTGTTCCTATAGCATGCTTGCGAAAAAGTTCAAGAGCTCGATAATTATCCATCTCATTCACTTCATACATACGAGCCAAGCCTCGAGAAACATATGTTTGGAGAATTCCACCATTTTCTAAAGTAACAATTATTCGACTTCCAGGACCAAACCAGTCAAGCTGGTCGCCTACAAGATCATCAAGATGAGACTGTTCTTCCACATCATCTAGGACAATAAGAACTTTCACAGTGCAAAATACATCTCGGAAAAACTTGATTCCTCCTTCAAACGAAGCAACATCTCCATCTTGTTCAAGAACATCACATATCAACTTAGTTTGCACAAACTGAATACCACCAACATTTCGTGCTGTTTCTCCAATCTCTGCGAGAAAGCTACAACTGTCGAAACAAGAGGAGAGTCGGCTGTATACAGCCTTCACAATAGTTGTCTTGCCACTTCCATTAGTTCCATGAATTCCAACAATGCGCGGTCCAACCTCATCATCCTCTATTTCCAATAACTTGATTACATCCTTCACTTGATCATCAATACCAATTACATGTTCAGTAGTGGCAACTAAAGTCCGCAATGGCTCCAAAGGAAAACTAGGAAGTTTCAACTCCTTGAGATGTCGAAGTGGTGGAATCCATTCCAAATTAGGACACTCCCATATCTTTAATGTAGACAGATTAGGAAGTGATGAGAGGGTATGAGTATCACTTTCTGTGTACTCCACCATAGGTAGCTTACCAATTTCCAAATGCTTGAGGCTAGTGAGCTCACCCAGTGATGGGAGAATTTTGCATCCTGCACAATCAAACAACCGTAGGTGAACTAACTTGGGCATGCAAGACATCCAGCTTGGAAACCTTGTGCCCCCATAGCCTCTTATTTCTAAGCTTCGAAGATTTAAGCTTGGCTGCAGCTTTTGGAGTAGAATTTCATCACTCTCCTTTCCGGTAAAGACTAATACTAGTGAAACTAAGTAATCCTTCTCCTTCAAGTTCGCACAATTTGAATTTGCTACCACATCTTTTAATTGTCCCTTAACTTCAATTCTGAGGCTTCCTCTCAAATTGCTTAACCTGCTCAACTCCCCTAGCCCACTGTATTTCTCTGAACAAGAATCATCCCCGGGCAAAAGGAAATCTGTTAGAGTGCGCAAAAGAGTCAACTGGCCCAACCCATGTGGCATATGAGATAGGGCCTTACAATTGCTAATCTCCAGTTGCCTGAGGTTGACCAATTTTCTTATATCCCTTGGCAATTCCGTTAGCTTGTAACACATATTGAGTTTAAGTACCTGCAAGGTTTCCACTCTTGTCATAGAATCAGGAAGCCTTACGATTCCTTCATTTTCAGAGAGATCTAGAAATGTCAGGTGCTTCAACTCACAAATGGAACTTGGCAACTTCTCAATACCACTGTCATGCCAATCCAAGGCACGTAAGAGCTGGAAACTAGAAATGAATTTGCGAAGAGTTTGTTCATCCATTTGAATTTTACAGCTCGAGCTTTTTCTTTGACTAGTTTTGATGAATGTCCTCACACGATTTGCTCCGAGTATAACTCGATATCCCAGTGATAAATCTAAAGTTGAATCCCACGCTATATGACGAGTTCTTTCTTCAATTAACGGCTGTGGGCGATCGATTCTTTCATACTCAGTTCCAGCAACACGGCGTGCTAGGTCATTCATTAAATCATGCATCTTACAAGACGTCACCTTTCCAAATTCGTCTTTAGTGCAGTCTTGAAAGAAATTCCTCCTGAGTAGATCCATGAAATAGTCATGAGCAATATCTTCTATATCCTGATCTCCGTTGCCTATGGACTGGATAAATCCTTCTGCCATCCAGAGACTAGTCAACATTTGTTTATCAATCACCCAATTCCGGGGAAACAATGAACAGAAGGCAAAGCACTGTATTAGATGGGATGGGAGATAAATGTAACTAAGCTCAACTATGGAACCTAAGTCACCAAAAACTGCAGAAACTTTTGGGATCTCGTGCTCGAAATGTGACCACTCGGCTGCACTTTTCATTAACAATAATATACTTCCGATTGTTCGTATAGCCAGAGGGATTCCAGCGCATTTTTTGACTATCTGCCTCCCGATAGCTAGCTTCCATGGCTCTCTAGTCTCTTCTTCTTCCTCACAGGCCATTCTCATCAATAAATCTAAAGACGAGTTTTCTGGAAGGGCCTCCAGACAATAAGATCGGGTTGTGGCCGTAAGGTATGCAACTGACCAATTGCGTGCAGTTATAAGAATCTTGCTTCCTGGGGCACCTCCCATCAACAAACTTTTCAAGCTCCTCCATCGTTCAGGATCCTCAGGCCGTAGATCGTCAATAACTAGGAGATATTTTTGCAATCGCTCCATGTCATCTGCTCTCTCCGTCGTCTCTCTTCCTCGGATTTTTCGCAATTCCCTTTTGAGATTATGGAAGTCGTCACCCACGCAGACCCATATCCTTAAATCAAAATGCTTCTTGACCATGTCATCTTCGTATAGACATCGTGCAAGAGCAGTCTTCCCAATCCCAAACGAACCATATATTTGAAGGATGGAAATTTGCTCATCAGTGTCAGAGTCTAACAAGAACTTCATAATTGCGCTTTTATGATCATCTCTCCCAATAATCTCCTCATCGTACACGAAGGACTCCGACCGCTCTCTGTCCCACGCTCCTCTCCCTACTCGCACATCCTCCGCGCTCTCTCGCAAATCAAAATCCCTCCCTTCATCAGCGATGGCTTCTATTCTCTTCCTAATATCCGTCGCAGGGGCGCGGGCGCTCCTCTCCGGCCTTAAAGCACGTTGGTTTAAAGGCGAAAAGGAGGTAATTACCTGCTTCAATTTCTCATATTTGCTCGGCGATTCTGGTCGCATAACTTCATTCTTCCATTCTTCCAGTAAGTCCTCTGCATCATAGAAAGCAGCTTTGAGATCGTCAAGCCATTTCATGATTGTCCGTTCTCGGAGGCTCCGCCTTTCTGCATCGGGCACTATATTTTGGAGAAAGGAAACGGTTCTCTTGAGCTTGTCAAATTCGCCGCCAAAAACCCGTAATTTTCCATCCTTCGCGAAATCATCCAGAAGTCTAGCTACCCTCGAGACGATTGCCTCCGCCATGGCTCTTCCGGGGGTTGAAGGGGATCCTGCTGCTCCTCTTTTTTCTCTTTCGGGAGGATAATGCTCTCTCGATGCTATGTCGCGCAGGCCGCGACTTGTAAAGGGGTCTCTCCCAGCCAGTGTGGAAAAGACGAAAATGCCCTCGCTTGACATTACAGGGATCCATACGATCGACCTTTACCGTGCCACCACCATTTCCCCATTCTCTCCCTCTCCGTGACGTTAAAAGACTTTCCAAGATCCAACATAAAGTAGATCTACAGCATTTCCTAATCACGTTGCTCTTGGGCTGTTTTCAATTCCTTACACTGGTGGACCGTTCGATTGGGCTCGATTAATTACGTTACGTAGAAAAGCCCCGCTCTCGCATTCTGGTTATTTGATGAATAGAGCAAACCATAGGAGCGGCAGGGCTGGTTCCGAGGAAAATTCACAACGACCATTCTCTTTTGAAAATGTGTTGGAGGGGCCGGAAATGGTGAAAATTCCGCCAAGTCACAACAGCCATTCTCTTTTGAAAACGTGTTGGAGTTGGGATGGTCAAGATTTTGCTTGGAGTGATAATGCGAAGTGCGTGGGTGTATTTATTTCGCGAAAAATAAATAATTTAGAAAATATTTTACTAAAATTGATTACTTGTATCGCTTACAAAAACGAATAAAAAAAAAAGAAAAGCATTTCATCGTTCACGGAAATATTTAAACATAAATTGTTGTAAAAAAACGAGAAACGTTTTTCGTTAGCTAATTATTTCAAGCGATCACTTTTAGGAAAATGCTTTTCAAATAATTCATTTTCTACAGAATCAACGGATTGTAATATAATAATTAATTTTTGGAGATATCTAATGTGGGAATTTTATGCGAGTAGGGATCTAATGTGGAAAGAAAAATGCTACTAAAAGTCCACCGGAAAAACAAGTAAGGATTGAGGCTCCGTTTGTTTGACGAAAAATGTGACATTTTTGGAAAATGGTTTTTGGGAAGTCATTTTTCTAGAAAATGGCATAATTTTCCAGTGTTCGGCTGAAATCTGAAAAAGTTTCGGAAAATATTTTCCGATGTTCGGCGACCGGTGGAAAATGTTTTGACCACCGGCGGCCAGCGGAGAAAGAAGAAGGTCGGCAGAAAATGTTTTCCACTTTTCAAAAGAGGAAAACATTTTCCTTAATTTTCTTCATGTTTTCACTCATTGAGGGGAAAATGTTTTCCGGGGTTAGTTTATTTTCCGTCCCCGAACACCGGAAAACCGAGAAAATGTTTTCCTAGAAAATATTTTCTGCGAAACAAACGGAGCCTAAGAGTTGAAGAAATAATCAACGTTTACCGTCTTCCAAAAGAGTACACATTAGGATTTGTTAAGACATAATCAACATTGAAAATCTACCGGAAGAGAAGATAAATGAGGGTTAGTTAGGCAATGAGGAACATTTAGAGTCTACCAGAATAAAACTGTGGATCGGGATAAGCAAGAAAATTAAAAAAGAAAAGAAAAGAAAGCACGGCTTTATACTCTTTCCTAAATTGTAATACAATGTTTTACAACAATGAAGCTCATTGAAACTAGCCTTCTATGTTGAACAAATTCATGGTGTTGAATGGGGCAAGTACAAATCTTAATTAGAAGCAAAATAAATAAATATGCAATAAAGGTATTGCTTACAATGCATGATGATCAACCACTTGCAATTTAGTGTCCTATGTATTATTTTGGGTTAATACCATAAAAAAACCTCAAACTGATACACTTGTGATAAATTTATCCTAAACTAATTTTTGGACCACCAAAAACCCCAAACTAGTACACATATGACAATTTTATCCTCCGTTAGTTTCCGTTAAATTTTACTGTCAAATTGTTAAGTTGGATGACATGTGACAGTTGACGGATGTACCAATTTAGGGTTTTACCTCTCTGTTTGTCACATATTTACTAATTTATGATTTTTCGTGGTATTAATCCAATTTAACGGAGAGTAAATTTGTCATAAGTGTACCAGTTTGAGATTTTTAGCTGGTCAAAAAATTAGTTAGGGGTAAATTTAGCATAGATGTACCAGTTTGGGGATTTTGATAATCAGAAAATTAATTTAAGATAAATTTATCACAAATGTACTAACTTAAAATTTTTATGGTATTAATTTTATTATTTTTATAGGCAATTCCTAAACAAGAGCTTATTGTTATATATTATAATAGATATTCTTGCCCTGTACCTACTACCGTCATCCACCAGTTAATATCTTAATAGATTAGAATTGGCAGTTGACAGCTCGTTGATCAAATACGAGGAAAACTTGTTTCCAGTGCTACTCTCACATTCAGCTACTCCTACTTTCTACCGTCTTTTTTCAAACTTTTTTTTCTTTTACTTTTTTAATGTAAATTTTCATTATTTTTCTATACATAAAGCTATAAATTTTTAGGGAAAATTTCAAATTAATATTCAAAGTGGGGTCATTTTCTCAAAAAAGGGTTTAAAGTAGACATAGTGTGGCAAAAGGATACTAGAAATATCATAAGTTATATACGAAGGTCACTTTTGTGCTATAATTTTTTTTCGGATCACTTTGGTGCCAAAATCAGAGAAAAATAGATCATTTTAATGACTCAGGCCAAAATTCCGGCAAAAAAGCTGATGTGGCATTTATATTTTAAAAAAATGGTCTGATTTGTATGCGTGGAAATTATGTGATTTTTTTTTTCAAATTTTTAATCTTTTTAATCTTGTTTTTTCTAACTTTTTCCCGGTCGCCAATCCGACGACTAGCGACCGGCCAAAGGGAGAGCCGGCGAGGCCGACCTCACCAGCCTCTGGCGAAGCTCGCCCCGCCGGCCACCGGTGAGGGCAAGCCTCGCCAATCCCTAACAGGGCAAGGTCGCCTCGCCAAGCAAAGGCGAGCCGACCTCGCCGTACAACTCACCACGAATTCGGTTCAATCATACCCAAATTTCGGCTAGCCCTTACTTAATCCCTCATATTACTTGCGTGTTTAAAAAATTTGAAAGAAACTTGTACTCAGAGAATATCCAATGGAATATCCTAAGAAGAGTGAGACGCGCGTGTGGGCTTTCTTGTAATCACTAAATATTATTGTTATACTATAAGAAGATAATTAAAAGCTTTCAAGAAATACTAAATAGGAAGAGTGACAAAAAAAATGTTAGAATTTTTAAAAATTGATAATTTGCAATATTGAAGCTCGTTAAAACTATTTCTTTTTTTATATTGAACAAGCTCATAGTATTGAATGAGGGAAGCACAAATCATATTTGGAAGCAAAATGAATAGAGAGTGCAATATAGGTATTACTTGCAAGCGGAATGATCCATCCTGAGTCCATTGTATTCCTTCTATAGGTAATCCGAGCTTGTCGATCAAATACAAGGAACAGTCGCTTCCAATGCTACTCACACATTTTTTTTTTTAGGTTAATATCACCAAAAATCCCAAACTGAGACATTTGTAATAAATTTACCCTCCGTTAGTTTCCATTAAATTTTATTGTCAAATTGTTAAGTTAGATGACACGTGATAATTGATGGATATACCGGTTTAGGGTTTTACCCTTCGTTTATTACAAGTGTACCAGTTTGTAATTTTTCGTTGTATTAATCCAATTTAATGGATACTAATGGAATGTAAATTTATTACAAATGTACCAGTTTAGGGCTTTTGGTGGTAAAACAATTAGTTTGGTGTATATTTATTATAGGTGTACCGGTTTAGAGATTTTGATAATCAAAAAATTAATTTTGGGTAAATTTATCATAAGTGTATCAGTTTTGGCGTTTTTTATGGTATTAACTCTTATTTCTTTTTTTTTTTTTTGGTCAAGTGCTACTCACACATTCACCTACTCCCACTTTCTACCGACCTCTTCAAACTTTTTTCTTTTTCTTTTCATGTATTTTTCATTATCTTTCTAAATAGTCTAAAACTATAATTTCTATGTACTTAACAATGTATAATTAACGTACCAAAATACTATACGTTACAGTAAATCATATGGAACAACTTGATCTTAACAAAAAACAAGTGTATTTGTATTCACAATAAATGTATTTACGTAGTATATATGGATTTCTAATTGTTCTTGTTTGCACAAAAAATTAACCAGATTGTCAGCATGAGTAATCACGTGACTTAAGGACGAGTGGTTATCAACATTGGACATGTGAACTATTGCTGATGACCATAAGAACAATTGTCAAAATTGATATGTATCGATGACTATGGACCAGTTGTCGATACACGATAGCGTTTGGTTGGCGATTATCATGATAGTGTTGGTCAGCAAGGATACCAGTCAAAAGAGATTGACAAATTACCGATTGAGAAACCAAATAAAGATTAAATGTCTACAGGGTGCTGATCTCAGTTTTGGTATTTCAATCACTAGTGGATAGGTCAATGAAGTCCAACAATCGTGGAAGAAGAATTAAGTTAACTCGGCAGCAAACAAGCACGAGAGATCAAGGCGCGATTTTAAGGGAACAACCACCGCGAGATAAGATCATGGGAACGTGAGAACATGAAACCAAGATTCTCGGAGACGTGGAAGCATGACTAAAACTGCAGAAGAACTACTCATAGGCTGATATGTTTTCAACTCTATAAATACTGGTGTTCGTCACTGAAAGTCCCCCCCGGCACAACAAACAAAACCGGTTATCTTCCAATTTCTACATTGTAGTTATAGCTATAGATTCAAGATACTTTCTCGTCGATTAAATTTCGGCATGTATCTTTACTGTAGTTCCTAAGTACTACGTTGTCGATTAAATCCCGGCGTTGTATCTTTATGTCCTCAGCTTTTGTCGTCAATTAAATTTTGGAAAAAATCGTGAACTTTTTTAGTTCTGTCTGAAGTGAAGTTATGATTTCCTTGTGTACTAGTGATAATTTATGTCCGGAATCGCCGTAGAACCTATCTCCTTTAATAAAAAAAAAATCAAAGAACAATTTTCGGCGAAACAAGACCAAAGTGTGTTCCGTAATTGTGATCTTAGAAAATTGTATCACCGGTTTATGGTAATTCAGTATCTTTCAAGTCATGTATGTGCTTCTAAACTAACATTGCGAGAAGACATTGAATTCTTTTCATGAACAGAGTAGGTTATTAGCTAGGTACATTCAACACGTAGATTACCAAATATATATAAGTAGAGTCTCGAATCTTTTTAACGATGTCTCACATAATAGAAAATTCTTGTTCAAACGATTAAGGAAATAGATCATGCTCAATATGTATATACCCATCTCATTTCTCATTAACACAACATTAAGTATATATTGATGATAAGTTACAACAAAATACCAAACATTTTCCTGATTGAAACGATAAAATTATGAATCCATTGCACACGTGAATTTCACATCGTGCCTTCACTAGCTGAGCCAACAAGTAGCACCACCAAATATAAAAATTGGTATGTAAATAATGCCGTAGATTACAAGTGAGCATTTGAATATGCAAATCATATTTGACAAAGAATTATAGCGTGTCACGCAAAATCAATTTTGTGAACCAATTTCAGTATACCTAGCATTATCTCTCGGCCGTTCACAAGTTTTCCAGGGACTCGAAAAAGCGCATTTTGCTATTAGGAAACCCCCACAAAGCTCGCTTACGGACCAACTTGTTCGATGTAGGATCGTCTTTGGGCTTTATCCCCTGAAAAAAAAATATATGGAAGCCCAATCTAGTTGTTTTCAGTAATATCAGCAGCCGAGGTAAGTACCAGGAGAGAAAAATCATGCAAGGAAGAAACCTACTGTTTCCACGCATTGATCTAATTGCGAACCCTGTGTAATCAAACCAGCAAGCGATAATCCTATAATTAACCAGCATCCTGAATCTTTGAACAAAGTGCAACTTTGCTGATTGAGGTGAATTATAGTCCAAAAGCGGGAAAATTACCAAAACAATTGTAAACATATTCCAATTGTGCCAATTCAGTCCCAAGCATTTTGCATTTGTGCTAATTTAGTCAATTTGACCAATTTCAGCCAACCGGCACTGACGTGGACGCTAGCCGTCCAGCCAACAATGACGTGGCAAATTTTTCGATTTCTTTTATTAATTTCACAACTTGCCAGAATGAAATGAATAAGAAAATAAAAAGGGCTCCGTCATGGATGACGCCGTCTCACGAATCTGAGCAGGCTAGGAACATAGAGGAGTCAGACAGGGAAAGCCAACAATTGCGTGCCGGCTTCCTTGTAATCAACAAATATCATCGTCATTTTGAAAGAAAATAATTAAACCCCTTGGATAGAAAAAGATTTTTGTACCCAACTTGGATCGAGACGTGCCGTGCCGGCTTCCTTGTAATCAATGAATATCGTTGTCATATTGAAAGAATAATGAAACGCTTTCAAGAAAATACTTACTAGGAAGAGTTAAAAAAAATGTTTAAATTTTCAATAATTGCTCATTGGCAACATCGAAGCTCATCAAAACCATTTGTTTTTTGTTCAACAAACTCACGGTATTGAACGAGACAAGCACAAATCTCCAGTGGGAAACAAAATGAATAGAGAATGTGATTGAGGTGTTGCTTGCCAGCAGGATGATCGATCTCTTACGACTATGAGTCAGCATGTATTATTTTTAGAGACAACTCTTAAGAAAGAGCTTATTGTTATATATCTTTATACATATTCTTATTCGGTACCTATCATGCGCTAGTCAATATCTTCATAGATTAAAAATTGGTGGTTGTCAGCTGGTTGATCAATTCAAGGAAAAGATGCTTCCAGTGCTACTCTCACATTAACCTACTCCCACTTCCCTTTTTCAAACTTTTTTCTTTTACATTTTTATGCAATTTTTCATTATTTTCCTATAAATTGTCCAAAACTATAATTAATTTTGTACTTGACAATATATAATTGACATACCAAAATACAGTATATTACAAACATAATGCATACAACAGGGGAGACTTTGTTGAGTTTGTTTTGGATCTCTTTCATGAGTTGTCATTTTGGCTTTGTTGAGTGCTTGCCCCTCCCGCGTCTTTTTCTCCATCTTTTCTATCCCTTTGTTGAGTTCTTGTTCGTTTATCTCACATTCCCCTCCCATGTCCTTGCACGATCATTTTGACCCATATTTGCACTACAACTACACATGTTGCCTCTTTGACGAGGCAGAATCCAATGCTACACTCACGTTACGTAATCCCACTTCTGCTCCATCTTTCAAAATTCCTCTTTTTCTTTTTTCCTTTTTGCTTTTTTTATGTAGTTGACGATAAATAATTGACATATCAAAATATGGTACATGGCGAACAGAATACGATAGATCACAGTAAACCGTACGGAACGACTTGATCTTGATATAAGCTAAGTGTATTTCTACTCACATTAATTGTACATTTGTCACGTATGCGCTTCCAAACTTATAACGGGGAGAAGATAGTGAACTTTTTTCATGAACAGTAGGTTATCAGCTAGGTAGAGTCTCGAACTTTGTTAGTGATATCTCATATGGTAGAAAATTTTCTTCAAAAGATTAAAGAAAATGACTATGCTCAATGTATATACACCCATATCACTGATAGAGATATCAACTATATTTTATGATAAGTTATTACAAAATACCAAATATTTGTTGACAAAAAAAATAAAAATATGAATTCATTGAATATATGTAATTGGCACCTTGCCTTCACTAGCTGAGCCAACAAGGAGCACTACTTAATACAAATATCTGTATGTACATAATGTAGTAGATTACAAGTGAGCACTACTCAATCTTTTGGCCATTCACAAAAGCGCATTTTCAAAGCTCACCCATGGGCCAACTCGTCGGATGTAGGAATTGTCTTTGGGTTCATCGTCTGAAAAATATGTGTGGAAGCCCAAGCTAGTTGCTTTCAGTAGTAAAATTTGTGGAAGCCCAATCTCTGAACAATGTGCAATCTAAGTCCTAAATCTTCTCGAGGAAGTGTAATATGATCTCTCATTTTCGATTTCCTGACTCTCCCTGCTTGGCTCTCTGTTCCCATGACCGAAGCTTCATTTGGTGATGACATATGAGTGGCAAAAAGAAGTAGCTACTTCATTTTTACCGCATGTTTTATCTTCCCAAATAGAAGAAAGATTTCCCTCTGGGTTATCACGACCCTTTCACTTCTATTCATTTGATCAATCCAAATGCAGTTTGAGTCAATTTTAAGAGTTGTTTCAAGGGAGAAGTTTGGCACTATATTACATCTCTAGAGGAGTGTCTAAGATGACAAAATAAAGAGGTTTCCAACTTGACTACATCCTGTACGAAAGGAAGATTTCTGGCACCTCGATCTCCCGCCACAGAACCTCCATTAGGCATGTTCGCACGAAGTTTGCCTTGTGATTGGGCCAACAGCCCGCCCACATGGCATCTAGCATATCTAATGAGCTTATTTTGTTCATTAAGCTTATTTTGTTCATGAAACCCACATTTCAAGGTTCTTTCGGGCCAAGGCTGGATGGTTAATAGTTTTCGGAACTCCCTCCAAGCATATCTAATGAGCCCACCTCTCATAACTAATTTTGTTTAAATTTGCATGTAAGTGACTAAAAAAGGTTAGGTGGAGTCCAGGATATTCCTAATAATCGACTCATAACCAATCTTGAATCTTGATAAGACTCTCAATCCTTTCTGTTCATCCGGGGAAGCCATTTTTTCTTCGTAAGGAAAAAAGATTCAAGATATGAGGTGGTAAAGTTATTCTATATGAATATAGGTTGACATTATAATTTCAGTATGTACTCTGAAGATTGAGACTACTACTACTGTCGACCTAAATTTTCTGATTTAAATTAAGCAAGGAGCCAAGTCCTGTGCGCTCGATAAATTAATTGCGATGTAGATGCATAAATTATGATTTGGGATAATAAATACTCACACTAAACTATTGGCAATAAGTACCATCGAAACTTACATAATTGCTAATTACATTTTTTTAATGTTTCAAGACAATAATAGATGTCAACACCCAAGTTAGGTGTTCTCTTCCGCGCGCGCCCCACCCCCCCCCCCCCCCGGGGAATCCTACGTAATTGTTATTGGGTTTTGACATAATGGACGTTACCATTTATTTATGCAGAGCTTTGTTATTATATATTCATATAGATGTTTTTTATTCTATACCCGTCATCCTCATGTCAACATCTTAATACGTTAAAATTGGTGGGTTGACATTGCAAGGGCCCCCCATTTAGCTTAACACCAAAAGTAATAGTCTTCACACATTACGTTATCCATTTCACCGAAATTTCCACAAAACTTATTTTCTTGAAACACGCTTCAAGGAAATCTCACTCTATCTTGTCATAGACTTTCTTAATATCAAGTTTCAAGATAGCCCCGAACATTCTCCTCCTTTTTCTTCTCCTTGATTGATGAGGTATTTCTAGCTCTAACAAGATGTTATCTTGTATATGTCTCCCTTGCACAAAGGCACTTTGCTTGGGCCTAATCAATTCAGGAAGCCAGGGCTCGAGCTTTTGGCCAACGCCTTTGCAAAAACTTTGTGCGTAAAACTGCATAAGCCTATAGGACGATATGGATCAAGCCTTTCAGGGTTAGAGACTTCAGGAATCAAGAATAATTTGTGTTCTGTTTAAAGAGGATTGAGGGTCCCTGATTCAATTGGTCAAAATAGCTATATTCTCCTTGTCCAACTGAAAATTAATCACTTTTTCGATATCCGTCATCAGATATAAATTGTTCACCATGACTAGTCTACTTATAATAGTTCGGAGTAAACCCAAATCTACAAAAATGTTCTCTAACTTTATCAATGTCTTGAAATTTTCCATTACTGCATGTTTTACATGGACACCTTAACTTATTTCCATTCATGAACTCATATTTAGTACTAGCAAAGTTTAAAAATAATTCCAACCTGATACGAAACTCATCAATCAATTCTCGATGTCCAGGTAAATTCTTATTATACATCAAACTCCTGTCTCTTTGCATTGTGTATGTATAAAAAAAAATTCTCCTAAATTATTAAACATATCATATCTATTGTTTAATATTGTTAATTAAAACCATAAAATTCCAAAAATTAGAATTATGTTTTTTACGAAACAATTACTTTAAACTTGAAAAAAAATGCAAAAATTACCATGTCAAGAAAACTTATCAAGTATTTGACTGAAATCTTTGTAGTAGAAAGTGGACAATTTGATGAGAATTGCAACGTTCACTTGGATTGCGAGACCTTCAAATGGACACGTACCTAAAATAAAAACAAATTACATAAGATTCATCAATTAAATATATTTTATTTTTTCCTTGCTTACTATTTTCCTTTTTTTTTTCCTTTCTTCTTAGCCGGTCTAGCGACCGTCGACCTCGTCGGACGTATTTTATTTTTTCCTATGTATTATTTTGGGTTAATACCATGAAAAATTCCAAACTGGTATATTTGTGATAAATTTACTCAAAACTAATTTTTTGAACACAAAAAACTCTAAACTAATACACATGTTACAAATTTATCATCCGTTAGTTTCCATTAAATTTTATCATCAAATTGTTAAGTTAAATGACACATAACAGTTGACGGATGTACCAGTTTAGGGTTTTACCTATCTGATTGTCACAGATTTACTAATTTATGATTTTTCGTGGTATTAATCTAATTTAACGGAAAGTAAATTTAACAGTTTGATTACTGTCAGGTCTGTATCATCCATGTATAGTCTACTGTGCCTTACAGTATATCTAGGCTCTTCTTAATCTATGGTTCTGCTGAGCCGCTTCAACACTTTATGCATCCACAGCATGTTGTCTTCTCCAATTTTTGCTAGGGGCATCAAAACATGGTGAGAAGGCAAAAAATCTCGATCAGGCCACATATATGACGCAATTCGGCTATCCATGCCATTGGCAAACCATGCTATGTCCCAAAATATTTGGTTCTGCTTTTCATCTAATGCTTTATAGCAGATTTTATCCTTCAGAATCTCCTGAGAGTTCTCCTTCCTTGGTTTTATCATGTCCTCTATCTTCCTCCAATCTTCTATTGTTTTTCCACGCAGAAATGAACCGATGACTTCAATAGCATATGGAACCTGCCCCATAGCTTTGACAATGCGATTCACAATTTTAGGACAGTCTGGTATAAAATTATCTGTTCTTGAAGCATGCTTGCAAAAAAGTTCAAGAGCTTGATCATTATCCATCTCAGTCACTTCATAGGTACAAGCCAAGCCTTGAGAAACATATCTTTGGAGAATTCCATCATTTTCTGAAGTAACAATTATTCGGCTTCCAGAACCAAACCAGTCAAGCTGGTCTCCTACGAGATCACTAAGATGAGACTGTTCTTCCACATCATCTAGGACAATAAGAACTTTTATACTGCGAAATACATCCAGGAAGAACTTGATTCCTCTTTTGAGAGAAGCAATATTGCCATCTCGCTTTAGAATATCCCATATCAACTTAGTTTGCACAAACTGAATACCACCAACATTTTGTGCTGTTTCTCCAATCTCTGCGAGAAAGCTACAACTGTCAAAACGAGAGGACAGTCGGTCGTACACGACCTTCGCAATAGTTGTCTTGCCGATTCCAGCAGTTCCACCGATTCCAACCATGCACACTTTACCCCCATCATCTTCTATTTCCAATAACTTGATTACATCTTTCACTCGATCATCAATCCCAATTACATGTTCAATAGTGGCAACTGAGGTCTGCAACGATTCCAAAGGGAAACTAGGAAGTTTCAGCTCCTTGAGATGTAGAAGTGGTGGAATCCGTTCCAAATTAGGACTTTCCCATATCCTTAGTGCAGACAGATTAGGAAGTGATGAGAGGGTATGAAGATCACTCTCTGTGTACTCCACTACAGGTAGCGCACCAATTTCCAAACGCTTGAGGCTAGTAAGCTCACCCAGTGCTGGGAGGCTTTTGCATCCTGCACAATCAAACAACCGTAGCTCCACTATCTTAACCATGCGAGATATCCAGCTTGGAAACCTTGCACTCCCGTAGCCTCTTATTTCTAATCTTCGAAGATTTAAGCTTGGCTGCAGCTCTTTGAGTAGAATTTCATCACTTTCTTTTCCGGCAAACACTAATACTAGCGAAACTAATGAATCCTTCTCCTTCAAGTTCGCAGCATTTGATTCTGCTGCCACATCTTCCATTTTTCCCTTAACTTCAATTCTAAGGCTTCCTCTCAACTTGTTTAACCTGTTCAACTCCCCAAGCCCACCGCAATTCTTTGGACGGGAATCATCCCTGGGCAAAAGGAAATCTGTTAGAGTGTGCAAAAGAGTCAACTGGCCCAATCCACGCGGCATGTGAGATAGTGCATTACAATTGCTAATCTCTAGTTGCCTAAGGTTGACCAATTTTCTTATATCCCTTGGCAATTCCATTAGCTTGTAACGCATATTTAGTTTAAGTACTTGCAAGCTATGCAATCTTGTCATAGAATTAGGAAGCCTTATGATTCCTTCATTTTCAGAGAGATCTAGAAATGTCAGGTGCCTCAACTCACAAATGGAACTTGGCAACTTCTCAATACCACTATCATGCCAATCCAAGGCACGCAAGAACTTGAAACTAGAAATGAAATCGCAAAGAGTTTTTTCACCCATTTGAATTTCACACCTCGAGGTTTCCATCTGATCTGTTTTGATGAATGTCCTCAGATGTTTTGCTCTGAGTAGTGTAGATGGAAGTCCTCGTTTTAAATCTAAAGTTGAACCCATGATACATGACGAATTCTTTCAACATTAGACGACCATGTCCGATCAATTCCTTGAGAATACTCATTTTCAGCGACTATGCGTGCTAGGGTATTCAATATACCATGCATCTTACAAGACGTCACATTTCCAAATTCATCTTCAATGCAGTCGTGAAAGAAATTTCTCCTGAGTAAATCCATGAAATAATCATGAGCAATATCTTCCATATACCAATCTACATTGTCTATTGGGCGGATAAAGCCTTCTGCTATCCAGAGACTCGTCAACATGAGTTTATCAATCACAGAATCCTCGGGAAACAATGAACAGAAGACAAAGCACTGTTTTAAATGGGACGGGAGATGTTCATAACTAAGCTTTAGATGTGAAATAATGCCATAAAAATCTGCAGAAACTTCTGGGATCTCGTGCTCGAAATGTAACCACTCGGCTGCACTTTTCATTAACAATAATATACTTCCAATTGTTCGTATAGCCAGAGGGATTCCACCGCATTTTTTTACTATCCGCCTCCCGATAGTTAGCTTAATTGAATCTCTACTCTCTTCTTCTTCCTCACATGCCATTCTCATCAATAAATCTAAAGACGAGTTTTCTGAAAGTGCCTCGAGGAAATAAGATGGGGTTGTGCCCATGGAGTGGGCAACAGACTGAACGCGTGTTGTTATCAGAATCTTGCTTCCTTCCGCACCTCCCATCAATAAACTTTTCAATCTGCCCCATTGTTTATGAAGATGCGACATTACATCGTCGATAACCAGGAGATATTTTCTTCCCCGAACAAGTTCCACGACTTTGCAATTGCTCCAACTCAATGTCGTCTACTCCCTCGTTCGTTAGGCTCTCTGTGATTTTTTGCAATGCCGTTTTGAGATCGCACAAGTGACGTACACATACCCATATCCTCAAATCAAAATGCTTGTTGACCATGTCATCTTTGTACAGACATCGAGCAAGAGCCGTCTTTCCAACCCCACCCACACCGCATATCGAAAGCACCGGAATCTTTTCTTCAGCGTCAGAGCCTAACAAGAACTTCAAGGTTGTGCTTTTGGCGCCATCTCTCCCTATAATCTCCTCCTCGTACCCAAAGGAGTCCGACTGCTCTCTCCTCCTCCTCGACCCACTCTCTACTTGCACATCCTCCCGCAGGTCAAAATCCCTCCCTTTAGCAGCAATGGCCTCCATTCTCTTCCTGATTCTCCTCACGCGGGCGGTCATCTTCAGCCCCAGAGCCAGTCCGTTCGAAGGCGAGAAGAAGGTGATTACCCGCTCCAACTTCTCGTCCTTGCCCGGCAATTCTCGCGGCGTGACTTCGATCTCCACTCTTCCAGCAAGTCCTCCGCGTCGTAGAAAGCAGCTTTGAGGTCGTCAAACCACTCTCGGATTCCTCCGGGGGTCTGGACCACCATGAACTGCTGATCCATGAAGTCGTCGAGCAACCGCTTCTCCGCATCGCGCACTACGCTTCGGAGGGCGGAGACGGTCTTCTTGAGCTTGTGTAATTCGCCGCCGACGGCCCATGACTTTCCATCCTTTGGCAGATCATCCAGAAGGTCAGATATCCTCCAGATGATCGCCTCCGCCATGGCTCTTCCGAGGTTGATGGAGGGATCCCTGCTGCTCCCTCTTTCTCTTTCGGGACGCTGCTCTCGCTATGCGTCTTCTGGGGAGGGCTCCTCCACTCCTGTTATGGCAGGGCTAAATCAACATAAAGAGAAGAAAATATTATCGTTTAACTGTTTGGGTATGTGGCCAAAAAAAAAAACTCTTTGGGTAAAAAGTGGACCAAAGAAAAACTTTTTGGGTAAAAAAAAAAGTGACAAGTGCCCTCAATTTCCTAAAATTTATCATGAGAGTGTAATCGAATCTTAAAATTTTAAAAAATACAATTAACTCTTAAAATTTATCACGAAATTACAATTGAATCTTAAAACTTTGAAAAAGTATAATCAAATCCTAAAACCTGTCACGAAAATTCAATCGAGTCAAGAAACTTTCAAAAAATGCAATCAACGAAAGGATTTGATTAGATCAATTTGATAGTTCTTAGGACTTGATTGTATTTTTTTAAGTTTTAAAACTCAATTGCATTTTTGTGATAAGTTTTAGTACTCAATTGCACTTTTCGAAAATTGTATGACTTAATTACACTTTCATCACAAGATTTAGGATTTCTAATGCATTTGCCAAAATAAAATAATCTATTATGCGATTGGCCTACATTTACGGGATGCATTTTGATTGTTGAGACTATGGTGGCCGGAGTATTCTAAACTTTCTAAGGAAGGATTTTGCTTTGACCTTTAAAAATTACAAAAACATAAATGAGTTCATCATAAAAATCAATTTAAGATAATGAATTCCAAGTCCAACAAAACATGTGTAAAAGGAGGGATAGGCCACTTTACCTACGGGCAATCATAGACTTACATTTCATGGTGATTACATGATCAATATTTAATTAGAGTCTTCGGATCATATTTTCTCTTCACATATGAGGTTAAGTATTGATGATCCGATTGATAATGATGCAAGGGGCATGATGCCATGAAGAAGGCAGTACTAGCCCAACCCAACTTTTGGACCATTTCGACCATATTGCATCCCTTGAATATCATAATTGTCACACCTGAATTCTTACCAAAAAAAAAAAAAAGAAGGCGAATGACATAGCCATCCCTTATCCAAAGGACCCACCTAAAACAATAAACCAACGTAAACCTGCTATCATACACACACACACATATATAGACAGACACACACATCTATATACTTAATAAAAGGAGTTCATTTCGGGATCAGAGTTTATAAAATCCATCAATAAGATATATGTGTCTCCAAACTCAAATAAACCCAACAACTATTATCAGACATACACAACTCATGCCCAGTAGTGTCCAAATCCAACTACAGAAATCCTCGTTGATATTGCTCTCGCCCTATTTGTCACCAACTAACAAACATTTAAAATGTTGGAAAGAATAGGGTGACCAATAAGAACTCAGTGAGTAATGCATATATCTTTTAAGCAGATCGAGCACTCACTATGCATATTTACAAAACATACCAAAACTTATTTAATTCAAATCCACAGTGTAGCATATGTACGAGGTTCAAAACAAGTTTTATGTTGTCAACAAAAGTTTATACATATCCAAAATACTCATTTTGTCAGTAATAACAAAACAAATATCAATAGTCTAGTCGATTCATCAATCTCAATAACTCACATATCAATGATCTAGTTCATTAATTAATCTCATCAAATTTGACGTCAATTGTCCATTCCATTGACTAATATAATATTCAATATCCAAATGTGGTCACATTTAACGCCGTGATAAAAGCAACCAAGTTTATCTCTCTTGGCTAGGTCTACTGCCTATATCAATCGGTGGATCGGTCCATAAAGACGTCTTGATAACCCTATACATACTCCCCCTCAATGGGTTCTAATCATAGTAACATGAGCATAAACCTCATTCTCCAATAATCACACAATCAAAATCAAAATAATAATTCATCTCATAAACCGGTTTTACAAACAAAATCAAATCACATTTCACAACTCAATTTATCAAATAGAATGCATTTCATAAAGCATTTCACATATCAATACATATAACCTTTTATAAACCATACTCAAAGTCAAAGCTTTTAGTAATTCTTTCACAAAAAGGTTTCACAAACCCAAAATATATAATATTTCAAAACTCTGTTGATCGTCAAAATATATATTCCACAAGACATTTCTTACACCATTTTGGAATTCAATCCATAAACTTAGTTCATAAATCAATATATATAAGCTTTCACAACTACCAAAACGTAGTAAGCGTCTAATTTATATTTTATGCAACAAACATGATTTAATAACTCATATGGTACTCAAATCTTGAGATAAGAATAACAGAAGTACCATAACTTTCGTATGGTGTTCATTTAAATGTCATAATTTTTTCGTCGCTCACTTAAATGTGATATCAGAGTAAAATCGATCATTTGAGTGCTATTTCCAGCAAATCATTTTATGTGGATTTTTTTTTATTAATTTCGCATTCCGACGTGGATTTTTTTTATTTTTGATTTTTTTTTTAGTTTTGTCCGCATCAGCATTGGCGATGCTATGTCAAATTTTTCGGCGAGGCAAATTGTCGATGGCACTTAAGTAATAGATTTTTTAAATTTATGACATTCAAGTGAGCGCCGTACGAAAATTATGGCACTCCTAGTGTATTTATCCCAAAAATGCGTATATATGTGTCCATTGAAGGAGTCATTATTTAAATATTTGAGAAAATTATCAATTGAGTCTTAAATTTATTGTACATATATCAATTTAGTTTTAACTTTCCAATTTTGTTAATATAGTCTCACATATTTGCACGATATTTAAATGTAGTCTTTCCTGCCAATTGCCATTGCAAATTGCAACATGGAAATCAACAAATTGCCCACATCAGCATGTCACATAGGACGCCCAGTGATGACTAAACGCCATGTCAGCGATTTTTTGTGGCAATTGGCGGGAAAGTTTACATTGAAATATCACTCAAAAGTTTAGGACTACATTGACAAAATTGAAAAGTAAGGTTGATTAAGTGGAATAATTAATTATTGACAAGAAAATTATGACAATTGTAACGGCATTATAAGACAATCCAATCAAATCATTGGCAAATACATATTTTTTGTCAATTCTAAATGCATCTAAATTTCCAATGAAAAGAAAGAAACGAAAGGTAAAAAATGATCTTAAATCTGGGACCTACAATAGATATTATGTTCAATTTAAGGTAATAGGAGGCGTTGGAAGTCAAAAAATGGATGGAAAAAGGTCTTTATGTGTTTATCCTTTTCACATAATTGCTCATTTAAATTTACTTATTTATATTTGAGTGGATGCGAGTAAAATAAGGAGAGAGTATGATGGGTTTCTAGAGTCAAGGACCGTGTGGTGGTTGGGAAAAAGGAAAGGCGAGTGATGTAATTTATAATTGATACTACTTTGTATTAGTACATAATAATTTTTTGATGATATTTTAATTTCGATAATTTTTGAAAATTAAATTTAAAATATTTTGGATTTTATAAGCAATAGGCCTCATTCATGAGAAGTGCCTAGTTTTAAATATATGGTACCCACTTCATTAATATGTCTTATAAAGAATTAATTAAAGCAAGGCATTTATCTACGTAGGAACCTTATGGTAAAATTAAGATGTATAACTACATTGATTGGCCTTCCCCAACATTTTCACTCATAAATAAAAATGTTTGAGGATAACGACAGCATAAGTGCCATAACTTTCATACGGTACTCACTTGAGTATCACATCAGAGTAAAATCAATCATTTGAGCGCCATTCTCAGCAAATCGTCATACGTGGATTTTTTTTATTAATTTTCCATTCCGACGTGGATTTTTTTATTTTTGAATTTTTATTAAATATCTACGTTAGTGTCGACGATGTCATGTAGAATGATCGGCGTCGACATCGGATTTTTTGGCAAGGAAAATCACCAATGGCACCTAAGTGATCATTTTTTCAAATTTGTGGTACTCAAGTGAACGAAAAAAAAAGTTATTGCATTTAAGTGAGCACCGTATAAAAGTTATGACACTCCTACTGTACTTATCCCCCCAAATCTTTATCACCTTCAAGACATTAGTTTACAAATTCATAAAAAAGATAGCACCACTCACCTAGGAAAGCTGAAAACTGACTTATGAAGGTTACTTGAGCCAACGAACTCGTATTCCTATCAACTAACCGAAAAACAATTTCAAAATCTGAGTAAAACACTACTCTAATGAACGATTTGACTAAACCATGCTCAATCGTCAATGAATTGACTTCTACGCCCCAATAAAGAAACTCGTTTATAACAGATGTTAATCTTTTCTGTTACGCGTAACTCATACTACAAACTTCCAAAAAAATTTTCAATCAAAACGTAATTCGAGATCAACTCTTTGTCAAACGCCACAGCTACACAATACCCTAAACTATCAATCATGTAAAATTCCATGGCTCAATAATTCCACAATCAAACCTCATAGTTCAAAATTGATATAACTTAGAATTTGTGCCCTAATTTCGAAAATTACTCCGATTAGATGAATAATTGGCTTGAATACTTACAAGGCATTGCAATTTGGAGTTGATTCGGCTTGTTAGAGTGTCCGGATCGACTATGCACGATTTTATTTTTCTGTTCTTCATTTCTTCTTCTCCTTCCACGAACGAGCTTACTCTCTTTTACCTTGTTTATGTCACCGCTTCACAGCTTCGTCTGTCGGAGAGGAAATAAATGGGTTAGGGCTTGGGCTTGGCTTTAAGAGATATGGGCTGGGTTTGAGGCCCATTATTACAATAATAGTCCGATTCTATTATCATATGAAGTTAATTAAGTTGGTCATCAAATTATTAGACACTCTTCCTAATATTTTAGATTTTATTTTCATTTCGTGCATAACCCTAATGATTTATCGTATCAGCTAGTGTAAATGACCCTATATTTGTGTCCCAAATTCAAAATTTGGCTCACTTCTGGTAGACTTGGCAATCAACAGGTCAGTTTTTGTGTTCTAGTCAATACGGATTTGTGTATTAAATTAATCATTTTACATGGATCAAAATTTGATCCACCCATACTCAAGCAATTCAAATCGGGTTGTCCTTTTTTTACTCCATTTTTTCCTCAATAAACGAGTCATTATCCAAAGATTTCATTAAATACAAATTCTTAATCAAACTAACAAATAGAAAGTTTGTATGTTAATTGCAACAGTTCAGTTTGTACATTAATTGTGATAGTTCCGAAAATCTCTAAAATTGGTTTATTTCACGTGCGCACACACACACATATATATGGAAAAGAGATTAACGTAGAAGAGTTTCAGGTTACTCTATAGAATTTGGAAATGTGATTAAATTTGGGAAAATGATTAATCTATATGTATTTGTTTGTTATTATTATTTTCTAAGAAATAAATACTTAGAATTGATTATAAAAGTGATTTATTCTTAATTTAAATGTTTACATTTGTTGATTATTCTATAAACATAAAAATAATCTATGAACTTGAATAATGAAGAAAGAAGAAACAATATATAAAAGGATTAATAAAACAAAACAGAAAACAAAAACCATCATAGTCATAGTTTAAGTGTAATGTTTAAATAATTCATAATTCGTCATAGTCAATCATGATATATGAGATTAAAGAAAGATCCTAGATATCAGAATTTAAAAGCTACAGCAAGTCATTGCTTATCCCGAAAGAACACTTTGCTGCTCAGTCCATATTTTGTATTTTAGGTTATATTGCATCTCGCTAGCTAGCGGGCTCAGGTTTAATATTGGTGTCTAAATAAGTGCTTGCATACATTCTATCAGGAGCATCTGAACTTTCTGTATGAATCTCATCTGAGACAAATCCAACTAGGAAGAATGGGACTAGACAACGGGGAATTTTAATGTCGTTTCGTTGTCCGTAACAGGATGTAGAGTTGCCTCCATAAGATCTTAAGAGTAACATCTTTCTCATCGTTGGAGGTGGTGTTAAAATCATATGGTGCACAATTTACACCCCGCAATTTGATTGACTTCATATATAAATCGATTCTTTTCGAGGGTGTGAACCAAGTTAAAAAGAATCGTCCACTTCTGTCGTGATTCATTTATGATTCAGCTTGATTGATTAATGTAGCTGTGTCTATCGAGTGCATCACTTAACATTACTCTAAATTCCACGCAAGCTACGGAGTCGATCTTGACTATACTTCTCCGTCAGTTTCTTCTCGTTGGTTTTGTTGAATGATCATTCATCATATCCATTTCCTTCTCCTTTCTAGTTTTGGTTTTTGGTGCTCACTACTGCAAATCTTATTTCCTGCAGAGCGTCTAGCCCTCATTTGGCAACGAAGAGCGGAAGCTGCCAAGAAGCGAGAAGAAGAGAAAGCTGGTGAACTTCTTTGAGGCGGCTATAATTTTCGTTCTGGTTTCACCCTTATTACTAAAACTGATTCAAAAACTCTCTTTTCATCTACAGCCAAAGAACTGAAGAAGGCTGATGCTCGCAAATGATCCTTAGAGAGAGCGCACAGAGGAGCATTCTCTTGCAAAACAACAAGAAGAAAATGTGAAGATTAAAGACATTACTTTTCTATTTTAGCAATTGGTGCAAACAGCATATTTTATCTTCCCAGTATTACTACTGAAAGCATGTGGTACCGTTCTCGATTGGCCTTCCTGTGAGTCAAGGCATTTCCGGTGACTATCTAGAAAATCTACGACGTTCGGCTTGTTTGCAGAGCAATGAATTGCTCAGGAGTTGCTACGTCAGGTGACTGCTCTTTCCCGTGCTAGTTCAGGCTGAGAACTGCGTGGAATGACTATACATTAATATATTGATTACTCTGACAAAAAGATGATATGATAAATAGGCGCTGTGATTACAAGAACAAGGCTGTTTGTGTAAGACTTAATTATCATAGCCATGATGGGATGACGCTGCCAAGCATCTCTGCTCAATGTACCCAAGGTTGATTTTGAAGCTGGAATATGGTGTTTCAAGGTTAATTCAATCTTGTATGATTTTTTTGTCCCTTGAATAAGAAAATGTGCTTTTTTCTTTTGGGACATTCGATAGTGATGCCTTTACCGTCCTCAACGTGCTTTTTTTGGGACATTTTCTAGGTGAGGCATTATAATTGGGATTTGGCCAATTTTCTATAATATTAGACGACCTAAAAAGTTTCTTTATAGTCATGGGGGATGGGGCCGGAATTAGGTCTAAAGATGCTTCCCTAGCCTGACTACGCGAGGGAGGTAAATGCAATGCAGAGGGACATTGGACAACTTCATTGGCAGCTAAAACATGATGGAGAAGATGAAAAAAAGTACGAGAAAAATGCGTGAATCTCTTGCAATTCTTGTCTCTATTTGCCGTGGAACGACTAGATTGCAAACCCCAATTTTCCGTTTACTTCTGCGCCAAGAAAATGTGCTTTTCCTAAGGACTTCTGTTAATTATTTTTGTTGATTGTGTTAAAACATAGGAACACCAGAAAAGAAGTCTTGTACAACTACTGTCCACCTTAAATGAAACAAACTCTTTCTCCGTCCTACGACCTGTTCTCGTTCGTTGAAGAGTCTCCGGACTTCTTTCAAGGAAAACTAACAGGGTGCTTAATGTAAGCCCGAGTGACACATCCGTTCGAAAAACATATGGCAAACATAAATATGCTATTAGCTTGCCTAATTACGTGATGATTTGTCAAAGCCAACTCTACTCTGAAGCATTCCGGAACAAAATCCATCTTGAAGCATGGAACTCAAATGCTTCAGGGCTCGGTTAATCAGATGGTCCATTACCGTGTCTGCTTAGTGTGGAATTGCTGCTTTCTCATTGGTTTGGTCTATGATATCGTATTTTCAGTATGCATTCTGAAGATCGAGACTACCTCTGTGGCCCTAAACTTTCTGATTCAAATTAAGCAAGGGGCTAAGGCCTGTGTGCTCGATAAATTAACTGGGATGTAGGTGCGATGACAATCCTAACACAATGCACTTTTGCTCGTTCTAGTTGCATCTAATGCGTTTCTTGTTGATGGTTGATCTAGATAACGTTACCTAGAAGCAGCAAACTGTAGAGAGAAAGAGGAAGAGGATGGAGCATGAATAAATGAGATGAATGTGAAGAAGCTGGAGAAACGGAGACTCTGGAACAGTGTGCTGATTTAAATGGGTCCCCGCCCTGCACAAGTTATTTCTACATTTTCACTGCTACTTCTTGAAAGGTTTCTGGGTATTACTTATTCCAGGTGCGACGGCTTTCCTTGGACTTAAAATGAACAAAATCAGGAACCTAATGGATTGAATCCATTCTTATCTGCTATGAAATGGATGGACCTTTCTTATCTTGACATTTCACTTTTTAAATGAGACTTTTCCTTTTATGAGGAACTTTTGATTTTTGCCATCGCCCAGTTTCAAGCAACCATCTCTCTCCCTCTCGGTTTGGTAAACATTCCACTTCGACATGGACTTGAAAATGACTACCGGGTAAGCGTACAACCACTCCACTCTTTTAATGGAGCAAAATATTTTGGATTCTAATGGACGACCAACAATCCCCAAAACTTAACCAGCTAGCTTGTGAATTTGAGACTCCAGAAGGATCAGAGTGAGAAAGGTTTTAGCCATTTAGGGCCATCACTTCACATTCTGCCACATTTTCAGCAATGTAAAATGCTCCTGCTGTCACTTCATATTCTTCATCGAGCAATGTGCATATACACTACGAATCCTATGGAATACTGATGGCCTCAAAAAAATTTCTGTCGGCCGCTAGTCGTGTTTTTATCTTCCAACCAGAGCAAGAAGCTCCATTCCTAAACCAAAAAGAGCACCTGGACTGCTCATCTCTGGAGCTCGGGACCTCACTGTTCAACCCACTAAATTCATGAGGGACAACTTTCCTTTAATATGGGGTCATGATTGAATTCATGAACTCGCAAAAACCATATACAGGAAATTGAAAGTGAATGACAAGGCAATACAATCTTCAACGGAAAGATTACTCAACCCTTGCTTATGATTGTTGACAAACCAACAACAGTGAAGACGCGCTGTGAGTAATAGAAAATTTAGAACATGGCAGAACTAGTGAGAGGGCCCCTATAACAATGAGGAAACAACAACTAGAACTAGGAAGTTCAGTGGGGTTAAGCAACAGCTTGCCCAGGTTTCAATGAGACTTGTTTTGCATCTGCCACCTAGGCATAACAATATTTAAAGCATAGGACGCTGCAAGAAGCAAACCAAAGAAATAGCATCAGGTCATACAAACTCAACCTCTTGCATTTCCAAATAAATTCCCTCGGCTTTCTCCTCTCTCACTTCAAATTGAATTTGGCAGTATATGCTTGTAGTCTTAAGATGGGGATCATTGGATTGGTATGTACTTCTGAACTAATGTGGTAACAATCCTTAACTTTTAATTGCTGCTGATAATAGCCCTATGCAGAAAAAAGAAAACAGAGAAAGGAAAGAGACAGAGAAAATAAACAAAATTGCATACGAAAAACTCAACAAATTGAGACACATAAAAAACATAAACAACTAAAGTGACCATGCTGATCATGTGAAGTGGAGGAAGACAAAACAGAACCAGTTGCATAGATGATGGAACAAGCTAATTCAAAAATGCTCCCATAGTTTGAGATAAAATTCAATATACAGATCACAGATAGAAGGAATAAACTACGGTAAGAAGGTCCAGATACATGCTCTCAAAAGAAGAAAGGAACGAAGAAGAGTAGTGTCTTTCCAAACACAAGATCTCTCTTTCTTTGTTGAACTACTCTTAACTTCAAATGTTGTAAATGTGCTTCAAGTTCGAGCTCTCTAGAAACATAGCTTGACATCATTCATGCACACTGATGCAAAATTCAATGGCCCTGACATTGATAGTTATGTAATCTATCAGGAGAAGATCAGTTTGACTGATTCAACTTTCTCAGTTATTCACTTACAAGTTGAAACCCACATGGATAAGTAACTTCCAACACATACCTTAGTTTTGAACCTTCAAGACTAAAGCATGACATAGAAAGGATCATCTGCATTTTGTCGATTACAAGGTCTGAGCTAGAGTGAAATTATGAGACCGTCTGCTTATTAACGCCATCTTCTAACTCAAGGGTGTAGCGATTAAATTGCCCATAATCTCTGGCGAGCACACAAAAAATTCCTGTGCATTTTAATCTCAAGATTCTCAAAGAAGACAATCCTGTAATGTCGCAATCTCCACTCAAACTTTCGCAGTGGGTGAAATCCAACTCTTCAAGCTTCTCAAGATATTTTATGGCATCAGGAAATTCTTCAAGGTAAGTATAAACCATCTTTAGCACTTTAAGATTTTTCAAATTCTGGACAGAAGAAGGCAATTCATTAATTAAGGTGTACGATAGGTCCATTTCCTGTAGCAGAACAAGCTCTCCTATGACATCTGGAAGACCGCATAGCCGTATGCACTTTCTTAAAGTAAGCTGCCGAAGTTTGGTTAACAATCTGATGGAATCAGTGACTTCACCCAAGTTTTCACATTCGCAAGCACTGAGAATTTCAAGTGCCGGCAGAGAGCCCTCGAAATGAAGTCTTTTAATTACAGTTCCATCAATGAGAAGCTCTTTCAATGCTTTCATGAAACACAGTGCTTGTGGCAAATCTTCAAAATATTCGCAACGCTTCATGTTTAAGGAAATTAGATTCTCTAGGGTAAAAGTCGATTCAGGATATTTTGGAGTTACGATGTAACAACCTTCCAGGATCAAGCATTTTAAAGGCATTGAGGCAGGGAACTCCAGAGATGCAATGAACTTACTACAACCTTTTAGGTTCAAGACTTTTAATCTCCCAGCCTTCTGCAAAAGCAACATGATCCATATGTTTGGTTACTACTTGAACTATAATGTTGTAAAATAGAGTGCAGGGTGCATTTTGTGCATAAAAGATAGCGCACCAGAGCAGACACGCCTTACCAGCATCAATTTTTTCCAGTCTTCCAAGCTAAATTCGACTTGGTGTGAACATAAGTTGAGAATTACCAGGTTCGTCATACTCCAGGCAAACAACTTAGATTTCTTGCGGCATCCATGCCAATCAAGCCATAATAGGCTTGGAAGAAGAAGATTCTCAGGAAGTCCTTCAATATCAACATTATCCAAATCAAGAAACCTCAGATTTGATAGATGACGAAAGTCATCACAATGAAGACACCTGCATTCCTTTTCTTGATTAAAATTCGGGGTTACACGGATAGCTTCAACCTCTTTAGTACCCTGAATTTGATGGAAGAAAGAGAAAGTGTGGAATTAGAACAAAGATATATGCGATGAAACAATCATATAATCATCATATCTAGATAAAACTTAGCAAGATTACCGGAGAAATCTCAGTGTGATTTTTACCTTCCTTTCCCGCAATGTTGTTTGGACATCTTTGTACTCCCACAGCCTGCTTCGCTTCCCAGGTTTTTTAGGATCTTCCGCCTTGACAATTTCTCTTCCCAGGATTTTTAGTTGGTCGTTCATCCGAAACTCATTTTCTTCTCCAATTTGCAGAAGAGACATATTTTGAAGTTCACGAAGACCTAAGTTTGGGAAACGATTGTGAGCTTCCCACATATAAAAGGGCATTGTCTTTTCAACCCCAGCAAAAAAGCATGCTATATCAAGGAATATTTCTTTTGTGTTTTGGTCCAAAAGTTTATAGCTTTCCTCCAACACTGGTTTTACTCCTTTATCCAGCTCTCCTTTTAATTTATGCAAAGTCTCTCTCCATATTTCTGGGTGCTCCTCTTTCAATCGTGACCCCACAATTTCAATAGCTAAAGGAAGCTTTCCGACGGCAAGAGTGATTTCGCTTGGTAGAGAACCGTAGTTCGCCGGGGGATGATCTTGTTGAAAAGCATGTTTACATAATAGTTCAAGGGCATGATTTTCGCTCATGGGTAAAACCTCATGTTCCTTGATTTCTTGAACCTCGAAATGTTTAATGATATCTTTACTTCTAATTGTCAGGATGATCCGGCTTCCTAGACCAAACCAAGTTAGCTTTTCAGCCAATGGTTTGATTTGTTTGAAATCATCCACATCATCCAAGACAATGAGAACTCTTTTTTGTCGGAATGTGCGTTTTATAATTTCGGTACCTCGATAGGGTGATTCCACCTTTTGAAAATTTCCTCTCTTGAGGTCTTTGATTAACTGATTCTGCAGAGATACCAATCTATGTTCAGTCGCCTCCCGAACACCTTCAAGAAAACTGCAGGCATCAAAGAGGTGTTTGATTTGGTTGTACACCACCTTTGCAAGAGTGGTTTTGCCAACCCCGGGAAGACCACACACTGCAACCACCTGTTTCCCCGTCATGTTCTGCCCCTCGACAACTTGTCCATCCTGATTATTGACACCAAGCTTTTGCATCATCTCTCGGACATTGCTGTCTATTCCAACTAAATTTTTAGTCACATCTTCCTTGCCCATCTCCAAGAGTCGCCAAAGTTCAGAAACGACATTACATATAAGTTTGTGATACCTGCAAAATGAAAAACGGAGTTGGCTTTACTTTTAATTATTTTACAGACAAAGGGCAAGGAGAGGTGAGGAGGGATAACCACTTCCTCTCAATTTTTTATCAGGTTCTGTGGTTACTGAATGTTCGGGTTAATTTTTTTCCGGAAACGTATAGAAGGTATTGGTTACGTTAATTAATCCAAAAAAAAAAAAAACATGTGGATGATTGCAAGACGAGATATACAGATACCTTGGTATTAACAAGAGAAAAGAAAAAAAATCTCCTCAAGTAAATTGGATTCCAGAAAGAGCGTGGCGAGATCACAAAGACGAGATGTATAGATGCCTTGCTATTAAAAAGGGCCCAAAAAAAAAAAAATCTCCACAAGTAAATTGGATCTCAGAAAGAGCGAGATGAGATCTTAGTATACAAGCCAATTCTCTATCGTTTCATTTCGAAGGCTTAACAAGCGTTCAGACTTACCCATTGCTGACATCCTCCAATTCGAATCCCAATATCCCAGCAATATTTGCCAGAGCAGTCTTCCACTTTCTGATCGTCTCGGTATCAATGCGTTTCTCGTGCTTGACGAAGGACTCTCCATATGTTCCCTGCTGGTAATGAACAACGCAGGGCTTCACGCCGTAGAAAATTGGGAGAATGATTTTCCCCGACTCCACCATCTGGGCCACTTCCATCAGGCAAGCTGCGCTGGAAGCGAATTTCTCGGACAGGACAGGGATGCAGATTTCCGAACACTTGATGGCGTCCACGATTTTGGTGTCGATCCTATCACCGTAATCGATCTCTTCGCGGTCTTTAAATACCATAAACCCCGAGTTTTTGAGGCGCTCATAGAAGCACTCGATGAAATTGTGGCGGACATCTGGTCCTCTGAAGCTGAGGAACACTTGGTAGTTACACACGGCCAACTCTTCAGCAAAAGCAGAAGCTGACGATGAGCAGCCATCGGAAACACGAACATCCATTTGCATACACAGGCTCTGGCTTGAATCGAGATCAAATGATCAAACTTTGTTGGTTGAAGTCGTTCGACTTCACAAATCTGAATCTGGAGCGTTGACCTTGTATGCACTCTCAGTCTTAGTCTTGCCCCGAGTGAAGACCTACCTACCTCTCTCTATCTCTTCTTTTCTTTTTCTTTTATCCGCTTTGATTTTTGGCAGTTCGCTGAGGATCTCCGGAAGGGACATTTGTACGTTAATGCTTCGTTTATTTAGCGTGAAATGTATCATTTTTAAATTTTTTTTCGAAAAAATCATTTTTCAGGAAAATAATAATATTTTTTGATATTTGATTGAAACTCCAAAAATAAATTAAAAATTATTTTTCGCCGTTTGGTGAGAAAAATCAAAATAAAATTTTCTTGAGAAAAATTACCAATAAATTCAAATTTTTAATTTTTTTCTTTTTTTCTTTCTCCTTCTTCCTTGATCGGTCGCCGATCATTCGTGGCGACTAGCTTTCAACCATAGGTCGCCAGTCGCCGCCGACACAGGTTGTCGTTGACAAACATCACCAATTTCCGATCGTCAGTCACCATTGCTTCTGATCGCCGTCATTCGTCGGGCGTCACTGATTGTCGGGCATCACTAACCTTGGGTAAGGCTTGAGCTCGCCTGTGATTGGCTGAGGAAAAAGCAAAAAAAAAAAAGAGAAATGAATATAAAATAGAAAATAATTAAAAATTTGAATTTTTTTAAAAATAAAAAATAATTACATATTTTTTAAAATATATGTTTATAAGAACGAACTTGTCATTAACCAATATACCCGAGCCCGAGTGCTAAGGACCCATGCACGAACATTGTCGTCCTAGGGGTCGAGACCAGAGCTCGAGTGTTAAGGGCCTAAGCGTGGTCCTTGTGGACTTGGCTTGAGTGCTTAAGTATCCAGTATGGGCACCAAAGGTTTAGGACCAGCCTTGATGGACCAAGACGTGGGTGCCAAGGGCCTAGGCCTGAGACCGAGGTCTTGGGCCTGGCCTGCATGGACCCAGGCCCAACCGCCGAAGACTTAGTCTTGAACAATGGGACCTGGGAACAAAAGCTAGGGCTTTCGTGCCCAAGTGTAGAATTTCAAGTTTAAGCGTCGATATCAAGTCATATTTTGGAAAACATTTTCCGGTTCTTTCAAAGAGTAAATTATTTTCTTGAATTTAAGTTTTTGTAGAAAAACTTTTTCCGTTGACGAGGAAAGCATTTTCCGTTGATTCATTTTTCTAAGCAAACCAAACGTCGGAAATAAGGAAAATGTTTTCTTGGAAGTTGTTTTCTACAAATCTAGGTCAATTTGTTTCACAGAAAATATTTTCTGGGAAAACATTTTCCTCATTTTTCGTTTACAGAAAATAAATTAGTCAAGAAAACATTTTCCGTTGATGGAAAAATACCTTCAAAAGTGGGGAAAATGATTTCCTCTTTTCAAAATGAGGAAATCATTTTCTCAACTCATTCTTTCACCCAGACCAAGCACATTCTCCTCTATGCGCTCCTTTTAATTAATTAATTAATTAATTTTTCTTTTTATTTTCTTTTTTTATTAAAAATAAAAATTTTAATTATTTTTTCTTTTAGGGACGAGCTCACCCCAGGCCAGTGAGACTTGAGCTCGGTGACCTGGCGAGGTGGAGCCTTGCTTGGCTAAAGAAGAAGGAAATAGAAAAAAGAATGAAAAATAAAAATAAAAATAATTAAAATTTTGATTTTTTTTAAAAAGAAAAGAAAAAAAGAAAAATATTAAAAATGTCATGCCCCGAACCCCAACGGGCTCACGACATCCCTTCCACGGTTGTATTGAATGCGACGTTCCAGGATACGTTGCCGACCCAAACGAAACACGCGAAGACAAATGCAAATAGAAGCGAAATTTAAGCAACCTTGACGATAGTTAATGACAAGGGATAGCACTACAGCATTCACAAATACACAACATCAAAAGGGAACAGGAGTTGGGTAACCTACTTCACTATACAAAAGAGGAGCATTAAGAGGAAATGAAGTAGCAAATGCCCAAGGTTACTCCCGGTCTCTAAACCGCACGTGACGACTATCCGTCACTCCAAACTTGAAAATGTTTAATAACGGGGGATGAAATAAATCTCAATAAGTGAACAATCTAAACCCCACATAGGCCAATGCGTACTTAGATGAGTCTAACATGTGATTTAACAACCAACACATTCAATTTCACACAAGCACACTTACCTTGCCTAAAATCAAGTGCCAACCCTGCACGTTAGCTAAATCACCACAATGCAATAATTACTCATACATCAAACTCATTCGTCAGAGTAGTACAAGTCAGCCACATTGCACAACCACCACAATCACGTACATTCACCCAATTCAATCAAACACAATTCGCATGTGTGGTCGAGTAACTTTCCACAACCTGTGTCAATATGCCTCAAGCTCAGCCCTCCGATCAATCTGGACTCCGTCCCTCACTGGACATTTTACACTTTCTTACGATCCGCGTAAGCACGCCTCAAATTAGCTCTTGGATCCATCCGGGCTCAGTTCTTCACTGGACATTTCATACTTTCTCACAACCTGCGTAAATACGTCTCAGGTCAGCCCTCCGATCAATCCGGGCTCAGTCCCTCACTAGACATTTTACACTTTCTCACAACTCGCGTAAACACGTCTCAAGTCAGCCCTCCGATCAATCCAGGCTTAGTCCTACGTAACCACGCCTCGGGACATTCCTCATACACATGCACCACAACATAATTCGCTACTCTAACACGTCGTACAGTTCACATTCAAATCACAAATTCACTATACTAACCCGCTAATCCAACACTCAAGTCCGCCCAATCAAACGTCCATTTCATCCACAAACGCCACGACAATCCGGTCATTACACCCACATAAATCAACCACAAATGATGCCATATAATCATCATAATTCAATCTACGAATTATCTACATTCATAAATTGATCATAACCCAAGCTTAGCCACTAAACTGGTACTAATCACATCTTAAACAAGTTTACATAATACCCATTATACTAGGTAGGGTTTAGGAAGTCACTTATTAGGTTTTGGCCTGGGAAAAATCCGCACGGACCTAAAATGGCTAGGGTGAACAGTAACAGGCTCGGCATGGGCGAGAGCTCAATGGGCAAAATGGTCGGCCAAGCTTGACATGGCACTCAGCCATGGCCTGGCACACTCGGCCATGGCTAGGCATTCAGCCAGGTGAGCATGCAAACGACTTGGCATGGCAGGCGAGCAGCTGAAGGCAATGGCTAGGCAATCGGCCATGGCTTGGATAGGTGGCCAGCGAGCTGGGGTGGAGGTTGGACGGCGACGACAACGAGTAGCGGCGATGGGAGGATGGCGGGCATCAGCGAGCTGGCACGGCAACGCGACGGCACGGAGGGTAAGGGGAGGAAGGCTGGGGCGGTGGTGGCTAAAGAGAGAGGGAGCTGGGGGCTAAGGAGGCGAATCGATGGCGGTCGTAGGCTATGAGGCAAGCGACAGCGGTGGCGACAAGCTCGGCGATGAGCTCGACTAGAATAGGGAGAGGCCAGGGAAGAGAGAAACAGGGGGAGGGGAGGTTGCGCGGCGGCCGGAGGTGACACGGTGGCCGGAGGTGACACGGCGGTGTCGCAGGTGGCAGGGCGACAGAGGACGGGCTGGCGGGTGGCTGGGCAGCATTGGCGAGCAGCAGTTGGTGTCGGGTAGCAAGGAAGAAGCAGAAGTAGTCGGGCGGAAGAGAGGAAGAAGAGGAAGAAGAGAAGAAGAAGAAAGAAGAAAAGAAAAGAAAGAAAACGAAGAGAGAGAGGAATGGACGGGTTTGCATGGGTAAGAGGAGGGGGGTAGATGTGCGCAGGGGGGGTAACCGAGGAGAGAGAGAGAGAGAGAGAGAGAGAGAGGACAAAAGTTGACTTTTGTCCTCAAGTGCGATCCAATGGCCACAATTCGATCTCGCGATCTTGATCCAACGGTCTCAAAAATCCCAATTCAAAATAAAGAAAGGACCAACAGACACAAAATAAAACACACTACGAGGAAGGTCTACTAGTCCAAATTCGCATCCGGTATAAATTTCACTTTTTACTTATCCCAGGCAATATTGACTCTAGCCATAATAATATTGACATCGTTCAATTAAATTTGACACGAAACTTTCAAAAATTTGACACCAAAATTCGAGCTCTAAATAACGACAAAATTCGATCAAGTACGATTCTAGCAAAATCTCTAATTTAAAAAAAATAACCCAAAAGTGATCAATTTCGGGCGAGATTTTATTATAAGCTCATTGACGAAATACACATTTTATAAATCCCAAAAATGAGTCAAAATTCGGAATGTCACAACTCTTCTCCCTTACAAAAATTCCGTCCTCAAAATTTACAACCCAACTCAATCATTCAAACAAATAGGGATATTGGTGTCACATTAGCTCATCGCTTTCCCATGTCGCATCTTTGGTTCAATGATGCTTCCAAATTACTTTGACCATCGGAATTATTTTATTCCGCAGCACTCGTTCCATTCTGTTTTCGATCCTTACTGGTTTTTCCACATACGACACTCTGTCGTCCACGTCTATTTCTTCGTAATTTAGCACGTAGGTCGGATCTGGTTCATACTTCCTTAACATAGACACGTGGAACACATTGTACACTTGAGACAAGTTTGGCGGTAGCGCGAGAAGATAGGCTAAAGTGCCAATTCGCTCCAAGACTTCGAATGGACCCACGTACCTCGGGTTCAATTTCCTTTTCTTGCCAAATCATGACAATCCTCTCATCGGTGATACTTTGAGGAAAACGTGGTCCCTCACTTGAAATTCCAAAGGCCTACGTCTCCGGTCCGCATAATTCTTTTGGCGACTTTGAGCGGTCTTAAACCTATCCTGAATCACCTTAACTATTTCGATTGACTACTGAACCAACTCGGGATCCGTGATACTCCTCTCACCAACTTCATCCCAACAAACCGGTGTTCTGTAAGCTCTGCCATACAATGCTTCAAACGGTGCCATTCTAATACTCTGTTGGTAGTTATTATTGTAGGCAAATTCAACTAAATACAACTGTTCCTCCCAGCTACCTTTGAAATCCAATACACATGCCCACAACATATCTTCTAAACTCTGAATTGTCTTTTCAGACTGGCTATTCGTTTGGGGGTGATAAGCCGTGCTAAATTGTAACTTCGTTCCTAATACTATATGAAGACTTTTCCAAAAAGCGACAGTGAATTTAGGAACACGGTCTAAGGTAATCGTCACTGGCACTCCGTGGATAGGACTATTTATCGCATGTATATCTCGGCATACCTTTTCAAGGCGAAGTCCTTTCGCACCGGTAGAAAATATGCTGAGTTTGTCAATCGATCGACTACCACCCAAATTGAATCGTAGCTCTTCTGGCTCCTTAGTAATCCCATTACAAAGTCCATCGTGATGTGCTCCCATTTTCATTCAGGGATTTCCAATGGTTGCAACATTCCACTCGGCTTGCAATGTTGCGCCTTCATTTGTTGACATGTTAAACACTTGGCCACGTGCTTGGCCACATCCACTTTCATGCAGTTCTACCAATAATGTTGTCGCAAGTTCTGATACGTCTTTGTACTATCCGGATGAATACTATAATTACTTCGGTGTGCTTCAAACAAAATATCCTCCTTAAATTCTGCATCATTGGGCGCACACAACCGTTCGCGGAACTTCAGAATCCCATCCTTAGATACTTAAAAATCCAATTTCCTTTTTGTGACATCCATACCCAGAATCTTCTGAATCTCCAGGTTTGTCGATTGTAAGACCTTAATCTTAGTCTGTATCTCCGGCTCAATCCTTAATGCTGCAAGCAAACTTGAGACCTGACTCACTTTAAACTTAAATTTCGAATCCCGAACTCCCTCTAACAGAGTCCATTCCTTGACCATCATATGCGCGATGCTCGATTTCCAGCTTAGTGCATCCGCTACTTTGTTAGCTTTTCCGGGATGATACATAATCTCCCAGTCATAGTCCTTAAGAAGTTCCATCCAACGGTGTTGTCTCATGTTCAATTCCTTTTGGGAAAACAAATACCTTAAACTTTGATGGTCCGTATAAATCTAAAATTTTTCCCCACACAGGTAGTGTCTCCAAATCTTAAGGGCAAAAATAATATTAGCCAATTTCAAGTTGTGTGTCGGATAATTCAGCTCATGAGATCTCAATTGTCACAATGCATATGCCAATACTCTTTCGTGTTGCATTAGCACGCATCCCAATCCTCTTAGCAACGCGTCACTGTAAATCTCATATCCTCCCGAACTTGACGGGATTGTCAACACTGGCGCGGTTGTCAACCTCTGTTTTAACTCCTGGAAACTCCTTTCACACTTATCCGTTCATTCAAACCTCGTCTCCCTCTTTAGTAACTTTGTCAACGACGTTGCTAATGTTGAAAACCTCTCCACGAAGCGTCTGTAATAACCCGCTAGACTCAAGAAGCTCCGAACCTCGTCACTGCTGTTGGCCTTGGCCAATTCGTGACGGCTTCAATCTTTGTCGGATTTATTGAAATTCCTTTCTCGGATACCACATGTTCGAAGAATGCCACTCGATGGAGCCAGAATTCGCACTTGTTAAACTTAGCGTAGAGTGCATGTTCCTTTAGGGTTTGTAGAACTTTTTTCAAATGTAGCTCGTGCTCAGCGAAACTCTTCGAATATACCAGGATATGGTCTATAAACACGATTACAAACTGATCCAAAAATTCTTTGAATACCCTATTCATCAAATCCATAAAGGCAGCAGGGGCATTAGTCAATCCGAATGACATTACCGTAAACTGATAGTGTCTATATCTTGTCCTGAATTCCGTCTTTGGTATATCTTCCTTCTTAATCCTCAGTTGGTGGTAACCCATCCTTAAGTCGATCTTTGAGTATATCGCTGCTCCTTGCAACTGATCAAACAGATCGTCTATCATTGGTAGTGGGTACTTATTCTTAATGGTGACCTGATTTAACTATATGTAGTTGATGCATAACCTCAAAGACCTATCCTTTCTTTCTCATGAATAATATCGGCGCTCCCCATGGAGACGCACTCGGGCGGATAAAGCCCTTATCCAATAACTCTTGCATTTGAATCTTTAATTCCTTCAACTCCGATAGTAACATTCTATAAGGTGCTTTCGAGATCGGTTCCGTCTTTAGGGCTAACTCAATCACGAACTCCACTTTTCTATCAGGTGGTAGTCCCGGTAATTCCTGAGGAAAGATATCGAGGAAATTGCACACCACGGCTATATCTTCTAACTTTGGCTCTCCAGCCGTTGAGTCAACTACGAACGCCAGAAATCCTTGGCACCCTTCTTCTAGCAGCTTTGTTACCTTGAGCGACGAAATCCAAGGGATCAAGGTTCCTCCACAGTTTCCCACAAACTCGAATCTAGGATGTCCAATCCAATTAAATTGGATCACCCTTCTATTACAGTCTATAACAGTTCTCTATTTGACTAGCCAGTCCATCCCAACAATCACGTCAAAGTCTTGCATGGTTAAAACCGTCAAATCTATCCTTTATTCCCTATCGCCAATCACTATCTTACAATCAGGACATCCAGATGCAATTAGCACTTTATGATTTAGTGGAGTAGTCACACACAGCATAACGTCAAGCGGTTTTGGCTCAATCCCAGACAATTTAACGAACTGTTAAGATATAAACGAATGTGACGCCTCCATATCAAATAGAGCATATACAACATGATCACAGAGAGAGACCATACCTGTGACAACGCCAGGCGCGTTCTCAACTTCCTTCATTGCATTCACCTGTCCTTGGGCCGGCGGTCTATTATGATTGGCTGGTTGGATAGCTCCAAATGGATTTTCATTCTGGGGCGGCGGTGGCAGTAGTGCAGGTGACCTAGCCTGCCTATTGTTGGGGTAGTCCCTCATCTGATGGCCCATTCTGCCACATATAAAACATGCTTTGCCACTATTTAGGCAAGGTCCATTCTTGTGTCTTCCTCCACATAGCTACACCGGGCGTTCTGATAACAGTTTGGCTTTCTGATATTCCTCCGAATGGGAGGGATGAAACGACTATTTCTTGCCATGGGTCTTTTTCGAAATTAACGATTGTCCCTAGCCGAGGCATACCACAATCCAGTAGTGGTAGCCCGATCTGTTTGATCTCGCTCAATTGCCTGAGCCTTTTCATAAATCTCGTGATAGCCCCTCAAGTTTAATGAGATTATCTAGCAGCGAAGGTCTGGCTTCAGCCCATCTCGGAATCTCCTGGCTTTGTCCACTGGGTCCTCCACCATTCTACAGGCAAATTTGGACAACCTTGTAAACTCAGTTTCATACTGATCTACTGACCTCTAACCCTACCGAAGTCTCATGAATTCAACCTTCTGTTCTTAGGCACTTTCCAAGAAATACTAGCCATTGAAGATCTCGGTAAAAGGAGTTCAATTCGAGGCAATACCAACAGGGAACACTTGACTTCTGGTGGCTCTCCACTAATCGCTTGCATTTTCCTGAAGCTAGTAGACTGCTAGGGTTACTTTCTCCTCTTCAGTGCATCCTAGCACATCAAAAACTTTCTCTAGCTCTTTTACTCATCTTGGTGCAGCCTCAGAATTGCCTCTCCCATCAAACTTTAGGGGTTTCAACCTCAGAAACTGTTGACTAGCATGGACATTGGCCTGATTGCATTTACTCGCACTGAACTAGGATTTCCACCAATCACATTATTTCCCTGATCCCCATTATTCCCAACAATTTCGCTGGCAACTGCAGCTGTGACAATAGTGCTCCTTTGCTCCGTCTGTCTATCCAATAATATTCTCGCTTCCTCAAGCATCCTCCAGATTTCATCCACCCTGGGATCCTTTACCATTCTAGCTTGTGGATTCACACGACCTCGACCTCGATCTCTACCTCGACCTCGATTGCTCATTTTACAGGTTCTCACAAATGCTCACCTACTATAATTCCACACATAAATTAGAAACCTAGGCCAACTATATTAGTTTAAAGCCTTAGGCAATGAATCACAATAATAATTCATTAAATAGGCAGCCAATCACAAACAACACTCGCTCACAACCAACAGAGTTCATGCACTTGCTTCAGGTCCTGACACACATGCACTTCACATATTATTGCATAAAATCACTTAGCAACCATAATCACACAATCCGGGGTACGCATGACACACAAGTTTCTCTAATTGGCTACCCCAAAGCCATCGCTCCTTATCACTCCAGGTTTCGACCAACTTGGATCGAGCTAACCATGCTCTGATACTAAATCAACTAGGATGTCACACCCCGAACCCCAATGAGCTCATGACACCTCTTCCACGGTCGTATTGAATGCGACGTTCTAGGATGCGTCGCCGACCCAAACGAAACATGCTAAGACAAACACAGACGGAAGCGAAATTTAAGCAACCTTGACGATAGTTATTGACAAGGGATAGCACTACAACATTCATAAATACACAACATCAAAAGGGAACAGGGGTTGGGTAGCCTACTTCACTATACAAAAAAGGGGCATCCAAGAAGAAACGAAGCATCAACTGCCCAAGGTCACTCATAGTCTCTGAACTGCTCGTGACGACTATCCGTCATGTAACATCCCAAATTTTCGACCCATTTCTAGGATCAATGAAATTGATACTATTTCTCATTTAATTTTAGTGAGTCTCGCCCATAATTGATCACTCTTGGGATACTAACCGATGGGGAATGGCTAACTAGAAAAACGGTACATGGACTAGGGACCCGATCGGGAATTTGACATCGATTCCGAGAAACGACGAGGAAGTATTTTGGGCCAATGAGGGCCAATCCTATGAAAGTAACAGATTTGGTTTGGCCAAGGCCAACGATGTACGATCGGATAGCAGGTGACTCTGCACAACCGAAAGTGCACGTAGCCAACAAATCTTGGACTTTAACCGAACGATCGCGACCTCCGGAACTAGTGATAAATTCTCGCGTTCTCTTGGTGATTGAGACCGTCACGACTCGGATAACCCTCAGTCGATACGCGTGACCCCTAAACAGCCACTCGTTAGTAAGAGACCCTAAAATTAAAATTGAGCGATTTTGATCGCAAAATTGGAGCCGGACTTGAACGTCGATTTTCGAGGACGTGCACGACTATTTTTGCGAGAATGACGTCAAAATATGTTAGCCAATCATATTTGGGATTGGTATGGTCGAAAAATGGAAATTCAGCCCGAAAACGGAAAAATAACCATTTTGCCCCTAAGCTCTAATGAGTGTTCCGAATTTTGAGAAATTGTGGGGATTAAATTAATGGGTAATTATGCAGATAAATCAAACCAGTAATGCAAGAAAGGAAAAGACCAAGATGCCCCTCCATTATTGGATGAGGATGAATCTAAGCCATTGGATGAATGATAGGTTGGTCAAGCCTTGGATGGTTGACACTTGGTATCCACTATTCCCCTCTATTTAATGCTCCCCCACTCTCTCTCTCCTCATTTGCTTCATCCACAAGCCAAGCCTTCTCTCTCTCTCGTCGGCCATCTCTCTCCTTCGGCCACCACCGCTGTTCGCTAGAGCTCCGCCCGCCGCATGCCGGAGCCACGCCATCGCCTTGCCTCACCACTATCCCCATCCGATCTCTCTCTCTCTCTCTCTCCCTCATTCTCTCCATTTCCGCCGGTCCCTTGCTCAACCGTACACCGTCGGAGCTTTCTCAGCTGCCCGCCAGAGCCACGCCGACCGCCGTCCATGCCATGCAGCACCACCTTCACCCCTCACCGTCTCATCTTTCTCTCTCTTCTCCCTGGACCGCCGTTCAACCTCGTCAGTTGTAAGGAACACCGCCGATCAACCCCAGCCGTGAGGACGGCCGCCGCCGCTTAGCCGCCTCGCCACCCTCACGTAACTATCATTTTCCCTTTCTTGCCACCGTCTGGTCCAACCAAGGATGCCTTGGACTGCCGTTGATCTTCGCCCAAGACTGCCTTCGTCAAATGCGCCGCCACTCGCCACCGTACGCGCCGCCGTTCTCCGCCGGTTCCGCTTGATTTTGGAGCGTAGGAATTTAAGTGAGTAATTACTCCTAAACCTCGATTAGGACTAATCAAGCATTTCTAGACAGGCTAGTGTATTTTAGAGGTTATTTAGATTGGTTAGTGATTGATTTGGTGAGCTAATTTGCAGAGGATGATTAGGTGATGGTTTTGGGAGTTTATGGTGCTAATTTAGAGTTGGATAATGGCCAATGAACGGCTGAATTGTGGCTGTCCGTATTGGAGGGTTATTGGACTAAAATCAGATTATTGGGGATTAATTCGCGAGATTGTCGGGAATGCCCGGATTGATTGATTCTTGGCTAATTGTACTTGATTGTGCTCAATTAAAGTATTGCCATGCCGTGTGTATGTGTGGTCGAAATGTGCGGAGTGTGATTGGCCACTAATTGGTGTAAATCGTGTTGTCCAAGTTATGAATTGTGTGATGTGCCACATGGTATTAGTTGGCCAAGTGAATATGTGGATGTGGTTTAATTGGGCATGTTGTGATGCATGCGGACTTGGTATGAATTATCTGTGTGCCTTGTGAATTGAATACTCATGATGCATTGCATTATTACCCGAGTGCGCGAAATTGCATGGCCACGCATTTTGTATGTTGAGAATGAGGCATGAGATGAAAATTGTGCGAGTATACGTGCCTGACATGAGCATGTGATAACCTAATATGCCTTGTGTGAATGTGTGATTATAAATCACCTTGATGCGTTTTACGCGGGGTTGAACTCATCTTGATGCGTTTTACATAGGATGTTGCTTGGAACGTTTGGAAGACGGCTAGCCTGATGCATTTTACGCAGGTTTTGATTTGTAAGGAGATCGGCGTTGCGCCTAATGCGTTTTGACGCAGGCTAGAGACACTAGGCCTGGTGCGTTTTACGAGGGCCAAGTAGTGTTGTTATTGATTTGGACCTGTTGCGAATGGCATTGATCAGACCTGATGCGTTTTACGCAAGTCGAGCTCTAATTAAGAATTGAGCATTTGCTAGTGTGCAATTTGAGCCAAATTGAGAGCATGGCATAGTAATGACATTTGCATGCATAAGAATGCATGGGCTAGTGTGCGAGTGTGTGAGACTCGGTGACTCGTATGCGAGATAAGCACTATGGAGTATGAGCATGCGTGTAGCGTACGTGTGACTAGATGTGTTCACGTATATGCCGTGATTATTATTATGAATTATCTAACCTGCAGGGTCAGCCAGGTGAGTGACTTGGGCCTGAGGGCCTAGGTCAATTATTGTTGTGATTGTAGTGTGTTTTGTTTACATGTCAGAAGGTGCATGTTAGTCTAGTTTGGGTTTATGGGGTTTTACTCACTGAGATTTGTCTCATTGTTGTGTAAACCCAACTTTTCAGACCCCCGGACCTGAGGATGAGTGAGGTTCCAGTGCTCTTCGGGATTCCACACCAGATCGAGCATATCATATCTGTACACCCCGTAGGGAACGGGGAGGTGTATCTTAGGCATTACTCTCTAGTTTGGGTTGACGTGGGAGAGACGTATTATGAGACCCACGAGTATGTAGTCTAGTATTTTAGAGACCGTTTCAGAGAGCATGGACCTCTCTGGACTTTTGATGTCCCGTTTAACGGGCAGGGCGAGCTGGATCTACAATGCCCTAACGGTGATGTAGTAGACCCTAATGCCATGATCGAGGAGAGTTCGAGTTTTGATAGTGAGCCCGTAGCGATAGAGGAGGATGTTGAGCTTGGTGTGGTGGATTTTGAGCCAGTAATTTTAGACCCGATCCCAGAGCTGATGGACATGGAGGATGAGCTGGAGCCAGACCCCGAGCTGGAGGACGAGCCGGAGGAGGATGATTTAGACAGAGAGTCCTCCAGATCTGATGCCGAGTGCGAGTCCATGGAGTCTGAGTCAGAGCTGTCCGAGGGTTCTTCTGACCAGTCCGGATTGGATCCAGAATGGGAGTCATAGAGTAGGTTTAGACCCTAGTTAGTGAGGCCGATGCTTTTTGACTAGAGCCCCACCGTAGTCTTAGTTTGACCCCCCAGGCCATGTACCCTTTTTGACCTTTGTGGCTGTTGACTATTTATATTGTTTGTATCTTTTGGTTGTATAAAGGGATATTGTAAATGTTTTCAATAATAATACAAAATGTTTATATTTCCAAGAGTGATTGTTTGATGTTATGCTACTCTTGGTCTCATATATGTTTGTACGGGTGTTTATTTATTGCTTCCACATGTGCAATGTTCTCTGTGTGGGTGTTGGGTCGGTGACCCATCCTGGGATGTCGCACTCAAATCGACCTAGGTTGGGATGCTCGCATGTCGTGGAGTTCGGGACGTGACACGTCACTCTAATCCTGAAAATGTTTAACAACAGGGGATGAGATAAATCTCAATAATTAGACAACCTAAAACCCACATAAGCCAATGTGTACCCATATGAGTCTAACATGCGATTTAACAACCAACACATTCAATTTCACACAAGCACACTTACCTTGCCTTAAATCAAGTGTCAACCTTGCATGTTAGCAAAATCACCACAATGCAATAATTACTCAAGCATCAAACTCATTTGTCAAAGTAGTACAAGTCAGCCACATTAGATAACCACAATAATCATGTACATTCACCCAATTCAATCAAACACAATTTGCATGTGTGGCCGAGCAATTTTCCACGACCCGCGTCAACACGCCTTAAGTCCAATCTCACAGCCCGCGTCAACACGATTTAGGTTAGCCCTTCGAGCAATCTAAGCTCCATCCCTCTCTGGACATTTCACACTTTCTCATGACCCACATAAACACGCCTCAGGTCAGCTTTCTGATCAATCCGGGCTCAGTCTCTCACTGGACATTTCATACTTTCTCCCGACCGGCGTAAACACGCCTCAGGTCAGCCCTCCGATTAATCCGAGCTTAGTCCCACGTAACCACATCTCAGGACATTCCTCATGCACATGCACCATAACACAATTCGCCACTTTAACATGTCGTACAGTTCACATTCAAATCACAAATTCACCACACTAACCAGCAAATCCAACACTCAAGTCGGCCCAATCAAACATTCATTTCACCCACAAACGCCATGACAATTTAGTCATCGTACTCACATAAATCAACCACAAATGATGCCACATAATCATCACAATTCAATCTACCAATTATCCACATTCATAAATTGATCCTAATTTAAGCTTAGCCACTAAACCGATACTAATCACATCCTAAACAAGTCTACATAATACCCATAATACTAGATAAGGTTTAGGAAGTCACTTACTAGGTTTTGGCCAGGGAAAAACCGGCACGGGCCCAAAATGGCCCTGGTGAACAGTAACGGGCTCAGCATGGACGAGGGCGCAGCGGGCAAAATGGCCGACTAGGCTTGGCACGGCACTTAGCCATGGCCTGGGACACTCGGCCAGGTGAGCGGGGCAAATGGCTAGGCACGGCGGGCGAGCGGCTGGGACGACTCGGGCACGACTAGGGGCAACGACCAGGCGAGCAGCCACGGCCTGGGCAAGTGGCCGACGAGCTGGGGCAGAGGTTGGACAACAATGACGGCGAGCAGTGGTGACGAGAGGATGACAGGCGGCGGCGAGCTGGCATGGTGACGCGACGGCGCGGACGGGAGGGGAAGGAAGGCTAGGGCGGTGGTGGCGAGAGAGAGGGGGAGCTAGGGGCTGAGGAGGTGAACCGACGGCAGTCTGGATGGCACGGTGGCGTCGTAGGCGGTGAGGTGAGCGACAGCAGCAGCGACGAGCTTGACGACAAGCTCGACCAGAATAGGAAGAGGCTGGGGAAGAGAGAAACAAGGGGAGGGGAGGTCGCGTGGCAGTTGGAGGTGACACTTTGGCGTTACGAGTGGCAGGGCGACGGAGGGAAGGTCGGTAGGCGGCTGGGCAACATCGACGAGCAGTGGTTGGTGCTGGGTAGCAAGGAAGAAGCAGAAGCAGTCGAGCAGAAGAGAGGAAGAAGAAGAAGAAGAGAAGAAGAAGAAAGAAGAAAAAAAAAAGAAAGAAAAGGAAGGGAGAGAGGGGAGTAGACGGGTCTGCATGGGGAAGAGGAGGGGGGTAGACCTGCGCAGGGGGGGAGGTGACCGGGGAAAGAAAGAGAGAGAGAGAGAGGACAAAAGTCAAATTTTGTCCTTGAGTGTGATCCAATGGCCACAATTCAATCTCACGAGCTTGATCCAACGGTCTCAAAAATCTCAATTCAAAATAAAAAAAAGACCAACATACATCAAATAAAACACATTACGAGGGATGTCTACTAGTCCAAATTTTCACCTGGTCCAAATTTCACTTTTCACTTATCCGGGCAATATTGACACTGGCCACAATAATATCGACGCCGTCCAATTAAATTCGACAAGAAACATCCAGGAAATTCCACACCAAAATTCAGACTCTAAATAACGACTAAATTCGATCGAGTGTGATTCTAGCGAAATCTCTAATTTTAAAAAAATAACCCAAGAGTGATCAGTTCCGGGCGAGATTTTATTATAAGCGCACTGACGAAATACACGTTTTATAAATCCAAAAAATGAGTCGAAATTTGGAATGTTACAAAAAAGAGAGTGCACAACAGAAAATCAAATCAGATTTTTCATATCAAATAACATAAAATATTTTCTAGCTCATTTTCAGGTTTCATCTAAACACTGGAAAATATTGTCATTTTCCTGAAAAATGACTTTTTGAAAAATATTTTCCAAAAATAAAATATTTTTCGCGAAATAAATAGAGCCTAAGTACAACATATAGAGAAATTATAATATTATTTGAATACATCTGCGAAATAGAATTTGGATAATCGAAATTGATGGATCTAATACGAGTCTAACATGACATTAGAAATCCAATTTAATATGTATATAAATTCATTGAATAATTTCAATGAGTCACACAACAATCTGCCCGGCACCCCACGCAATTGAATTACCTGTGTGTGATGAAATTTCTTATTATCTTTTATACGAGTCTGCACCTTTTTTTTTTTTTTCATAAATAAATAGCCCAAACTTTGTAATCCTCCTATACATGAGGTCATAAATTTTGCCAGCTGTTCAGCAATGGGAGAATACATAAACACAAAGTAAATGCAAGAAAGAGAAAACACGACGTAAGGTTTATCTTAGTTCGTGCTTAAATTGGGGCCACATCCAATAGAGATTCTATTATAAATAACACATTCCACATTTCTATTACAACTCTCAATTACAAGAGAAATATATTATATATAGATAATTATTTATGGTTCTAAACCCAAATTACCAATAAAATTCGGACCTAAATAAAGGGGGACTCCCGTGCCTTCTTATCGATGGGGAGTATGAATCACATCCCAACACACCCTGCCTTCATTTTCTTGTTTATCTTTTTTTGTAATCTACTTCATATGTTTGACCTATGTAGGTCCTTAAGTCAGAACAATTTACGTTCAGATGGTGGAATTTGAACAAATTACCTTAAGTTTTATAATTGAAAACACCCCAATGCCGCAACCAACTACTCAGATCTCCGACATTTATGTTGCCTTTGTCGTTCTTTTTTCATGATATACCGACAGCTTACTCTTTTGTACTTCTAATCGAATTTTTCTTGTTGATTCATCTTATTTGTTGTACTTTTTGTTTTTTATTAATAATTAATTCATGTTCAAGTTTACCCCGAATAACCTCTAGTTGATTACAGTAACCCAACTAAAGAGTATTACGTATAGAGATACAAAAAAGAGACATTCAAATGATATAATTCACACTAGGCTCATTCAAATTTAATCCTCCTTGTACGTCCAAGCTAATAACATGAGAAGGCATTAGACTTCATCCTGAAAAATGGGTTCAGTTATATCTAATCCATAAACTTTGAATTCCACTCTTTTGGATGATGCTCTATTTCATTTAAGTATATAGGGCACTACACTTTTCCGAGAAAATATTTTCCAAATACTACTCAATATCAAAAGTAACAATCATACATATTCACTCACCTTGTCAACTTGAGGGAAGAAAATACCTTTCGATATGTTCGTGCTAACTCCAAAATTATTTTTGACAAAGTACAAACACCAATTCATTTATTTAAATACTCAATTTGCATTTTTTTTTATATTTTTGCTGAAAAAAAAGTATTATGATGCTAATGTACTTTAAGCTGAGAATATATATGATTATGATAATTTCCTAAGTAATTTTTCTATTGTGTCAAATGCAGCGATAAATTATCGAGAAAGTGCATATATTTATTTTCTTATCTAATATATTATAGTTAAAATCATAACAAATAGAATGGTTGTTCCTGTGCTCGCCACGTGACACTTCATTTTGCCTCTGTGATTGTCAAGTAGCATGACATGTGGCATACTTTTGTCACTTGATCCATATTCGACCAATAAGATTTTAACTTAATGATTTGTTATCTGCTAGTTTTTATGTCATAGTCGATTTAAATTTAGAAAATGAATAAAGACCAATTATATGAATATTTTATCTGTTATTGAGTTTAAACTTGGAAAAAAGGATATATTAGAGAAAGAATTTTCAATTATCTACTATCTTCTAATTGCAATGTTCTATATATATTGAGCTTTACATGTTAGAAAATGGATAAATTAGAAAGAATGTTGAAGTTATCTCTTATTTGGTTTAAACTTGCAAAAAACGATAAATTAGAGAAAATATCTTAAGTTATACCCTTCAGTGACATGGCTTATTTTGAATGTAGTTTAATAATTATATTTATAGACAGTGAAATTTTTTAGTCAATTACAAAATTCTACATAAATATATTAGTGCTCCGCAGATCTTTTCGACTAGTGCAATTTTCCAATCAAATTAAAATATGTATTCATGTTTGAATAATTAAACTTGATCGTAGATATTGTTCAATCGGATGGGATAAATCAAATTAGTATTTATCCATATCAAATTCAAAATGGACTTGTTGCGACCTCCCTAAACTGGTCTAGCCACCTAGGAGGTTTGGCTAATAAATTACTAAGTTTAAACCTAGCTCGGACTCTCTTAAGTCCATACTAATTCACGACTTAGGTTCAAGTTATTAACATGCAAATTAATTTTATCTAAGAGTTGCCACTAATCAGTTTTTGATAGGTCGATTAGATACCAAAGTAAAGCGTGTTAGAATTCCTTTACTTTTACAAACCAGAGATTTAATGAGTTGAGGACTTGATTACACTAATTAACCAACTAGTGCTCTTTTGATACCTAAACTTGCTGAAGCACCACCTAACGTGCTCATACAATAGTCTTGCCAGTTGTGAAACCTAAAATTCTATCCCCAGCTAAGGGAAGCAATAACCAATATATGAAATGTCACGCCCTGAACCCTATGAGCTCATAACATCCCGCTTCGGTTGTTGAGAATGCGACGTCCCGAGACTCGTCGCTCACCCAATCGAATTACTAATGATTAAACGTATGCGGAAGCGAACTATAACACCCAACAACATTCAACAAACCGGATAGCAAAGGAACACCAATCATACGAACCAATAAAGCCACTTTTGTAATCACATAGCTAATCACAAAATATACAATTACAAGCCTTACTAGAGGCCACATTCGACGGATCATGCATAAGCAAAAAGGGTCGGGTGGTCAGTTAGCTTAACTTCTCTATCAAAAGAGGGTGCTTCAAAAAGATAGGGGCTAAACCTATCATCAATCCTCGTGGTACCCCGGAGGCATTCCCGGGTCAGACATAAATCAGGATCCCAATCACTAGGACCGGTGTCAGGATCAGTTACGGCCCCATCTGGAGGATCTATCTCCATGGGATCCCACTCCCCTACACCATTATCAGGGGGAACATTGAATCCTCGAAGTGGACCATGCAACTCATCTCCATCTTAATAAAACCACGCCAAAAAGGTGTGTGGCATCCAAAACGCAAAACCCTCCTCCACCCAAACCGTCGTGGCATGTCTAATGTAAACCCTATCCTCTCCTACTGGGTACTCCGTCAACAAGTAATTCACATCCATCGGTATGCCAAAACATTGCGGAGGACCATTCATGGTCGAGGATTTGAAATGGTTAGATTCAACAATAAGATAAAATCTCAATAAGTAAACTCCCTAAACCTCGCTTAGGCTAACGCGTACTTCCGAAGTATCTTAACATGCAATTCTGATATCCAACATGTCATGAACAACCACAGGCGCCCTTACCTCGCCTTGGCATATACATAAGCTCTGTACGTTAAAAACTCACGAGACATGGCAAAGGCAACCCCGAGCATACTCAATACCATCCATGGCACAAACGTGCATCACACAAATGATAATCTAGTCATACACAACATTTAACTCCAGCATAGCATTCCCCCATGCTTAACGCACTCGTAGTTGTCCTGATTATTAGTGGCCCCAAGGGCCACAACACAACCCGCTAATACACATCAGTTCGATGGTCTTTCGACATGACCGAGCATCGTCCCGCTTCGTCGGGCACTGCAATATCCCACGTTAAACGCATCAAGATGGCATTCCACAAGGAGCATTAGGTCTAGCCCCTATCGCGACTCGGCATTCGGACCCCCGTCGGGCATCTGATAAATCGGGTATCGTCCTACGTAAAACGCATCAAGACGGGTTCAATTCCCACATAAAACACATCAAGGAATTATATGACCACACGAGTACTCAAGCATTTCTGCCAATTCTTATCTATTTAATTAGCCAATGCCGAGCGTTTATAGCGTATAATCCTCTACTAATGAACATGTCATGAATGCATAAATTCCCAAGCATGAATAGCATGGCCTAGCCAATAATGAACCCAATCAAGCATCAATGTTCCAATTCGGTCATAGCACGTACCAAATCAACCAATTAATTGGCACATGACCAGCCAATAATTCAATTCAGTTTAACAGCTAAACAAATTATTGTCCGTCACTAATTTAACCCACATAATTGGCCATAAATGAAGCAAGCATAATCAGCCATTGAGAGCACCACATCAGCCACTACACCAACTACCATTCAGTCCAATCTTCGGTCACAAATCAGCCACCACTTGGTCCTCTAAACAGCCACAATTCGGTCACAACCCAGCCCCTAAATCAGTCCCTAAGTAGTCCGCTAACCAGCCAATTGCAACTTCTAATTCGGCTACTAAACAACCATTAATCACCACTAAATAGTTCCTAATCAACCCCTAAACACATCCATTAGTCACCCATTATCCTAACAAAGGATTAGGAAGTCACTTAATAGGAAAACCTAAGCAGAACCAAGCCAATGGAGCAGTCAACAGTCATGGCAAAGCAGCACGGCTCTAGCGACTCAGCGGCCATGATGGACGGCGGCAACGCACGGCGTGGACGGCGCTAGTGCTGGTTGCTCACGGTGAGGGGCGATAATGGACGGGGACAATGGCTGGTGGTCGAATAACAAGATGAGGGAGAGAGAGAGAGAGAGAGAGAGTGAATGGTGTTGGTGGCCGTTAGGGGGTCACAGCCACGAGCGGTGGCACTTATGGCAGCTCATGGTGAGACGGCGACGGTGGCGAGTGGTGGTGATGAATGGCGGCTAAGTTAGGGTGGCAAGATGATGGTGAACGGACAAGGATGAGGGAACAAGGTGGTGGTGGTGCACAGCAATAGCCGCGGGATGAACAGTGGCAAGTGGCTACCGAATGGCAGTGATGGGCGGTCAGTCAGCTTGGATGCGGCAGCTGGTGGCTAGAAGTAGTGGTGCTGGTCGGTGGTGGTGGAGCCAAAGGGAGAGGGAGAGAGAGAGAGAGAGAGTCTGGATCCAATTATGCATGAGAGAAAGAGAGACAAGAGAGAAGAGATGGGCTAACAACTATCTACCAACCCCACTCACACCAATCAAGGACCAAGATCAACTTACTCATCAAATCCAAGATCCAAAGGTCTAGGTTGAATCTTCCCTAACAAGATTGATAAATATCTAATGGTAATCTAGTAAATAAGAGAGGAGGAGAGGGGCAAAAGAGTCCAAAGTGTTAGGCCAAGAGGGAAGTGTTCCAAAGTCCATATTGCCCTTCCACACAACAAAGGAATTTAAATATCTCCGGGGTAAAATGGTCTTTTCCAACTCCCTATCCAAATTTCACTTTTCCAAAAATTTCTGAGCAAACTGACAATGGCTGAACCTAATGAAGCGACGTCTAATCGATTAGTCATGGAACTCTCAAAAGTTGGATACCCAAATCCAGATTCTAATCTATGACCAAAATCAATCAATCGCGATTTTAGTACATCTCAAGCTAATAGGTGGCTTTTAGGAGTTACACGTATTGACTCGTGGTTGATTCAATTATCAAGCCACGTTTTAAGTTTACTCAAACCATGGTGACCTCGGTTGTTATGTAATTGCGAGGGTCAATACTAGTTCCGAAGGACGTGATCGTTCCGAATAGGTTTAGGGTCATTCACAATTCATACAACGGTCAAACGAAATCAACTGCGATCCAATTGTATAATATTGGCGAATCATTCCATAACTATCATTGGATTGGTCTATAATAGCCTAAAACATTCCCTCGCCAATCCCTATAGTCAAAGTGTCAATCCTTGGTCAAGTTCTTAGGTTCATGTACTTAATTCCTAGCTAGCCTTTTCCTAACGGTTAGTCTTCTTAAGAGTGATCAATTCTGAGTGAGACTTAACTGAAAGTGCATCAATGGGATTTTCATTTCATAAATCCCGGATAGGGTCGAAATTCAAAATGTTACAGCTCTTCCTCCCTTACAAAAATTTCATCATCGAAATTTACAATAAACCCAACTACTCAAACAAATAGGGGTGTTAACGCCTCATGATTTCTTTACTTTCCCACATGGCTTCTTCGGTACCGTGATGCTGTTACGCTACTTTAACCAACGGGATCATTTTGTTTCGTAGGACATGTTCCTTTTTGTCTTCTATCCGTACTTGTCTCTCCATATACGACACTTTGTCGTCCACATCTATTTCTTCATAATTCAGCAAGAGGGTCGGATCCGGTTTGTACTTCCTCAGCATAGACACATAGAAGACATTGTGAACTTGAGACAAATTCGGCGGCAAGGCGAGTCGATAGGCTAGAGTTCCGATTCTTTCCAATATCTCAAACGGACCTATGTACCTTGGGCTTAACTTTTCTTTCTTGCCAAATCGAGACGTTTCTCGCATTGGTGACACCTTGAGGAAAACATGATCTCTCACTTGAAACTCCAAAGGCCTACGTCTCTGATCCGCATAACTTTTCTGGCGACTCTAGACGGTCTTAATTTTTTCTCGAATGACTTTAAGTGCCTCGACTGACTATTGTATCAATTCTAGATTTGTTATACTCCTTTCACCGACCTCATCCCAATACACTAGAGTTCTACAAGTTCTGCCATATAATGCTTCAAACGGTGCCATACGATACTCTGTTAATAACTATTATTGTAGGCGAACTCGACAAGATGTAACCTTTCTTCCCATCCTCCTTTGAATTCCACTACACAAGCTTGCAATATGTCCTCAAGTGTCTGAATCATCCTCTCAGACTAACCATCTGTTTGCGGATGATACGCTGTGCTATATTGTAGCTTCGTCCCCATAGCCGTATGAAGGCTTTTTCAAAAGGTGGCGGTAAACTTAGGATCTCGGTCCGATGTGATCCTAACTGGTACTCCATGAAGATGGACTATTTGTCGTATATACAACTCAGCATACCTATCCATTGCGAAATCTTTTCGCACTCCTAGAAAATGCGCTGACTTGGTTAACCTGTCATCTATAACCCAAATTGAATCATGACCTCTTTGAATCCTCGGCAAGCCCATGACGAAATCCATCATGATATGCTCCTATTTCTACTCTGGGATTTCCAACGGTCACAACAGTCCGCCAGGCTTACAATGCTGCTCTTTTACTTGTTGGCACGTTAAACACTTAGCTATGTGTTTCGCTACGCCTACTTTCGTTCCGCTCCACTAGTAATGTTGACGCAAGTTCTGATACATGTTGGTGTTGCTTGGACAGTGCCATAGTACTACGATGAGCTTCTACCAAAATTTCCTTCTTAAGTTCTGCGTCATTGGGCCCGCATAGTCGTCCACGAAACTTCAAGATCCCATCTACGGATACTTAAAAGTCGGATTTTCTCCTAGTTGCATCCATACTTAGAATCCTTTGGATTTCAGGGTCTGTAGATTGCAATGCCTTAATCATAGCCTGAATCTCCGATTCAATCCTTAAGGTAGCCAACAAACTTGAGTACCTCAAACTTGAATTCCGAGTCTCTTACTCCCTCGAGCATAGTCCATTCCTTAACCATCATATGCGCGATACTCGATTTCCAACTAAATGTATCCATTAACCAGCCAACTACAACTTCTAATTCAGCCACTAAACAACCATTAATCACCACTAAACAACTCCTAATCAACCCCTAAACACATCTATTAGTCACCCATTACCATAACCAAGGATTAGGAAGTCATTTACTAGGAAAACCTAAGCAAAACCATGCCAATGGAGCAGCCAACAGCCACAGCAAAGCGGTAGCGGCTTCGGTGACTCAACGGCAAAGCGGCGGCCACGGTGGACGGCGGCAACACACGGCGTGGACGGCGAGAGCGTTGGTCGCTCACTGTGAGGGGCAATGATGGACAGGGATGGTGGCTGGTGGTCAAATAACAAGGTGAGAGAGAGAGAGAGAGAGTGAATGGCGTTGGTAGCCGTGAGGGGGTTATGGCCACGAACGGCAGCGCTCACGATGAGACAGCGACGGTGGCAAGTGGTGGTGACAAACGATGGTTGAATCAGGGGTGGCGAGATGATGGTGAACGGATAAGGATGACGGAACAAGGTGGTGGTGGTGAGCAGCAATAGCCACAGGATGAACAACGGCAAGCGGCTACTAGACAACTTGGATGTGACAGCTAGTGGCGAGACGTGGTGGTGTTGGTCGGTGGTGGTAGAGTCGAAGGAGGAGGGAGGGAGAGGGAGAGAGTCTTGATCTAATTATGCATGAGAGAGAGAGAGAGAAGACAAAAGAGATTAACTTAACAACTATCTACCAACCCCATTCACACTAATGCGGGGCCAAGATTAACTTACTCAACAAATCCAAGATCCAAAGGTCTAGGTTGAATATTTCCTAACACGATTGAGAAATATCTAGTGGCAATCTAGTAAATAAGAGAGAAGGAGAGGGATAAAAGAGTCCAAAGTGTTCGGCCAAGAGGGGAGTGTCCTAAAGTCCATATAGCCCTTCCACACAACAAAGGAATTTAAATATCTCCGGGGTAAAATGGTCTTTTCCAACTCTCGATCCAAATTTCACTTTTCCGAAAATTTCTAAGCAAACTAACAATGGCTGAACCTAATGAAGCGACGTCCAATCGATTAGTTGGGAACTCTCAAAAGTTTGATACCCAAATCCGGATTCTAATCCGTAGCAAAAATCAATCAATCGCGACTTTAATGCATCTCAAACTAACGGGTGGCTTTTAGGAGTTATATGTATTGACCCGTGGTTGATTCAATTATCAAACCATGTTTTAAGTTTACTCAAACCATGGCGACCTTGGTTGTCATGTAATTGCGAGGGTCAATCACTAGTTTTGAAGGACACGATCGTTCGAAATAGGTTTGGGTCATTCGCAATTCATACAACGGTCAAGCGGAATCACCTGCGATCTAATTGTATAACATTGGCGAGTCGCTCCATAATCATCCTTAGATCAGTCTATAATGACCCAAAATATTCCATCGTCAATCATTATGGTCGAAGTGTCAATTCCTAGTCAAGTTCTTAGGTTCACGTACTTAATTCCCAGCTAGCTTTTCTCTAACGGTTAGTCTTCTCAAGAGTGATCAATTCCGAGTTAAACTTAATTGAAAGTGCATCGATGGGATTTTCATTTCATAAATCCCGAATAGGGTCAAAATTCAAAATGTCACATGAAAAGTACGCAATCAAGTAATAATAAAAATGGAAATGCACAAACAACAGCCTAACATTTGTCTCTAAGAACATTCAAAACCCTATGGTGAAGCCCTGAGGGTTTGTTCAGTTAGAGCACAAATTTTATTGAAGATTTTCAAACATTTTTAAGAAAAGCTACACAAAATTTACTTTCTAAGCTTTTCCCTAATTTTAGAAAAAATAATTTTTTTGATTTTTTAAATTTTTAATTTTTTTTATATTAAGAATAATATTATATAACAATGAAAGGACCTGGACCGAATCTCCGGATACAACCCGAGTCACCAGGCCCTTAGCCAGACTAGGCCTGGTATGCAAAATGCATACAATTCCTTACAAAATAATGGGATATGTTTACTAGAAGTCCAAAAACTTGTCGCAAAAGTACAGTTGAATCCCAAACTTACAAAAAGTACAATCAAGTTTTAAAACTTGTCAAATTAATTCAAATAAGTCCTAAAGTTAACACCGTCAATTTTTCTAACGGAAAATATTGATGTGGCATTTTTAAATGAATTTCTCTCTCCTACGTGGCATTTTTAATTAATTTTTATTCAAATCTTATATAAATTAAATTAATAAACTAAAAAAAGCCTAAATTTTACTTTAAAAAAGAAAACTGAAAAAAAAATTTCCAAGGCTGCATGTGGAAGTTGTGGCCCTGCCCATTGTAGGAGGGGGCTGACGGAGGTCGCCGGGGGGCCAGCTGACGTCGTCGGCCCTGGGCAAGGGTGGCCGACCCCGGCAGCCCTGGGCGAGGCTTCGCTGACCTAGTCAAGGGCCGATGACCCTCGCTAGGCTAGAGCGAGGGCGGCCAGATTTGGGTGACATCGGTAGTCGACCAGGCCTAGCGATGGTCACCAGCTAAGCGAAGGCCAAGCATCACCCATATATGGGTGCCCTTAACCCAGATCTGGGTGAGCCTCGCTAGGCCTATATGAGGGCCGGCAATGCCTCGCCCAACCCTTGCGAGGGTCGTCGGCCTTCGCAAGGTGCTAGCGAGGCCCGGCTACCCTCGCCCAAGGCCAACCACCTTCGCTAGCCCTCCTCTAGCAAAGCTCCTTCTCCCTTTTTTCTTTTAGTTTAGTTTAGTTTTTTTTTGTTTTTAAATTTAATTTAAATAATATTTGAATAAAAATTAATTAAAAATGTCACGTAGGAGAGAGAAATTCATTTAAAAATACCAAGTCAGCATTTTTCGTTAGATAAATTGACGGTGTTAACTTTAGGACTTGTTTAAACCAATTTGATAAGTTTTAGGACTTGTTTGCATTTTTTGTAAGTTTTATGACTCAATTGCACTTTTGCGATCAATTTTAAGATTTCTAGTGAACATATCCTATTATTTTGTAAGGAATTGTAAGGTTAAACATAGTGTGAGTTATTGGGTGTAATTAAGGGCTGGGAAACACTAAGAGTGTTGGAGAGACTCAAGTATAGTTATAATCTTCGTTGTATTACTTGATTAATAGTGGAATCTGTGCTGCTTTTCCTGTAAATGTAGGTCACACCAATTGAACAACTTAAATCTAGTTTTCAATTTATTTTCTTGTTCTATTTACCTTATTGTTCAATCACTTGTTTTTACAACAATCGGTATTAGAGACAGGCTTGGCTAAATTGAAACAAATATGGCAATAGAAGAGAAAAAAGTGAAAATCAACAGATTTGATGGGAATGATTTTGATTTTTGGAAGATGTAAATTGATGATTATTTGTACTAGAGGAATCTGCACTTAACCCTATCAGGAAGGAAACAAGAGTCGATGAAGTAAGCTAATTGGGAATTGCTAGATAGATAAGCGTTAGATGTTATTCAATTGACGTTGGCTTGTAATGACGTGCTTAACATCGTGAAAGAGAAGATTACCGCGGATTTGATGAAAGCCTTGTTAGAAATGTTTGAGACAATTAATAAGGTCTAATTAATGCGACGTTTGTTTAACTTAAAGATAGGCAAATGTATGTCGGTTGCTGATCATATCAATGAATTCAACGTGGTTATTATTTAATCTAATTTAGTTGAGATTGCCTTTAATGATGAGGTATGAGTTTTGATATTATTATCCTTGTTGCCCGATAGTTGGAATACTTCTATTATTGTTTTTAGTAATTCCTTTTTATCAACAAGCTTAACGTTTAATGGGGTTTAATTTCAAGTGAGGACATTTGTAGAAGAGAATTTAATGAACATGTGTTTGTTGCTTTAGTAAATGAAGGTAGAGGAAGAACTAGTACCTGTGTTAGTGGGAGTAGTGCAAATCTGAATAGACATGGTTAGTCTAAAACTAGGGGTGCTGTATGTTGGAGTTGTGGCAAGATAGGGCATTTTAGAAGAGATTGCCTTAATTCGACAAACAAGAAGGGAGTAGAAAGGGTTGAGTCTATTGTTGATATTGCTGCAATAGCTTATAGTAATCTAGATGGTGTTGACTATGTGTTATCTGTCACCAAGGATTCGTTGTTTGACATATAGATTATGGATTCTAGTTGTTTGTATCACGCTACACAAATTAAGAATTGGTTTACCGCTTATTAGGGCATGAAGAGTAGTAAAGTGCAGTTAGGGAACAACGTTGAATGCAATATTTTGGGTGTTAGCAGTGTTAGAATCATAATATATGATGGTATCGTGAGGATATTGACGGGAGTGAGGTATGTTTCAAATTAAAGAAGAACCTGATATCCTTGAGTGCCTTGGATTCCGCTAAGTGTCAATATACTTCATAATGTGGAGTTTTGAAAGTTGTTTGAGGTGCCCTAATGATAAATGAGAGGAATCGAGTATAGTGGCCTCCACAAGCTTTCAAGTGAAAAATGAATTTTGCTATGGAGACATCGAACGCATTAATTCGAGAGTTTGAATTATGACATATGCATTTAGAACACATTAGCAAAGACACTTGACGATTTTGAGTGAAAGGAATCTATTGTGTGGTTATATGCTGTGAAATTGAATGTATGCAAGTGTTGTGATTTAGGCAGATGGTGGAAACTGTAGTTCAACATGAATGTTAGAGAAACCACGGAGATTGCGGTGTTGATTCGCTTGGATTTTTGTAGGCTATTACAATTTCCTTTGAGGAAGAGTGTTAGATTTATACTAACAATTGTGGATGACTACTTGAGGAACAACTAGCTATTTGCGCTGAGGTAAAAGTTTAGTGCTATTGTCAAGATTCGGCAATTGAGAGCTTTAATAAAAAGAAAGAAAGTGGTAAGATGATCAAGCTTGTACGGACTTGTTCCCGCTCACTATGAACCTAGAGAGGGGGGAGGGGTAAATAAGGTTTTTTAATAGTCTGATAGCTCTTGACACCTAATTTTTAGCTCATTTTTTTAAATTTTTCAAAAATTTCAAAATTAGGTCTAAGAATCTTGGCCAAGCCTAGAAACCTATTTCTAAACCAAAAAAATAATTTTTTAGCATTTATCTGTATTTTTATTTAATTTTTTTAGTCCAAATAGGTGAGAAAATCAAGAAAAATAGCAAATGGAATCAGAAAATTCCATAAAAATAGTCATTAGTCCTATTTTAAATCTAATTTCATGAATACATCATCAATTTTGAAAAATCTCAATCGGGCATATGTTTTTCCCAAAATTGGTTAAAATTAAATCCAAATTGAACAAAAAATGCAATTAAATTTTTTCCAGTCATTTTTAAGTCATAGTGTCTTCATGACAAATGATTCTAGGACCTTGAATTGCATAATGATATATCCAATTGCACTATTTGGCATAAAAATAAAAAATCTCCAAAATTAGATTGAAAATTAAGAATTTGGGAATTGTGCCCAATATGAAATTGTTGAAATGTGAGACCATCATTTCTAGGGTTAATCAGATATGGATAATTCAATTTTAGTATCATTTTTTCCTAATCAGGTCATTAGGACATCAAATTGAACAAAACCCTATTAATCCGAATACAAAAATGAGAAAATCTTGGGCACAATTATAATTAAAATTGGGAAAAATTATATATTTGGGTTCGTCATATGATGGGGAGTTCAATTTTGGGATTAATTTTGAAAAAATCAGTTGAAATTGAGCTCAATTTGAATTTTTGGTCAAAATCGGGCCTGCCGGGTCGATCAGGTCAACTCGACCCGACCCGATGACTCGTCTTCTTCACCAGACTTGCTCAAAGTGGAATAAAACCCAGAAAAACTGAATCAAATCAATGATCAAATTAGCACGTTTCAATTGGTTTGGCCAGCTGGAAAATATTCAGCTGGCACCAGTTAACCGATCGGAAGTCGGTGGAACGAACTTTGGGCGGGAAAAAACCGATCAACAAAAAGAGAAAAATGAATCCGAGAGGAGGAGAACCTATTCGATGAATTGCTGAAGAGAGAGAGAGAGAACCAGAGAGGAAAAAAAGCTTGAAATCTAGAGAGAGAGTAGAGAGTTAAGGTCTCCTGATCGAGTGTCTGGCGTCGACGAACGGAACGGCGCTGGCAAATCGATCGTTCAAGGAAGTCCTCCTCCTCTAGTGATTAGTAAAGAACTGATCATGAAGCCCTAAAGATCAAGTTTTCTCGGTGAGTCCAGAAGCTTTCCAGTGAAGTGGAAACCACAGATCGATAGTTTAGGTGTCAAAGGAAAGTTCTACAATCGTGGACTAGCTCAAAAACACTATCGGAGCATCAAACAAAGCAGGTAAAGATTGTTCATCACCTCAGTTTTCACCAATTTCCAAAAATATGCTTTTGATTTGTTTGTGCATTTTTGGTTGAAATTTTGTCATGCTAATTGTTTGAAGTATGTTCTGATCATTTTTCGTGTTGATTGATTGCATTTAAGGCATAAAAAACGCATAAAACCGAGTTGGGCACCCCTATGAACTACCTCGCCAGAATTCAAGTACTCTCGCCGGAGCATCGCCGTGCCTATAGGTTATTCAAGTTAGCTTCTCTCAACCCTATTTGATGTTATGATAGCCATTAGACTCGACATAGACGGCTAAGGCGATTAGGATCAAAATTTGTATTTTGGAAAATCCATGCTTGAACAGTTTACAAACTAGGTTGTTTAGATTGATTTTTCGCCGGTCGGCGAACATCCAACGGTGAAACTATAGACTAAGGTTGATAAATGACAATACAAAGAAGACATAGAATCAAAAATTGAACCAAATGGTCATCGGAAGGTCGCTGGAGAAAGGTTTGAAATGGTAGTCTCGAAAACTTAGGACTAAGGTTCATGCACATGATGTGTTCGGCGAAATGCCAAAGAGAGAATCAACTGGAATGGCGTCGTTTTGGTGCTGTTTCTCGCCAGGAGAGTTGATCGGCGTTGACGTTGGCGACACCTAGTTCGGCTTGACCGAATTGGGTTGGATCAGGCTGGTTCGGTTCATTTCCCCTGCGGGAAATTTTAAAAAATAAAGAATAAAAAATAAAACAAAAAATAAAAAAATCAATCAAATCAAAAATTAGAAAAATATAAATTTTTTTGGAAAATCAAGAAAATTCATAAAAAAACAAAAAAATTCAGAAAATTCAGAAAATTAAAAAAAAAATTAAGAAAATTCTGAAAAAATTAAAAAAATAAAAAATTGAAAAATCGGAAAATTCATAAAAAATTTTTGGAAAATCATAAAAAAATCAACTCTTAGTTTTAAAAAAAATCAACAAAAAAAAATCAAAAATTTTGAAAATTCATAGAATGGTCCAAAAACATCGTGGCCAATCACAAAAAGTGAAATTTGAATTTTCGGAAGTGCCCAAGTGGCATTTTTAGAAAATTCCAAATTCAGGGGTTATAACCCCTAAAACCCTAAAAATGTGTAAATCATGAAATGAACAAGCTTTTAGAGCTCCATTAGGGTTTATGTGTTTTGATTGATTTTCAATTTTAGAGACCACTTAGGATTGATTGACTTGGCTGACTTTGATTGTGCATTTAATACTTGTTTGGTCTTTCCTGCAATTAGAACGGATACGAATAATGGGTAAGCCTCGGAAATTCGCATGACATGTTAAACACATATTGTCCTTAGGCACCGAAAGGGCGTTGGGGATCTCGATTCAGGATCAATAACGTAACCAAGTTTCCGAACTCAGAATCTCTTGTTTGTAGAATTGTAGTATTTCTTCTGTACCTCGATTAGGTTTCTAGTCTACCTACCAATAATGACTAGTGGCGACTCCAAAATCACAAACCTAGGTTAAATAAGAAATTACCTTCCACTATCACGTAAGGTATGGTCTGGAAGAGACCCTTACACGAAAATACCTCCTTAGCGCGCAAATCCCGAAAGCCCCCCAAAAGCGCAGCACAACAATAGCTTTTGTGAAAAGTAACGACGAACAATCGGAAATCAACTGAAGTAGATAGTATCATATGCATGTGATGCTATAAGGAAGATATGGATGAAACAAACAGATAAAATACAAAGCACAACAAATTATAGTGGTTTGGCTTTGTCCCCAAATCTACGTCTACTCTCTAAACTAATAGTCACGATATGGGCTAGAATCTACTAGAAATCTCCAAGACAAGTTATAATCAACAAGTATTGATCCTATTAAACAATAGATTATGCTATCAGGACCCAAGTACTATTATCACCCTTGCATACTTGATCTTATCATGATTACAAAGCAACAAAAATACTACAATGAACAACAATGAGCAGTATTAGCTTTTTCTATTTTTACTCCAATCCTTTGGGCTTCATTGATCCGCATTTATATAGACATCTTCGATCTTCCTGTTGGAGATGGTCACGAGGAGTAAAGAGCTATTAAAATTAGGTAGGAGTTGTCTGATAATAGGATTGTCCATACAACCTTTTCCCTCAAACATCAGCAAGGTTTCCTAAAATGGAGTCTGCTGGATTTGTCACATTGCTAGGTACTTTGACAATCTGACCAAATAGATGTCCTCGGTTCTCTAATGATTTCTGGTTCTCCTGCTATGGTTCTTGTAGCCAATAGCTACAATTGTTGGTATATATCGATCATCTTCAAATGAATGATTTTGCATCACCAATGACTCGGTATCGACACCATCCGTTGCTCATAATTAGCACGTGCACATTGTTAGCAGTCAGTTGATGTTGTCTATGATTTAACTATATGAAATGACTTGCAATTCAACTTCCGGTGATACCAGAGCATATCAGCTTCCAAAGACTTTGTGTTGATGATAGATCGACCACGGTCCTTCCAAGTCCTCATGAGCATATATCATTATATCTAACTTGTTCACTTCGTGTCAAGATCTTCATCCTTCCAATCAATTTTCGGTGAGCTCTTTAACTATCATGGATATCATCACAGTCTTTTATATATCACCACGAACTTTTGCATTTATCATACTAGACATTATTGTTTAATACATCTCGAATTTGAGCCCAAAAAAGAAACTTTCATAATTCAATAGTTTTCTAGTTGGAGTTGGTTTCCTAATTGAGAGTTTTTCTAGTATGAATAGGTTTCCTATTTTGGATCCAATTCATGTATATTCATAAGAAGTTTGACTTCTTGTGAAGACCATCCAAGAGGCGACCTATGGTGAATTGCACCCTAAAGTAATTTGTGAGTGTTGAAATCAATATAAAATCTTGTGAGTAAGATTTATGAATTCCTTTGTAAGATTGATAGATTATCTTGTGAGGAATTATGGAGCTAAATATTATGTAAGGTTATTAGGCATAATTGGGGCCTTGAAAATATTGAGAGTATATTAGTGACTTCAAAGTGGTTGTAATATTCATTGTATCGCTTGATGTATAGTAGAATTTTATACTGCTCTTTCCGTGGATGTAGGTCACATAGACCGAACCACGTAAGTATGGTATTTGATTTATTTTTCTGTTCTATTTATTTTACTGTTCAATTGTTTATTTTTGCAATAATTAGTATTAGAATTAGGCTTGGATGAGTTGAAGCAAATCGATGGTGATTAAAGAAAGAAAAGTAAAAATTGATAGATTTGATGGGAAGGATTTTGGATTCTGAAAAATGCAAATTGAAGATAATTTATATCAAAGGAATTTGCACTTATTCCTATCTAGAAAGAAACCAGAGTCAATGAAGCAAGCTGACTGAGAATTGCTGAATAGACAAGTGTTGGGTGTTATTTTGCTGACATTGGCTCGAAACGTCACGTTTAATATCATGAAAGAGAAGACTACTGTGGGACTAATGAAGGTCTTATCAAACATGTATGAGAAGCCCTCTACTATCAACAAGGTCTAATTGATGTGACGTTTATATAACTTAAAATGGGCAAATGTGCGTCAGTTGCTGATTATATCAATGAATTCAATATGATTGTTAGTCAATTAACTTCAGTTCAGATTAACTTTGATGATGAGGTACTTGCTTTAATTTTACTATCCCCATTACTTGATAGTTGGAATACAGTTACTACTATTAGTGATTCTTCTCAGTCAACAAGTTTGATGTTTGATGGGGTTCGCAATATAATTCTGAGTGAGGACATATGTACAAGAGAATCTGGTGAACCTAATTCCACTTGTTAATGCCTGAATTTTCGCCAACAGGTCTAAAAGGGTAAAAAATCAAGACTTAGGAATCCTAATCACGATGAGACCCGTTTCTCGACCAAAAAATATAATTTAAATGTCATTAGAGTCCCATGAGTAAATAGAGATTAAGAACATTCAATTTCATCCTTACATGCATAGTCATGCTTTTATAAAAACAATTGAGGTTAACTTTTTGGTTAAACCGAAGATTTTGGGGCTTTTAAAAAATTTCAAACTTATTGGTTTGATTCCTTTTTCAGACATTTGATTTAGGGACCATGACAATTGAAGATTTCAAGCTTAAATTCGATGATCCTTGACAAGGATGGGATGGCCAACGTTCGAACACAAGTTTAGGGCTATAGTTGACTTTTCACAATGAAGTCAAAGAGCACAATTAAATACCATTATGCTAAATTAATCCAATTTCAATATCAATTTGGGCTCAATTAAGACAATTCAAGTAAATCAGCACAAAACGATGAATAGGGATTGATGGGGTTGGGCCATGTCAACTTAGTTGACCCGACCCGATTAGGCCCAATGGGATGGAGCCCAATGCGGCCCAATGGGCCGAACAAATGAAGATGACCAAGTTTAAGGAGTAATTCAAAGAAAACAAAGACAATTGACAAGTCTCGGGTCAATCTGATTTGACCAAGGTTGACCCAAGTCAACCCAAAAGTTAACAAATTCCAGCCCATAGACCACACTGCCGGCCCCCTCTCCCTAATTACAAAAATGTGATTTTCTCTCAATTACCGAAATTAAATTTTATGTCATCAATCCTTAAGAACATCAATCTTAACCCCATCCATTTCCCCTCAAATCAAGACCTTAGGAAATGCCGTGTTACCTATCCATGATCCATGTGACTTTAAATCGTATTATTTCTTATTCATTAAAGAACTTCAACCATAGGATCATAAGGTGAGTTGTAGGGCCAGGATTAGTTCCAAATTTGATTTTTCCCTCCAAAATTTCCCTCATAATCACTAGCTCCAAATTTTCTCTCATAATTCAGCCATTCTTATAAAAAAAAACTTTCAGAAAAAAACTCTCTAGAAAGAACACAAAGAAAGCGCTCTCTCACTCTTTCCCTCTCAGCGTCCGTTTTCTTTCGTTGGATTCCGCCCTTGCTAGCCTTATTCTAGAGCCATTCCCTCAAGTTTGACTTGCGACTAGCCTCTCCAGTGAGTTCTCAAGTCAGTCATGGTGGTTGACCGAGGTTGCCATCACCGGAAGCCTCTCAATTTGGCCTATTCCTTTTGTTGCTCGCCGGTGAACCTAATCAAAGGTAGGAGCTCAAGTACTTGTATCAATTCCAAAGGATTGTCCTAGGATACTTAGATTGATCATAGTATACTACTGAAGTAATATCTTCAATCTATGATCAATCCTAAGGTAGGATATGATGGAATTCGATGAAATTAACATGGAATTGCTTATAGACTTAGTACTGTTCAATAAAATTGCAACTTAAATAAAGTACTTGCTCTATCGACTGGCTTTGGTAAGGAAGTTTGCGAAATGGCAAATCTTGATTTAAAAGTTTGATGTGCAGAACTTGCCCCAAAAGTCAATAAAAGGCCGTGCCATTGCGAACATTTTCGCAGAGAACCCCGTGGAGGCGTGTGATGATGATTCCCCCGACGATCACATCTTATATATGGAAGAGGATACATTGACCATGATCTTTGATGGTGCAGTGAATTTATTTGGTTTTGTCACTGGGAGAGTTCTAATTTCCTCGGATAAACAACACTATTTCTGTAATATTTGAAAAAAAAAAAAAGTCAACAAGTCAAAAAGTAGAAAAACCAGCTACAGTGGAATTTCAGCCTATTTAGCCGAGAGCTCCTTCGGCAGAAATCAAAAAGGGAGAAAGGAAAAGAAAGAGAGGAAGAGAGAAGGAAGAAGAAGAAGGAAAAGGAGGTTTTTGCGCTGCGCGAACCTCGTCTAGCCGATCCGACTTCATATCGCAACGCTCGGTAAGCACTCGCGCCCCTCGTTCGTCTGATCGGAGAAGTTTTCCGATTTAGGGTTTAAATTCGGAATTTTGGGAAATTCGAACCGCAAAGTCTGATTTTTTTAGTTGTTGAGATGCGTATTTTTATAGAATTGATAGTTTAGGGTGTCGTGGAATTTTACGGATCTTGATTTGGACCTACGGTTTGCCCAATATGAATTTTTGAAGTTGGCCGCACAAGGTGAACAGTGCGTGACCAGCGGGCTTTAGGCTGATTTTCATCGGTTTTCGGCTCAATTTTGGGATGGCTAAGTTAGGGCTTTTGTAATACTCGGAACGGGCTTTCTTTTGACTATAAGTTTGCTAGGATCGGAGTTCGATAGAGAAAATTATGGCGCGATCAAGTTTTGTATTCAATTTTCACAGACGATTTGGATAATCGCTTTGGAGGAGTGATTTGTGAGAGCGTTTGAGTCGTTTTGGTTAGCGTCTAAGCTTGGTTTAGCCGAGTCATTAGTGAATATGGTGTTTTACTTGGTTTTGATATTGATTCTCGTTCAATTGATAGGATTACGAGATTATCGAGGCGTTTAGCCACGTTATTTGATTTTGGGGCATTCCAGGTGAGTGGTACTATCTCTTCTTTGAGTTTGTAAACTCATATTTCGAAAACGATATAAATAAGATATGTTATGAGTTAAATAGTATTGTTATTGCATAAAAGCTCGGATCGGGCATTTACTACCCTGTTGATTATTTGAAATGGTATGGTAAAGCATTTCTGGAAATGACTTATATATCGATTACTGTGAAATGATTTGAGAATCGTTTTTGGAAATGTATTGTGAAATGATACATGTGTATTGTGTTATGAACTAGTTTATGAAATGAGTTCAAAAATGATTCAAGAAATGCTCTACGAAACGTATTTATGGCGGATGAGCCGTGTTGCAAGAAAGTTATTTGTTTGGTTTGTGAAATGTATTTTGGAGTGGATTTATGATATTGGATGATATTGATTATGGATTATGAGATTTATTATGGATTTGGTATTGTGGATTATTGGAGGATGTATGTTTTGTGCTCAATATAGTTGTGAGCCCATTGAGGGGCTTTGGGGTATGCATACCGAGTTTAGGATATCATTCTGGGCCAAGCCACCGGTTTTGTAAGTGAAGACCTTGCTAAGGGGGGAATCTTAGTAGCCTTGTTACAAGACTTTGTGTCGTAACCATGGTTAGATATTGAGTAATAGATTGGCCGATGGAATGGACCATCGATGTGATATGATATGAGATTGGCTAATGGAATGGACCATCGGCATGTGCTTTTGATGAGATTCATTAATGGAATAGACCATTAATGTGTGATTTGAGATTAGTTAATGGAATTGACCATTGACGTGGTTTTTAATAGAGATTTATCAATGGACTTGACCATTGATGTTTAAAGATGATTTAAATGAGTATTTTTTGAATTGTATTAAACTTGTTGAAATGAAATAACTCTTATGTGACTCGATATATATTTTATATCTTGAGTTTGGCTCTTAAAATTCTAATATGACTTTATGTATTCATGCATAGTGATAGCTCGATCTGCTTAGAAGAGATACACACTGTTTACTGAGTTGTCGTTGCTCACCCCCCTCTTTTTCCAATCTTTCAGATTCTTTGTTTAGCAACCTATAAAACGAGAGCGATGTCATGAGGACTTTTGGGTGATTTGAGGCTGCGTATTTCAAGTGGAAAGACGGCCGTGTCATCCCCCATCTTGGTAGATTTCGGGGTGTAACATTTGTTGGTATCAAAGCTTAGGACATGATTTTTGGGGTATAGAGTCTATGGGACGTTGTGAGGTTGTACGTTAGGGTGTGTGTTTCTTTTAAGGTCTAGGTGATAATTGGTTCTTATTTAGAGAAGTATGCTTCACCTTATAAGAGATAAGAAAAGCAAGCGAGTTGCTACCTTTGATATCAGAAATGTATCTTAAGATTCTTGAGGAGCAGTTTTGACAAGGAGATAAAAAGAGTCATTTTGATCTAAGTCTTATTCTCAGGGAGTAGAGCAAGCTAGATAAGAACTATGTTGCGAAAGATATCAAATTTGAGGTCGAAGTGTGTGCCATGATGCTTAAGAGTATGGAAGACCTTGTGGATGTTATGAAATTCACTATGGCTCGAATAGTCATAATGTGGCGATTAAGTAAAGCTTTGGTATATTGAAGGTGACACGGGATGGTGTTACTGTGACAAGGTGCTAAGTTCAACGACAGAAGTAGAAATATTGAGCTAGTCTTATAATGCAAGTGAAGGAGAGCTAGAACCAAATGCAGCTGGTAAACTTGGATTGGCTTCCGCAGTTGAAAATAGAGGAAGCCCTTAAAAGGTTGCTAAGTTGGAGTTTGATCATATGAAAGTTGGAGAGAGTAAAGGTGGACCTGAGGTTGCTAAGAAGTCAGGAAGTCACTTTGAGAAGAAGGAAATGAGTGTCCTGGAGCAAGCTCAATTGAGGAGACGAGGGAACACATAGACGAGGCCTTTCCAAATCATTGAAAGACTTCAAGTTTGGTGACATTACTACCGAATTCAAGGAGGGAACTCTGGATTCTTCCTTCCTCCGACGTTTGCACTGGTTTTTATGCACTTCGGCTTTCAAGTTTTTGAGGATATGGATTTAAGGAGTTTGTTAGTTTCTCAGATATGGAGTAAGGTTGAAAATTGGTAGATATTAAGATATTGAGTATAGGAATTGCTTACTAGCACTTGGATACATTATCTGAAGTTTTTCTTCATGGCAAATGGTTAGAGTGATGAGGAAGCTGTTTATTGGAGAACATGGGAAATTTTAATATAACAAAAAGATACGAGTTGCACTTTTTGTTCAGAAAGCAGCTTTACCGTTCATTGATGCTGGCGGCCTGCTGGAATGCAAGCTCTTTGATGAAATTAGGGAAGCGGGCTTTGGTATTGAACTAGAAGAACTCGCATCTATTGTACAAAGGCATGATATAAAGCGCTTGAAACTTCTTGGTAGAGTTAAAGAGAACGCAAGTAAAGTTTCGGTTTCTCTTGATGAAGGCATTTGAATAGAGAAACCATTCTTAAAATCTTCAATATTTGTCAGGCAAAGAGAGTCACAGAGAAACCTGCAAGATTATTTCTAACTGTTGTCTACGAAGCCGTGCAAGATCTAACACTCGTTATTTTTATGGTTAGTGTAGTGGTTTCTATAGGTGATGAGATAGGTGTAGAGGGATGGCCAAAGGAAATGTATGATGGACTCGAAATATTACTTAGTATATTCCTGGTAGTCATGGTAATAGTAATTTGCGACTATAAGCAGTCCTTGCAACTTAGAGATTTGGATCGAGAGGAAAAGAAAATATTTGTTTAGGTTACAAATGATGGGAAAAGATGAAATGTGTCAATTTGTCACCTGATTGTTGATGATATTGTTCATATATCCATTGGGGCATAGTTCAAACATATGATCTTTTATAGCGGGATACATCCTTCTAATTGACGAGTCAAGTTTGTCAAGTGAGAGCGAGCCGGTCAATATTTATAAGGAGATGTCTCTTATTCTTTATGGAACTAAAGTGAAAGATGGGTTGGGAAAATGTTTGTGATAATGGTTGGTGTGAGGATTGAGTAGGGAAAATTGATAGAAACATTGGGTGAGGGTGGAAATAATAAGACACCTCTACAGGTGAAGCAAAATGGGTCGCCACAATTATTGGTAAGATTGGCTTGGTTTTTGCGGTGCTCACCTTTGTGGTGCTGACGGTACGATTCTTGGTGGATAAAACATTAAAGAATGAATTCACTAGTTGGTCTTCTACAGATACTTTGTCACTTGTTGATCTTTTGATATTGCGATTACTATATTGGTGGTCACTATACCGGAAGAATTGCCTTTGGCAGCGATATTAAGTCTTATGAAGAAGCTAATGAATGACATAGCATTTGTGGGACGCCTCTCAACCTATGAGATAATGGGTTCTACTAGTTGCATACATACTAATAGGACTGGAACATTAACATAAACCACATGGTTGTTGATAAGATATGGTTAACTGATAAAGCTACAGTTATGAAGGGAGTTAAGGGTAAATATATCTTGAAATAAGAAACATACGAAGAAATTTTGGCCATCTATTTGCAGGCAATGATTCTAAATACAAATTCCAAAGTTGGCAAGGATAAAGATGGTAAGCAATCAATTTTGAGAACACTAATGGAATCAACACTTTTGGAGTTTGTATTATTTTTGGGTGGTGATTTTGCGGCTCATTACTAGAAGAATCCCTCAAGGTAAAGCTTTTTAGTTCAGGAAGGGAGAAAATGTCCCTGCTGTTGGCTCGACTAGTTGGCGAGGCAATGACTATATGCAAAGATGTATCAGAAATTATTCTTAGAATGTGACAAGATTGTTGATAGAAAGAAATTTTGCTTCCATGTCTGCAAAACAGGTTAAAAGTATGACAAATGCTATTACTGGTTTTGCAAGTGAAATACTAAGGACACCTTGCTTGTCATTTAAAGGTGTAGATGACACTTCAAATGGAGACATTCCCAAGTGCGGGTATACCGCGATCACAATCATTGGAAATTAAGATTATGTACACCCTGGAGTCAAAGAGGCAGTTGAAACTTATTTAGCAGCGGGCATTATTGTCTGTATGGTGATTGAGAACACTGTTCTTATTGCTATAGCCGTAACTAGAGAATGTAGCATCCTCACAGAGGATGGTATGGCTATAGTTAGACCAGATTTTCATAGCAAATCCATGGAACAAAATAAGGAAATCATTCCAAGAATTCAAGTAATGATGCGATCTATGCCTTTGAACAAGTACACCTTGCTTATCATTATTAAGAAAGAATTCAATGAAGTTGTTATTGTGACTGGTGATGGGCAAAGTTTGAAATAGTGTTATCAATAATTTCTTCTCGAGATGATAGTAAGGTCGTGAAAAGTATTTGAAAGTTTTTGCGCAATAATAAGAGTTGGATTATCCCGACGAAGAAACTAATCTTGATGGTAAAGCTTTTGGTATACTAGTCTTACCATCTTTTGGCAAGAAGGTGTAAAGCTTGGGATCCCAGTGCCTAATTGTTCATACATTTACTTGGATGCTTATATTGCCTTTTCTTGATCATGTTCTAAGCGAAGTTATGGGGCAAATGTGTAGTCTAGCAAGGTGTTTGAGTTAATGCTTAAAAGGAACGCTATTCCTTCGACTGCCATAATTGTATGTTATGGGAAGGCAAATGACATGGAGGCATTGTTTAATATGTTGAATGATATACATTACGGAGGAGTAGAGTGCAGCTTGGTGATAGGGTTGTAGGTGCTTGTTGGAGATTTGGAGGTTATGCATTGTTGTGCACTAGTGTATGGTTGTGGGTCGGATATTATCTTTTTGAATCCCTTTTTGAATGCCTATGGTAAATGCGGAAGCATTGATGAGACAAAGGCTTTGTTAGAACTTATGGATCAAAGTGATAATGCCTCATGGAACACTTTGGCTTCAGTGTATGCTTGAATTTGAAATTTTGAGGAAATAATGCATCCCTTGACTAGAATGAAAGACGAAGGCATGGAACTAGGTTAGCATTACATGCTAATGGGCTAGTGTCATACCCACATCCGAATAATTATCTGTATGCTGGTCATTGGAAGTATGGTCAAGATAGAAATTCTATCAGTTGACAATTAATGATACGATGGTGGATAGAAAAGAAAAAGAATGACCTATACAAAGTCTTCGAGAACTAATTCTTTCTCCAAGTCATGCTGGGAAGATTTTCCTCTCATGAAAAGGAAATCTAGTATGGGGCTTCGCATGTATTGCACGCCACGAGTTCTAAAGGTTTTGCCAATATGATTAGATTGGTTTTTGTTTTTTGATGCTTATGTGAATGAAATACGAGCTACTTTTTATGATCGAATAATTCTGGATGTGATGAAAAACTTGAAATAGAAAAGAAAGCAAAACTTATTTTTATCAGAGGCGTAGCGAAAGCGTGGTGGACTTTTGGAATGTCTTAGTAAGCTTAAAGAAGTAGAGGAGTTTATTAAGAACATATATAAATATCCAATGGCAAAATTGCATAGGAAGGCTGCTTGAGAGTCTGAGGAGGAGGAAAGACACAAACATTTGCATTTGTTTGATGGTTAAGATAAGTTCAAATTTCGAGGACGAAATTTCTTTTAAGGAGGAGAGAATGTAATATTTGAAAAAAAAAAAAGTCAACAAGTCAAAAAGTAGAAAAACCAGCTACAATGGAATTTCGGCCTACATAGCCGAGAGCTCCTTCGGCAGAAACCAAAAAGGGAGAAAGGAAAAGAAAGAGAGGAAGAGAGAAAGGAAAAGAAAGAGAGGAAGAGAGAAGGAAAAAGAAGAAGGAAAAGGAGGATTTTGCACCGCGTGAACCTCGTCTAGCCGATCCGACTTCATATCCCAACGCTCGGTAAGCACTCGCGCCCCTCGTTCGTTTGATTAGAGTAGTTTTCCAATTTAGGGTTTAAATTCGAAATTTTGGGAAATTTGAGCCGCGAAGTCTGATTTTTTAGTCGTTGAGCTACGTATTTTTATAGAATTGATAGTTTAAGGTGTCATGGAGCCGTGGAATTTTACGGATCTTGATTTGGACCTACGGTTTGCCCAATATGAATTTTTGAAGTTGGCCGCACAAGGTGAACAGTGCGCGACCAGCGGGCTTTAGACTGATTTTCATCGGTTTTCGGCTCGATTTTGGGACTGCTAAGTTGGGGCTTTTGTAATACTCGGAACGAGCTTTCTTTTAACTATAAGTTTGCTAGGATCGGAGTTCGATAAGGAAAGTTATAGCGCGATCAAGTTTCGCGTTCAAGTTTCGCGTTGCAGATGATTTGGATAATCGCTTTGGAGGAGCGATTTGTGAGCACGTTTGAGTCATTTTGGTTAGCGTCTAAGCTTGGTTTAGCCGAGTCGTTAGTGAATATGGTGTTTTACTTGGTTTTGATATCGATTCTCGTTCAATTGATAGGATTACCAGATTATCGGGGCGTTTAGCCACGTTATTTGGTTTTGGGGCATTCCAGGTGAGTAGTACTATCTTTTCTTTGAGTTTGTAAACTCATATTTCGAAAACGATATAAATAAGATATGTTATGAGTTAAATAGTATTGTTATAGCATAAAAGCTCGGATTGGGCATTTATTACCCTGTTGATTATTTGAAATGATATGGTAAAGCATTTCTGGAAATGACTTATATATCGATTACCGCAAAATGATTTGAGAGTCGTTTTTGGAAATGTATTGTGAAATGATACATGTGTATTGTGTTATGAACTAGTTTATGAAATGAGTTCGGAAATGATTCAAGAAATACTCTACGAAACGTATTTCTGGCGGATGAGCCGTGTTATGAGAAAGTTATTTGTTTGGTTTGTGAAATGTATTCTAGAGTGGATTTATGATATTGGATGATACTAATTATGGATTATGAGATTTATTATGAATTTGGTATTGTGGATTATTGGAGGATGTATGTTTTGTGCTCAATATGGTTGTGAGCCCATTGAGGGGCTTTGGGGTATGCATACCGAGTTTAAGATATCCTTCTGGGCTGAGCCATCGGCTTTGTAGGTGGAGATCTTGCCAAGGGGGGAATCTTGGTAACCTTATCACAAGATTTTGTGTTGTGACCATGGTTAGATATTAAGCAATAAATTGGCCGATGAAATGGACCATTGATGTGATGTGATATGAGATTGGCCAATGGAATGGACCATCGGCATGTGCTTTTAATGAGATTCATTAATTGAATAGACCATTGATGTGTGATTTGAGATTAGTCAATGGAATTGATCATTGATGTGGTTTTTAATAGAGATTGATCAATGGACTTGACCATTGATATTTAAAGATAATTTAAATGAGTATTTTTTGAATTGCATTAAACTTGTTGAAATGAAATAACTCTTATGTGACTCGATATGTATTTTATATCTTGAGTTTGACTCTTAAAATTCTGGTATGACTTTATGTATTCATGCATAGTGATAGCTCGATTTGCTTAGAAGAGATACACACTGCTTACTGAGTTATCGTTGCTCACCCCCCTCTTTTTCCCAATCTTTCAAGTTCTTTGTTTAGCAGCCCATAGAACGAGAGCGATGTCGTGGGGACTTTTGGGTGATTTGAGGCTGCGTCTTTCAGGTGGAAGGACGGCTGTGTCATCTCCCATCTTGGTAGATTTCGGGGTGTGACAATCTCATAGTAGCAAAGTTAGTGTTTTCTTCCATGAATAACATAGTTGAGTATGAAACTTGTATCCTTGGCCTTCAAGCTGCAATTGAAATGAAGGTGAATAAACTAAAGGTATTCGGTGATTCCAAACTAATTATTCTCAAAACTATGGGGAAAAATTGGAGGACAAAAGATGCCAAACTTGCACCTTGTCATCACTATTTGGAAGAGCTAGTAGAAGAGTTGGACGAAATCTCATTCAAGTACCTATCTAGGTCTCATAATCAGTTCACGGATGCACGTGCAACACTGTCATCTATGTTGCAAGTCACATATGGGTTAGAAGTAGAGCCTTTAAAGATTGAGGTCCTTATGAAGCCGGCCTACTGACGGAAAGCCATTGTATTACGATATCAAGAATTCCATCAAGAAGCGAGATTTCCTATGAAGTAATATTGCTGATCGGAAGTATATAATGAGGATGACTTCAAAATTCTTTGTCAGTGATGAAATCTATACAAGAGATCTTACGACTCAGTCTTTTTGAGGTGGATAGACATTACACAGATAATGCAAGAAGTGCATGAAGGAGTGTCGCGACCCACCCTCTCGTGAGGACGGTTTAAGAGGTATTTGTCAATGAACGAGAACATTGGTTGGTTTGTCCTATTTAAGGATGGAGGCGCTCTCAAGCCTTATACCTCGCGCAGCATATTTTTTATTAATCTAAGTTTTTTATCTAGGAGTCACCACTAACCATTATTGGTGGGTTGGTTTAAAACCCAATCGAAATACGAGAGATATATCTTGATCCTACACAACTAGAGTTTTTTAGGTTCGAGGACTTGCTTACATTAATATTGCTATTAATGCCCTATCGATGCCGCTAACTAGTTGGTCATTTTTTAATGATCATGCAAGGTTGGTTTACCATTTTAATCCAAAGAGGTTTGCCACCATTCTAATGTCCATGCATCTTGTTTTTGTGGTTTTCATTTATTGTTTAAACTACTCTATCTTAGTCTAGACAAGAAAAATTGACATTCAATTTATTAAGAAGCGATGCTTAAAGTAAACACTCAATGTATTGAAAGACAAGCTAATTTACGTGCGGTAAAGAAAAACTCGCAACTCGTTGGGTGATTATTACAAAACAAGTTGAAAACTCAAGACTTGGTCGAGTAATGAATGTACATGGCTTTGTTATTGAGCCTCGAGACATAAGAAATTGGAAGCTTGCTATTGAAACTAAGTGAGTCCTCAGACTGATCCTATCTTAGGTAGGGGAATTGTTCCCACATGACCAAGGCCATAAGAAATCCTATGTTTTCGCACGTCCAAGGTCGGGTCATCAATTTCGACCATTGGACACAAGTGTGTCGTTAATCCCCTTATGCTAAAGAGCTACAATTGATTCTTTTTGGATTTTTGGTAATCTTTCTAACTAAACCATTTTTATTAAAGATTTAATTTATTAAAGATTTAAGCCAATCTAGCTTATTTAGTTGAATTGAACTATCTATTATAAGTTCGAGACAGGATAGGACATCAGTCTTTTGCCACCATCTTCATAAGTCCCGACCGCCTCCTCCATGAAGCGCCTCACGTGACCGCCATTGGTGTTGGTTTTCAACATTCATCACATTCATTCAATCACGCACTCAAACAATTTATGCAATTAACGATTTTCAAACAACTCAATCAAAGAGTGGCCTCGGGGTCGGCCTTTGGGATTAATGCATTTCGCCCATACCAACGTCTTAATTGATTGATTAATTGTTAATGAGAATTGGTCATCATTTGCGTGCATAAAACGATGATCAACGTCAATTAACCCCTAAATTTGGCTCTAAGTGATCCCAATCAGCTACCCATCGAACATGAATTGCACCTATTCATTCATCTGGCAAAACACATACATAAACATCAAAGTAAACATGCATTTAGGCCAAATGACCTTATTTACCAATCAATCACAAAAGGGGAAGTGAACCCTAAAAGGGTCACTTATTCAGTTAAATTTCAAATTCAAGCTGATTCTGTTCCAATTCAATTAACCCATCAAAAGAAGTCCAATTTACATGATTCAAGTGTCATTAGAAAAAATGGGATATGTATTTCAAAGGTCATTAAGATCATTTGACCCAGTTCTAAGCTAAAAAACCCGAAATTAAGCAAATTGTTCTGACAGTTCAATTTCGACCCGGTTATCACCTGTGAGATATAAAATTTGGTTAAAGTATCAAGCTTGGTCAAAACCGTGCGAGTTTTATAAGCAATTAGGAAAATGTTTTGTGTTTTGACTTTTCGCTAAAAACTCCTTAATTTTTCCTAGTAAATCTATTTTCGTCCAGGACTTAGTTGAGAACAGTTTTGAAGGCTAGAATAACCTTATCCTAGATTTTTGCCAAATTGGCCCCTTAAAATTTGCAGTTAAATCCTAAAAATTTCTAGTGTACTAATTGAGACCCCAATGAGCAATGTTTCAGTTTTAAATAAAAACCCGAAATTAAGCAAATTGTTCTGACCGTTCAATTTCGACCCGGTTATCACCTGTGAGATGTAAATTTTGGTTAAAGTATCAAACTTGGTCAAAACCGTGTGAATTTTATAAGCAATTAGGAAAATGTGTTCTTAACTGTGATATTCCAAAATTCCACCAATTAGAATTTATAAAATAACTGAGTTTTATGAAATGTGCTCGTAGTAAATTCTCGCCCAGAATTGATCATTCCTGGGTTGCTAACCATCAGGGAAAGGCTAATAGGGGAATTAAATTCGTACGACTAAAGAAAATTCAATCGTGAATTGATTTTCGACCATTAGATCGTTGAAGTGATATTTTGAGCCACTGTAAGCCGATCCAAGAATAGTTATGGGTCAATTCACCACTGTGACAGTAGTGGATCGAGGGTGATTCTGCTAGACCACGAAATGACTTGACGAATGATCCTGAACTTATACCAAACGATTATGCCCCTCGGATCAAGTGATTAATCTTCGCAATTCTAATGACAACCGAGGTCGTCACGTACCGAACGAACTTGCACGTGACTTGATTTTGTATCAGTCATGAGTCGATTTTGCGAATTTCCCCAGCAAGTCGCCTGTTAGTTTAAGAAACGCTCGAGTTGCGTTTAATAAAATTTAATTATTGAATTTAGCCCAAATTGGATACCGAAAAATTAGGAAGTCACGACGGAACATTAGGACGACGTTGCAGGGGACACGTGCAATTTTTGGGTGCACTCAATTCCTTCGGAAAAATTTGATTTGGGTAAGAAACGGAGAAAGTAACCAAAATACCCCTAAGATTTAATAAAGGGTAAGCTTTAAGGGTAAAGGGCATTTTGGTAATTTTGCCCTAAAATTTTGATTGGACAATTTTACCCTTGGATTTTTGGGAAATTACAAAAATACCCTTGGATATTTTTTGGCAAGAATCAATCTCGGCTGTTGGTTTCAAGATAAGATCAAATCTGAACCGTCGGATTAAAAATGTGATGAAAGGGCATTTTGGTCATTTCCACTTTTGTTCAAATGGACACTATTTGGTCCAAGACTCACCTCTCTCTCTCCTCACTCTCTCTCATCACTCTCGGCCATCTCTCTCTCTTCTCCCTCCGATCACACTCTCTCCCTCTCTTTCTCGCCAGATCATCAGCCGCCGCTCACCATCATTGGCCACCAACGTGCACCCGCCAAGTCGCCACCAAGTCGCCGTCCACACCGCCCTCATGCCACCACCACCAGTCTCACCGCCGTTCCTCTCTCTCCCTCTCTTCCCGTGAGGCTGTGACCCACAGCCAAGGCAGTCGCGCTGCAGCCGCACGTCGTCGAGCCTCGCTGCCGCTCATCGCCATCCCCGCCGTTCCCGATTGAGTACCGCTACTTTCCGTTCTAGCCGATTTAGTCTAGAACTCGGTAAGTCGCGCTCTAAACCCGATTTAGGACATTGGGTATCAAAGGATGATTATTTTTGGGCTGAATTCGGGTTTATGCTGGTGCGAATTTGGGTGAAATAAGATTGGAATATTGTGGCGGGCCTTAGGAATTAACTTTGGAATTTTTGGAGGAAAATTAGAGGGTGATAATGGGCTGTGAATCACTCTTCATAGAGCCGTGATGGGTTGATCGGGACACAAGTTGGATTTTTAGAACCGGCAATTAATTATGAGAAAATGTCGTGAAGAGTCGGAAGTGTGATTTTGTGATTTGGAGTGCGGAAATGACTGTTTGCTGGCTGTAATGTGTTGTGTGATGTGCTGTGAGTGGTTGTTTGGCGCGTGGATGGTACCGTTAGGTCCGTCTTTGAATTTTGATAAAGTCCCATGAAGAACTGAAATTGATTTGAAAACGTTTGAGTGCAAAAAAATGTGAATTTGTGCGTGAATGCACGTTTGAGGTGTGACAGTGTGATTGTAAGTGCAAATGTGTGCACGGAAATTCATGTGAAGGTATGTAAGTGTGAGAATGGGATCGGGCCGAGTATCATAAGCTGGGGCGATGGTGACGCGGTGACTGGGCGACTCTCCGGCGACCTGCTTGGAGGGAGAGAGAGAGAGAGAGAGAGAGAGAGAGAGAGTAGTCGGTGGTGGCGAGGGGGAGAGGGGCTGGTCTGAAAGGGTGGCGACGGGGCGGCGCGGCGACCTCGTGACGACAACGGGCAAGCTGGCTAAACTGGCGGGCGGCTAGCTAGCGGGCTGGGCTGGCTCAGCGACGGCACCGTGGCTGGCGATGAGCTCGAGCCAACGGCTGGCTTGCTCGCAGCGGCATCGATGCAGTAGTAACAGCGGCGGTGACGGTCGGGGCAGTGAGGCAAACTAGGGGAGGGCGGCCGAAGTCGACTGGTGGGGCGGCGAGTGGTTGGGGGTGGCGTTGGACGGTTGGGGCTACGAAAGAGGGGAGGAGAGGGCGAGAAAATGCTGTGGCGGCAATGACAAGGCGGAGGCGGTGGCCGGACAGCATGCGGCGCGGTGGTCGGGCATGGCGAGTGGCTGGACTGAGGACCGCCGAGCGGGAGCAGAGGCGGAGCGAAAACCAGTCGGGCGGAAGGGAAGGAAGGAGGGGAAGAGAAGAGAGAGAGAAGGAAAGAAGAGAAAAAAAAAAGAAAAAAAGAAGAGGAGACAGAGGAGAGAGAGTCTGCATGGGGGTATAGGGGATGGGACATGTGCATGCGGGGTGGGGTTGGTGAGTGCGGCAAAAGGAGAGAGAGAGAGAGAGAGAGAGAGAGAGAGAGAGTCAACGTTATCATTACGCGATCCAATGGTCAGAATTCAAATCCAAAGACAATCCTACAGTCCAAATAATTCCTAGAATATAGTAAGAAACAATGGCCACAAAAATTAGAGCAAACTAATCTGAGGAAGGTCTACTAGTCCAAATTCGAACCCGGTCGAAAATTTCACTTTTTCACTATTACTGACAATCTCGACGTTGGCCACGATAATATCGACACCGTTCGATTTATTTCGTCCCTGAACTCAAGAAATTCGACAACGAAGTTTGGGCTTTAAATAACGGCCAAATTCGATCCAATGCGATTTTAGTGAAATCTCTAATTTAAAAACAATAATCAGGAGTGATCAGTTTCCGGGCTAGATTCTACTATAAGCATACTAACGAATTACACGTTTCAATAAATCCCAAAAGTGGGCCAAAATCCGAGATGTCACAAGTTAAGGAAGGTCAGAACGAGATTCCAGCGGAATTGGGCGATATCAATCACCCGATTGTGATCGAGGCGGAGCTGGAGTCCTCGGAGGAGCAAACGGTTCAAGAAAGTTCAGAATCGGAGGACGAGGAGACTCGGAATGGACACCGATTGTTGGTCGTAGGGGTTAGTGTAGGAAAGGAAAAGTCAGGTTATAGTAAAAGTCACCACTAATCAGCTTTTGGAGAGTCGATTATATACCCAAGTAAAGTGTAGGAGATTACTTTACTTCTACAAATCAGAGATTAAATCGATTCGGGGATTTGATTATGCTAAATTACTATAACGACCTTTCGATACCATTTCAATTATTTTAAAAATATTTTTGCAAGCAACTTAGATTGATTTTAACCTAGACTCTAACATGCAGGAAGTGATCATGCGGATGTGCAACCATTAAATAACAATCAATAAACAAAGCAAATGAATTACAAGAAAGCAAAACAAATGGACACATCGAAAAATCAAGTATTTTTGGGGATTTCATTTTAAAATAAAGTCTAATCAATATGACATGCCCTTTTAATTAAATGCACCTAACATGCAAACTATATGACACGTATATGATAGTTTTGGTATTTTATATTAAAATTCGAAATTAATAATATCCTAATTAAACTATCTAAAATGAATAGTTATCTAGTCTAGACTAGGGATTAATTCTAACTAAACCCCATTCTATCTTAGAAAACTATTTTCAAGCATGCAATGCTATCTAAATTATCCTATCTATTAAGGAAAATTCTATCTAGAATCCATTCTAATCTATTCTAGAATTATCTAGACATGCAATCCTATTTAAACTAAGCAATGTTATCTAGAAATCTTATCTAAACCTAACATGCAATCTTTTTGTAATTTTTTAGATAACGAAAGCAATCAAAAGATAAGCATTCATATCAATCAAGATATCATCTATTACAAAAAATAAGCATTCACTCAATTCAAATAAGGAACGTTACCCAACTTGATGTTTTTGCAAATAAAAATCAATATCCTAATCTTAGAACTTAAAGATCAAGATATCGATATTTGAACTGTATAATCTAATAATTTCATCTAAGAACTTATAGATAGAATCAAAAGACTTTATCGCATTGCAGACTAGGAAATAATTCCTAATCGGTAGTGCCTATCACTCAAAATATTTTGAACCAAACTCCACAAATCACTAGGAAAAGTTGGTTCTAAATGGATTTTTGTAAAATTGACAATGCCAAAGTCAAATTAAGATAAAAAGAGGTTGATTTGGGGGTTTTGAATTTTTTTCAATTTTTTTGGACAAAGTATTGACCAAAAGTCAATATTTTACCTTACCAAAAAGAAAAAAAAAAGTCAACATTTTACTAATTAATTACTAAAATGTCAATTGATAGGTCAAACTTTGATTTTTTTTTTTTTTAAGAATTGACAATCCAAAAGTGAAATTAACACTATTTTGGGGTTTTTCTTGCAAAAAACCAAATTCTTAACTAGAGTTGACTTTTTGGTCAAAATTTGACCCAAAAGTCAACGTTTTGACTTTTTGATGGAAAGTGCAATTGACATTTAAATGAAATGCTTATGCTAATTAAAATGCTAAATGACTCCTTTTGGTTGAGAAACGGGGTTATGCCGAGATCAAAAATCCTAATCTCAAGTTTTTACTTTTATATGACGTGTCAGCTAAAAATCAAGTGTCATGTCTACCTAAATATTAAAAATCAACGATGCGATTGGCCACGGCTTCTCGAGAGATAAGACTAAGAAACTGATTTTCGTGTAGACTTGAAACAAAATCACGAGAAGAAAAAGATAGATCAGGCGCAAAACCTAGGAAGGGTTCGAACTGAGTGAAGTCACGGTCTTCATCATCATCTTTCCTCTTCTCAGCCTTCTCTATTTTGATTCAGGCGGGACTCCGGTACTTGTTTCACTAACAATGACGATGTCCTTCGGTGCGAATTGTATTGCAACAATCGTGGGTTGAGGAATTTGTGCCTTGATGGCTTCCTCAGGTTGTTTGTCTTTGTCAATGTTGCTGGGTTGTTCTTCAGTCCGAGTCAGTGCCGGAACATCTGCCAGAGGTTCTGGACTAATCAGGGTTGGTGTAGATGCAGAGATTGATGCCATGATGCTACTTGCTGGTGAGCGAGCTAGCTAGCTGTAGTTGTATTATTTCTTGTAAAGCGGCTTGCAGTTGATCAGGTGGGATTCGTGGAAAGAGTTGAGTGAGCACATTCTGCTGGTCATCAGTCATCGTAGATGCAGTTTGAGAAGCAAAGGCGATGGTCTCTTGAGCGAGTCGAGCTTTTGATTGAGGAGTCTGAGTAGCAGGAATCCTTTCAGCTTGAGTTGCACTTAGAGTGCCACCAGATGGGGTGATGGATTCACCAAGACTAGCACTGATAACTTGAGATCCTTCAATTAGGTCGATCACGGATGGTCTTTTGGGAGCTCGAGATAAAACAGTCGCTATACTAGATGATCTTCTCGTTACCTTGCTGGTGCCTTTCGAAGTTCCTCTCGGAGGCATGATCGAGAAGTGTTTAAGAGCGAGAGAGAAAATGCGGGTGGAGTTCCAGAAAAACTGAGACGAAGAGAGTAGAGATAGAGAGGTCTTGGAGCGGTTGAGAATTGAAATCGTGGGTGATAATGGTAGAACCACGAGCAAGTATAAATAGGTGAAAGTGTGATCATGGGTGAGACGTGAGAAAGGAGAGAGATGTAACGGTAAAATATTAATTTCCTAATTAATACTATTCAATCAAATCAGGAGAAACATAACAATTAAGAATCGAAAATGCATATAGTGTCAGAACGGGAACAAACGTACTACAATGTAATGGTAACTTTTTGGTATTTGAAAAGTCTCGTGCCTGTGGAATGTTACTTACCAGATGTGATGTTGATGTAGTGTTTCTGCGTTGATAAGATAAACATTTGCATTGCTGATGCTAAGATTTTATTCGAATGGATTGCAAATGCCAAGTTCGTTCCTTATGAATTCAAATGCCACTTTGCCTGGAGGCTTTGTAAATATGTCTGCTAGTTGGTGCTTCAAATCCATGAACTCAATACGGACGTCACCATTTCCCATATGTTCTTGGACGAAATAATGTCGAATCTCAATCTGCTTCACCCTTGAGTGCACAATAGGATTCTTCGTCGCACTTGTATTGTCGCATCTGATTATTGTGCCTGAACAATCTTCAGCATAATCACTCAATTGTTGTTACATCCACAAAATTTGAGCATAGCAACTACCCAGTGCTACGTATTCATCTTTGGTAGTTGATAATGACACTGAGTTCTGTTTCTTTGAGAACCAAGATACGAGCATACTGCCCATCATTTGACAAGTACCTGTGGTGCTCTTTCTATCTATTTTACATCCTCCAAAGTCAGCATCTGTATATCCAAGTTACATAAAGTTGTGGATGATTACTCCAGATTCACTTGGGTAACGTCTAACTCACATGGATGAAGCAAGCAAAATCTTTTGTGAAGATTGCTCGGAAGATACAAAATGAGAAAGGATACAGCATTACAAGCATCAGGACTAATCATGGTGGTGCATTTGAAAACAAAAAATTTGCTAATTACTGTGAAGAAAGTGAAATTGAACACAATTTCTCATCTCCATACACGCCACAACAAAATTGTGTAGTCGAAAGGAAGAACAGAAGCCTATACGAAATGGCAAGAACAATGATTATGGAAAATGACACCCTGGCTTATGTTTAGGCTGAAGCAGTTGCAACACCTTGCTATATCATCAACAGAGTGTTCCTACGATCATTTTTGGAGAAAACTCCCAATGAGTTGTTTAAATGAAGAAAACCAAGCTTATGCTATTTCCACATCATTGTTTGCAAATGCTACGTATGAAAAATGCAAATGACAATGTTGGTAAGTTTGAACCAAGGTCAAACGAAGGTATATCTCTTGGTTACTTTACAACTAGCAAAGCGTATTGTGTTTTTAACAAGATTATGCAGGAAGTAGAAAAGTCTATCAATGTCAAGTTCGATGATAATATGATGGGTATTCAAGGTGGCAATGAAGATGATGAGCCATCATCAATGCAAATTACAGACACCCCACAGAATCAACAGTCTAAACCACAAGGAGAAATCAAAGTCGAAATGCCCAAGGACCGAAAGTTCAAAACAGATCACCCAAAAGAGCAAACTATCGATGATGCTGGTGAAGGTAAAAGAACCAGATCTTCCTTCAAAGAGGATATGAACTTGCTAGCCCTAATCTCTAAAGTCAAGCCAAAGGAAATTGATGAAGCAATCAAGGATGAAAACTAGATCGAAGGCCTTACCAAAAAAAAAACTAGATTGAAGCTATGCAAGAAGAGCTTCATCAATTTGAAGTCAATGAAGACCTGAAACTGGTTCCCAAACCAGATGGAAACAAAGTGATAGGTACGAAATGGGTATTCAGAAATAAAATTGATGATAAAGGCAATGTTGTGAGAAAAGTGCATTTCTGAACGAATATATTAGAGAAAAAAGTGTTTGTTGAGCAACCCCCAGGTTTGAAGATCCAACGAGAGGAGATCATGTGTATCAACCGAAGAAAGCTCTATCGAACTTAAGCAAGCACTCAGAGCCTGATATGAAAGGCTTAGTACCTTTCTAGAGGAAAATGATTTTGAAAAATGGAAGGTGGATACTACTTTATCACCAAGAGGAATGGTAATGATATTCTGCTAATTCCAATCTATGTTGATGATATTATTTTTGGTTCTACTAATGATGTTATGTGCAAGGAATTTGCAAGCATCATAAAGAGAAAATTTGAAATGAGTTTGATAGGAGAACTAAATTTCTTCCTCGAACTTCAAGTCAAGCAATTAAAGGAAGGAACCTTCATATTTCAAGAGAAATATGCAAGGGAGCTCATGAAGAAATTTGGGATGGAAAACAGTACGAAAGTAGATACTCTCATGTCATCCTCATTGAAACTGGATAAGGATGAAGCAAGTAAGTATGTTGATCCTAAGCTTTATAGAAGCATAATAGGGTCATTACTATATCTGACTGCTTCATGACCGGACATACTATTCAGTGTGTGTATTTGTGAAAGTTTTCAGTCCAATCCTAAAAAGTCACATCTCAAGGCCGTTGAACGTATCGCTAAATTCATTGCATCTTATCCCAAGTTAGGCCTATGGTATCCAAAGAACTCAGACTTAATATTACTTGGATATTCAAATACTGATTTTGCAGGATGCAAAACAGATAGAAAGAGCACCACAAGTACTTAGCAATAAATGGGCTGCATGCTCATCTCTTGGTTATCAAAGAAACAGATTTCAATGGCAATATCTACAATTGAAGCTTATATATTATGTGGCACTTGGCAGCCGTTGAGCTCAAATCCTATGGATACAACAGCAATTAAGTGATTTCTTTGAAGAAAGCTCGGGAACAATTATTGAGTGTGATAATACTGGCACAATCAACCTCACAAAGAATCCTATAATGCACTCAAGGGCGAAGCATATTGAGATACGTCATCACATATATGAGAAAACGTGGGAAATGGTGACATCAACATTCAGTTTGTTGATTTGAAGCACCAATTGGCATACACCTTTACAATGCCAATAGACAAGGTCGCATTCGAATTCATAAGGAATGAACTTGGCATCTACAATCCGCTTGAATGAATGTTAGCATCAATAGCATAACACCTGGTAAGTACGCTCAATAACACAGGTACGTAGCTTTTCAAAAATATCACCATTACACTCTACTTATTTGTTACCATTCTGATTGTATCTTCATTGCAACTGATTAAGTGATCAATTACTTTTAATGCTGATTGGTAGGATTAAATTGGTCACTACCCTCCCCAAGGCACTCGTGGAGCGAGGGGCAGATTTAGAGGTAATTGCTCGAGAGACGGTTTGAATGGTCCATTATAAAAGACGGCTTGAACACATCATCTTAACAACGATCCAAGGTCCATCAATCAAGAGTGCGGGCTGTCCCAAGCCCATACCTCGTATGACATTGAATTTTTTATTTTATATTTTGCATTGTAGGAGTCGCTACTAGCCTATTTGGGGCCAGCTAGAAACTAATCGAAATGCAGGAGTGTTGTCTCAATTCCTACACAACCATAGATTTCTAAGTTCGGGGACTCGTTTCGCTAATATTTCTATTAGCGCGCCCTTTTGGTACCTAACTTGAGAGTGTGTTATCTAAGTGGGAATTCAATATTGATTACCATTTATGATCCTAAAGGTATCAATCCATTAAATGAACAATGCACATGTTTTTGTAGAAATTATTATGTTCCTAAACTAATCCTATCCTATTATGGGAAAGCGATTAACTATCAAGTATTGAAAGGTGGTACGGGAGGTAAATAACCAAGTAATTGAAAAGCGTTTTATCTAAGTGCAGGAAAAGAAAAGCCCGCAACTCATTGGACAAAGCATATTACAATGCCTTATTATTGAGCCTCAAGACATGATCTCTCAAAAGCTTGCTATCTGAAACTAAGGCGAACCTAAGTCTAATGAATTGATTAGGGTGAAGCCTAGGCTAGACTACGCTAATTATTTATTAAAATGTGAAGCTAAGTCTAATCGGATTTATTATCTATAGCCTATGCTAATCATCCTATAATTGTCTAATCTAGCCTATTTAGGACTAAACTAAAGCTATTACAAAATATTATGACCGGAATGGACATCGGCCTATCATCACCACCGGCTCTTCATTTGGCTGTTGCCTCCTCAAGTGTCACCGCTCACGGCCACCACCTTCGCGGGTGTCGGTTTTGTAGTTCAATCATTCATCCAATCATTCATGGTGTGCACTCAAGCAAAGCAAGCAATTAGCAACGTTCAGATCAAATTGCCATTCAATTGTTTCGAAATCGGTCTTAAGACTAATTATGTGGTTCGATTGTCGCAAGCCACCTCCTAATCCACTAGAGGTTCATTGATTAAGATTAGTGATAATAAGGCCCCACTTGTGTTCACAAAGCGGAAGACTAACTCACTAATCACTAATTAAGTCTAATCAAATTCACTAATCTACCGCCGATCAACACGTGCTGCAAGCCTAAACCATTCATCTAAAAACCACATGCAAAGTCTAACTAAGCATGCATTTAGGCCAAATGACCTTAAACAAACCACCAATCAATGAGTGAGCCAATGAGGATCACTTGTTCAATTATTAACAGATTCTGGACAATTATGTTTGGGTTCAATTGAGTGCCTTAATGACCTACCCACTGAATGATTCATGCATCATTTTTTGTTTTTGGTCTGGAGATTCATGCATCATTGAAAAGTTTGTGATGTGTAATTTAATTTTCATTCAGACCACTTGACCCGGTTCAGACCCTATTGACCCGAAAATAACCCGCTCCACACGTTGCTCAGGAATTGACCCCAATTCTGACCCCTTTTTATAAATTTCGGGAAAAATAACAAACTTGGTCAAAAAAAGTGTGAAAATTTACAAGCTGTTAGCTCTAACTGTCCTTAACAACCTTTTTTCAAATAAGCCCTCAAACATAGACAAAATTGCCGGTTTTCGCTAAGGACTCAACTACAAACTGTTTTGTAGGCCAGAACTGACCTTATCCGATTGTTTGCCTAATTGACCTCCTAAATCTTGCTAAAATGCCCTAAAGAACAAATTTTCAGTCTTAAGATTTTACAAAAAAGGACTACAACAATTTTATTTTTGTAAAACAAATCTGGAGAAAATTTGAATCAGAATTTTAGATCAAGTGTAAAAAGTTTTTGCTACTTTGTGGATGCAAATGAACTCGGAATTTTTCAAATTTTATATCATTGCGAAGCTCTCAATCTGTATTTACAGCGATATCTCACGAAATTTTCGAAAGTATGACTGAAAAAATTTATACAAATCGAAGAACAAAGAGGGTTGAAATCAGCTCCGAACTTCAGATTTCCACAAATATGATAAAACTTGCAACGGGATAAGTACAACAGGAGTATCGTTACTTTCGTACGGCACTCACTTGAGTGTTATAATTTTTTTTTTCGCTCACTTAAATGCCACATTGAAGTACAATTGATCATTTGAGTGTCACTTCCGACATCATCGTACATGGATTTTTTTGTATTTCTTTTTTAAAAAATGATTTATTTATTATTTTTTATTTTTGATATTTTACTTTCTTTTTTTTGCTTTGTTTTTTTCCTTTGTGCCGGCCGCAAAGGCCTTGCTCAAGACCATTCCGACCTTGCCGGTTGCAGGCAACAGCCTTTGTGGCGAGGCCGCCTCGCCCACAATCGACAAGGTCCTTCACACCGCCCGTGGGCGAGGGCGCGGAGGCCCTCATCAACTCTAGATAAAGGCATTCACACCCTCACCTGTGGCCGGTGAGGCCTTGTTGGCCTCGCCTAGGACCATCACGACCTCACCAATTGCAAGAAAGGGTGCAAAGGCCCTTGCCAAACTAGGCGAGGCCGGCGGCGGATTTTCTGGGGAAGCAAATTATTGATGGCACTTAAGTGATTGATTTTTCAAATTTGTGACACTTAAATGATCAATTTTTCAAATTTATGGCTTTAAGTGAGCGAAATAAATTACAAAAATTGTCCACGTCGGTGCGCCAGCGGTGCCACGTATAATAACCGACATCCACGTAGGTTTTCCAGCGAGACAAATTGCTGATGGCACTAAAATGATCGATTTTTCAAATTTGTGGCACTTAAGTAGCGAAAAAAAAAGTTATAGTGCTTGAGTAAGCACCGTACAAAAGTTATGACACTCTTGTTGCTATTATCCCAACTTGCAACTAAACTACATCTTGCATCTACAAGCTAATTTCCAGCACTTTCAAGCCACATTCAACCTTGTTCATCATCGTTCCACAAATTTCCAGCAACTTTGAACTTTGTTTATCCATGATCAACATCAACATTCATGAACATTCAACAATCAAAGTCCGATTCTTTCGTTTATTCACGAAAATGCTAGAAAATCATCATCAAATTTCTTCCTAAACATAATGTTCTAACATGCATCACTTTAGGCACCATGGATCATCAAACTCAAACATCAAAACTCTCGACACCTAAATTTTGGCTATCCATTTAATAATCAATGCATAGAAAATTAGGGATTAATCTCTAACCCCTAAACAAAAATATTAAAATTAGATTGCATTGCATATAGTTTAGAATCATGTAGTTCAATTACATATTTGCATTGGATTGGCAGTGGATGGACTTAAATGGATGGCTCTGAACTTAATGAAATTGGACTGAGCCCACATTCAAGAAAATTCTTGGCCAACCCCATGGACATTATAAGAGCTGAAATTTTCATTGGATTATGTCAAGTTGGAATAATTGAATTATCGAATTATTAAATAATATACTTGGAAGATAATTCATATTATTCTATAAATATTCAGCTATAGAAAATAATCAGAAAATTAATTAAGTTGAGTATCAGAATTAGGAAATAATATATCTTGGCTCTTGTAAGATAACCCTGACTAATTCTTATAAATAAACGTGTTAGGGTTTACAATGGAGGAGGAGGCCACACATAATAAAATACACGGCCACGAGAAAGAGAGAGAGAGAGCAATCTTGAGAGAGATGAGGGAAAACACGATTTTAGAGGGGGTAAGCTCCTGCCGCTATTCACTTCCTAGCCCGCGCCGCTGCTCCTCACGACGGCACCGCCACGTGCAACCGCACATCCTAAAGCTGCCACTTTTTGTATCACTCTCCGCGTTTGGTCTCTTCACGTCCATAAACAACAACACCTGCTGTCTCTCTCTCTCCGCAAGAGAAGATCACGACTGAAGTCAGTCAAAATTTCTCCACTGCTTAGGCCCTGAGAAGGCTCGAAACAACAATTCCAGCGATCACTCTCATGCGTGCCAAGAGTAACAATTGATACAAGAAGACAACAGAGAAGAGCACTCGGTGAAGATTTGCTCTATTGCAGAAGGAGACAAACCGAGGTGGAATTGGAAGCCTTAAAGAAAAGACAAAAGGAGAGATCTTGGTGGCTGGAGAGGATTATTCATGGAAACATCCACTTCTACATTATGAGAAAAGCATACGGGGAAGATTCTTCTCTCTGAGCAAATCAAGACCTATACATATTTTTTCTCACTTTTGTTTATTCCTCACGATCTCTCACGGATGGTCTTATGAATTATCCATACCACCGCTTTGACTTCTTCTACATTTAGACATGCTCAACACGTATACGTGCAGGATACACGATACGAAGGGCAGTGAAAGTTTTATTCTCGAAGTCCTAAAAGTCGAATTCCCTCTCTGCCATCACGACGAGCACCATCCAGTCGAGCCCCTCATCGACGGTCCTAGCCGAGCCGCCACGGCAAGCTCGTTGAATCACCGTGAGCCATTGTCACCGTCGTGAGAACCATCGCCGTCGTCGCTGGTCCACCACTATCGGCTAATTCCCATTATTCGCAATCCCGATCTAAGTCGAGTTCAAATTTGGAAGTTATCAGCAAATTAGGTAAGAAGTTCAGTTAGATTCGATTTTTCAAAAAAACCTAACCTAACCGAACCGAACCATTTACACCCATGTGTAAATGTACCATATCAGGAGATACAATATTAGTTAAATCACTCACTCCTCATTTACATCGTCACGGTCAACTAAATATCCATAATAGGGATCTAATTCATATCGATTGTGGCATTTCTTCGTATATAATTGTGCAAAGCCATTGTCGCTATGACAATTCGCACTTGCTTTTCATACAAATAATTTGGCATATTAGTTAGAATCTTCTACTTACTTTTGAATATGCCAAAGGTTCACTCAATTACTAAGTGTAGCGAGGAATGGACACTGTTGAACACTTCTCAACTTGGAGGCATAGGACATTGCCGAAACTCTAGCAAATGATATCTAACATCTTTTTATGGCCCCAAATGTCCCGTGAGATTTGGATATCCAGCATATACTAAATAATATTTACCTACACGAATATAATGTAAATTTAATTAACATATGCCACATAGATACATATAGATATACCTAAATAATTAACTAACGAACTTGGAGGAGGATGAGGAAATTGTGCATCATATCTTCCAATGGCTTCATAAAAAGATACGGGTATCATGAGCTTATCTTGCCCAATTGGTGCAAGCATAGATTAATTTCATGTTAAAATCATATACGGATTACACATTTTGAGTCATTGTTCCTTTTCGACCAATAAAACAAATTTGATTGTATGTAGGTATCACCAATGGGATATATGTACCATCCATAGCTCTAATACAATCCTAAAACAAAGAACAAACTATTACGTGATCTACATTTAGTTTTTCCTTTATGTTGTACAATTGTAACTTATCTTAAAATATGGATAAAATAGTCAGTCTTTCTTGATCTTGTCCGGAACTTCCTTAAATTGTTGATCGGTTGGTTGGATCAAATCTTTTCCCATATCACATATTTTATCTTAAACTAAGCTAAAGTGCCTACTTATATTTTCTCCAAAAGCACTGAAAGCGCTCTTGTGCTAAACTATTACATATATCATGTTCCAAAAGATGAAGAAACGTACCAAGCATTTTTGCAACATCAGTACTCCTAGATCCTTGAAGATAATAGCGAGTTACTAAATCATGCGTTAAATTATTAAATACAACCCAGTGCATTCTAAACATATGATAGCACCTTATCGGATGAATATCTTTGCCCATCAACTCTTTTAACCATGTATAAACTGTACATGATGAGGTCATGCAAGGTTTTTTTTGCAAAGGTACGTTGCTTGATAACCAATTGAAGCTACTATGATTGAGACAAGATACCAGCATTCATTTTCCTCTTTTTCACAATTTTTCCTTTCGAGTGAACCATTCATAACTGCTTAAAGTAACACATAGAGTTAGAGTATAAGAGAAACAATGAATAATCTTGATCATCCATCAAGAGAAACAATATCAACCATCATACATATGCAAACTTAACCACATAAAGAGAGCACCAACTGGAAACGATTCTCACATTAAAACATAAATAGAAATTGGGTTCACACGTCATGCAAATAGAGATCTCACAAAAAAAAAAAAAAAAAAACATGCCAAAGAGTTCAAATAAGATGCTAACATCCTAGCCATGGCTCTCTTCAAACTCATCCTTGAAATACTTGACTTTTAGTGTATCACTCTTCAGGCTCATGAAGATTTGCTTATTGTCTTTCTTTCTCTTAAAATTAGAGATTGTAAAAAGTATAACTTTTCGTCTTGCACAATTTTAGGTATAGTATCCAGCATATCTATAAAGTCCTAGCAAGGACCGAATCCCTCATGTGCTTGAGATGTAGCAACAATAGCAGCGCTCCTTAGCTAAACGGCTAAAAAAAGCCTATTAGTTTGCATTCCAAGCTATTGTACCATGGTCAATCTCTTTTCTTTTGCCTCATTGAGGTATGCGCTGCTCTTTTACAGCCCTTAGCTCCAATTGGTTCAACAATGGTTTCACCCACATGAAACTTCGAATTTTCATCAATGGATCCTACACCATTACCGATACTAGGTTGTGTGACCACAACAACGTCTTCATCAATATATAGCCTTGTTCAGGATTCCATGTGACTCATCCATTGGCAACTATATCTTTGAACATCCTATCTAACAAAACTGCAAGATCTAGATGTATATCTTTCATCCGAAAAACCCTAAGCTTAGGATTGGCTTGTTATAATATAAGATTTGCATTAGTTGTATCATTGAAGATGTACCAAACACAAAAGCAAAAGAGGAAGAGATAAAAACCTGAATTTTTTTTCTCTCACCATTCATCACTTGCATTAACAATGTACGTCCTTGAATTACATCCTTGTCCCGTTTCACTGTAAACCAATGTCCTCCATTTTTAGCATCCTTCCTTAAGATTATCCCACTTACTTTGATTTTTATCATATTTTTTGCTTGTTAGATCCTCAAACTTGTTAATAATGATTGTCCATCCATCTCTTTTGTTATTTGCTAGACAATTGCATTTTTCAATTTGTTCAACACATAGCTTACAAAAGGTTTTTACATCTTCTAACCTCCAAAATGTCTTACTTGCCATCTACTAGTAAAGTGACATGAACAATTTGAGAGGCCCAAACGGATCCGAACGAACACAAGCCTGTGTTTATTGAATGCGTTTGATTACCTGCAAAATGCAGGTTTTTTTTTAAAAAAAATTAACTACAATAAAAGGGTGGGCACTTTCCTGGGCACTGCATCATACTTTCAGTTTGCCCTTTTGACTTTGTATAAGTTTATTCTCGAACATGGTGCTCAGCCACTCTCGAGTTCTTGTCCATCAGCATTACTTCAAAGGCGTGCTTTATACATATTGAAGTTTATTAATAAAATTGCGGCTATGACCCTGTTTGGTTCTTTACACTAATCGAAAGGGAGGATTAACCACGAACGAACAGATTCAAATAAACACATGCATTTCTTAACATACAAATAAGTGCAAAAGGACATTAAAAGTGCCAAATTATTTGTACGGCATTCAATTTAATGCCAGAAATTTTGCCAGCTCACTTAAGTGTCAAATCGGAAAAAAAATGATCACTTAAGTGCCTTCAGTGATAAATTCTGACCAAAATAATTATGTGGCTTTTTTAATTAAATGTTAATGCCTAGGTGGCTTTTTCATGATAAAAGGAAAGTCCGCGTGGACGATGAGGTGGCCTTAATCACAATACAACACCACACCAGAGAAAATCTCTCTCTCTCTCTCTCTCTCGTTCTCTCTTGCTCTCTGTTTCTTTGTCATTCTAATTCAGTCTCTCTTTCTCTCTCATTCAAGCTCTCATGATGATCGAACCTCATGATGATCGAACCTACCTTTGCGGAGATGCTACGACCGTCGAATCTTGCAAATCTCGCGGTTCGAGACCTTCGTCTTGGCGTGAAATTTGTCCTCCAGGCCAGACGATGCAACCACAATGAGGCCGAATTGGGTTCGACTGGGCCGGATGGATAGGGACTCCTCTTCGTCCCTATACAACTTGGCGGAGATGAAGAGCGAGAGGATGGAGAATTACGCTAGGGTTTTACGAGCTCCTTCGCGGGATTGAAATTGTCCCCAACGAGCTCGACAGGCTGGAGCTTCCGGTCACGGTCGATTTGCTTCTATGCCTTAATTTAGCCCTAATATGTCAATTTAGGGAAAATGGCAAACGAGCTCAAACTGGCTCTCTCTATGTCGACTCTGTCGCTCGCTCCCTCTCTCTCTCTCTCTCCCCCATTCATCCATGGCCTCGTTCAAGCTCTGGCCATCTTCCTTCAAATCTATTCCTCTGTGTTATTCTTGATTTCATATCCAAGTTTCACGAAACTAAAGCTATGTAAATAAATCTAAGGTTCCTGTTATGATTTGAACATACGATGAACACTTTAGCCAACATATATAGCAACTCTCTCAATTATGCTTCACAACTTCATGGAGACATTTCAACAAACAGCCTGCGTGCGTGCAGATAGATTATTAGATCTAGTCATGGAATTGAAATGTTTTTCCATCTAAAATTAGTATTTAGAACAATAATGTCGTCATCAATAATCAACTAACAACTTAGATTTTCAGCAATATATGTATGGGTTTCGTTGATGGAAATTCATCTCACGCTTCTCCAAAACAGGGCAAGAAAGAGAGGAATGAAATTACCTTGTCGAGGAGGGGTTCACAGTTTCACTTACTAGTTGAGCTACATGAGGAGCATCTGAAAAGCGTCGCCGGTGAGAGTGAGAGCTGGTAATGAAGCTTCAGACGCGCACGAGCTGCTTTGAATCTTCGCGGCCGGAGAATAGGGGCAAAACAGAGCATTCCCTGTGTTCTCTTGTAACTGGTGTGGATAGAGAAGAAAGCTAACCAAGGATTTCGGAGATCACCGCTTCGCAAGCCATAGACGAGCTAGGCTTGCGACCATGGACGAGACCAAAGCAAGGCCGGAAGGGGTGAGCAATGACGGAGTTGACTGGGAGATCTTTAGACAGAGCTAGGCTTGCGGCCAGATCTAGACTGAGCAATGACGAAGCTGACCACAAGTGATGATGGAGGTGTAGCGTGGGCCAACCGCACGCAACGCCAGAAGCGGTGGAGATGGTGGCCAGACGGGTGGTGCTATGTGATGGAGGAGGAAGAAGAAAAAAATCATTTTCTTAATTTTTTTTTCCACCTAAGCATAAACAAATATGTAAACAACGTAGTGTGGGACTATTAATACTGACTGGGCATGCCAAGGAGCCAGCTTTCAGCATTCTCAAGGCCAGCATTTGGCCAAAGAGGTGGGAAAATAGTTTGTCATACACTCAAAAGTTTCCTCAAGGGGCTTTGAAGGCCGAAAGCTTCTTGGGAAAGCTGAACCAAACAAGTCCAACCTTTCATCCTTCGTAAAATCATCCGAAAGTTTAATTATCTTCGGTACGATTGCCCTCAGCCATAGATCTTCGGGGGTGAAGGGATCCTGCTCTCTTTTTCTTTCAGGAGGATGCTCTCACTATGCTATGTTGCGCGAGCAGCAACTTGTTAGGCTTCTCTTGTTCTACACACAGCCAATCAGTGCAAAACGACGAAAAGACCGTCATTTGACAATACAGGGATTAAGATCGAGTAACTATGCCACCATTTCCCATTATGTCTATGACGTTAAAGACTTTCGAAGATCTATCATCTTCATGAACGGAAGTAAACATGGCATTGCAATGAAAGTCCATTGGTAATCCTATAATATTTCCAATTCACATTGCTATTCAGCAACTTTCGGTCCTAACACTATTGTTTGGTCATTCAGTTGGGCTCAATTAATTACGTATAGGCTGTTCTAACATTCAACTAATAAGATCAACAGCAAATCAGAAGAGGCGGGTAATGAGAATAGTTCAGTCAAGCCCAACAACCATTCTCTTTTTGAAAATCAGTTGGAGTTGACATGGTCAAGAGTTTATGGGCGATATGTATTAAGTAACTCCCCAACAACCATTCTTTGTTGAAAAGCAGTTGGAGTTGACATGATCAAGAGTTCATGGAGTATATAGATTAAGTAATATCACAAGCCTCCGACTCTATTGGCATGCGAAGTCAATTGAGTTGGTCATCAAATTATTAGATACTTCTTTTAATATTTGAGATTTATTTCCATTTTGTGCATAACACTAATGATTTGTAATATCAGTTGGTAAGTATAACCTGATATTTGGTCGCTTTAGATTTTTATTATTGATTTATGATGACCGTTAAATTACTTTGAAAAAACTTTGCGAGGGAGACCGCGGGCACCCTAAGGAAAACAATCACCGCCAAGGCAGTGTGAAAATGGGAGCACTTCGCCAGTCTTTTGAATGATCAACAATAAGCTAGTGTCAAACAGCAAGCAATATTTTGGGCCAAAAAAAGGAAAACCAAGAGCGTGCAATATCAGAGGAAACAAAAACTTCCATCTGGATTGACAACAAAATGACTTATTGAGCATAGCCGAGGCCAAATAGAACAAAGAATGGTTTCAATGACCTTGTTATCCAAGTTACACAATGATGAAACAACGTTCCACTAAAGTGTACCGGACCTGATCTTAAATACCCCTCAGCAACTTTTCAAAACAGAGGCTGATCCTATAGATTTACACATTTTCTCCTTCAACTTTGGACTCAAATGAACATTAACCAAACCAGAGGGAAGTGCTGGCAACTCCGAAAGCATGTCACAGTGGAGTAGATCAAGAGTCTCCAGCTTGGAAAGACGCTTGATTTCAGAAGGTAGGCTGCAAATACCAGAATATCGCAGCCTCAAGATTCTCAGATGAATTAGCTTCCCAATGTCTCCAGGAATCCCCCCTTTTAAACTCCTACATGAGGACGCATGTATTTCTTCAAGGCTAAGTAGTCGCCCAATAAAATTAGGAAACTCTCTTATGAAACAATAGTCCATCTTTAACACTCTCAACTTCTGCAAATTTTTAAAGGAATTTGGCAACTTAGAAACGCCTGTTCCCGACATATCCAGCTGCTCTAAAGAGCTTCCTAATTTGCCAATGGACTCTGGAAGTTCTCGTATCCACCTACAATTCCTCAATGACAAGCGTTGGAGTTTCACCAGCTCTTCAACTCCGTTGGGGAGTTTGGTAATCTTTGAATTATCTATTGAGAGTATTGAAAGTGATGTCGGGAGTTCAAATGAACAGGGCAGGAGCCTCAATGACAAGCAATTGGAGGCAGAAAGAGTTTCAAGTTTCTTTAAATCACCTATCAAGGGAATTTCTTCCACAGAAGTGTCATCAATGAGGAGCTCTTTCAAAGCTTCCAAGCCACCCAGTTCAGCAGGCAACATGCTGAGTTCGGTGCAGGACTTCAAATTCAGGCAAAGCAATTTTTTTAGACCACCAACTGAAGGATCTAGATCGATCAACTGAGAGCATCGCTCTAGAATCAGCATCTCCAAATTCGGGAAGCTAAAAAATGTAGGACTTATCAGTAAGTCAGTGCAACCAGTGAGATTTAAGACTTTCAATTGCTCCATCTGTAAAACAGGAGAGAAAACACTATTAGGTCAATTGCCAGATAATTAACAGAATAAATGGCTAAGAGCGGTAAATAGGAAACCACCTTGATTAACCTCCAACCTCCCCAGTCTTCGGTGAGTTTGCTCCATGAAAGATCGAGAATAACCAGTTCAGCCAGATTTAATTCTGTTGCTTCAAAAACCCTCGGGCACCCTTGCCAACGAAGCCACCTCAACTTCGGAAATACATTTGCAAAATTGCCAGTCATACTTGCATGATCCAATTTCAAGAACCTTATGTTTGGCATGCTCTTGAAATCTGTTTCCGTAAATGTATGGGGACGATTTTTTAAGTCAAAGCAGAGGGCTTCCACCTCTTCGATTCCCTACATTTACCAAGAGTCACAAATCAATCTGAGCTATAAAATACGATGGGACAATTTTGCTAAGTGATAAGGACTAGGTTGCATTGTTTTCTGTGCATGCAAAGAAAACTTATAGACGGTAAAATAACAAAAAAACTGGAAACTGCGTTAGCCTTCTGCGTCCAGGTTTTCATTTTACATAAGAAAGAATACCATTGAACCAAAAGCCTTTACCTCTTTCCTGTTGATTTCTTTCAGATCTGTAAAATGCCCGTATAGTCTTCTGCGCCTTCCAGGATCTTCTTGATCTATAGTTCCACTTACGTGCTTCAACAGTTTATGCATCCCCAGCATGTTGTCTTCTCCAATTTTTGCTAGGGGCATCAAAACATGGTGAGAAGGCAAAAGATCTCGATCACGCCACATATATGATGCAATTCGGGTATCCATACCATTGGCAAACCATGTTATGTCCCAAAATATTTGTTTCTGCTTTTCATCTAAAGCTTGATAGCAGATTTTCAAAATCTCTCCACAATCCTTCAGAATCTCTCGAGAGTTCTCCCTCCGTGGATTTATCAAGTCCCCCATCATCCTCCAATCTTCTATTGTTCTTCCACACAGAAATGAACCGATAACTTCAATAACATATGGAACCTGCCCCGAACCTCTGACAATGCGCTTCCCAATTTCAGGAAAGCCAGGTACTGCACCATGTGTTCCTAAAGCATGTTTCCGAAAAAGTTCAAGAGAGTGATCATTATCCATCTCATTCACTTTATAGATACGAGCCAGGCCTCGAGAAACATATGCTTGGAGAATTTCATCATTTTCTGAAGTCACAATTATCCGACTTCCAGAGCCAAACCAGTCAAGCTGGTCTCCTACAAGATCATCAAGATGAGACTGTTCTTCCACATCATCTAGGACAATAAGAACTTTTATGTTGCGAAATACATCCAGGAAAAACTTGATTCCTCCTTCGAAAGAAGCAACATCGCCATCTCGCTCCAGAATATCACATATTAACTTAGTTTGCACAAACTGAATACCATCAACATTTTGTGCTGTTTCTCCAATCTCGGCTAGAAAGCTACACCTATCAAAACAAGAGAAGAGTCGGTCGTATACGGCCTTCGCAATAGTTGTTTTTCCGATTCCATTGGTTCCATGGATTCCAACAATGCGCACTCCAACCTCGTTATCTTCTATTTCCACTAATTTGATGACATCCTTCACTCGATCATCAATACCAATTACATATTCAATAGTGGCAACTGAGCTATGTAACGACTCCAAAGGAAAACTAGGAAGTTTCAACTCCTTGAGATGTCGAAGTGGTGGAATCCATTCCAAATTAGGACACTCCCATATCTTTAATGTAGACAGATTAGGAAGTGATGAGAGGGCATGAATATCACTTTCTGTGTACTCCACTATAGGTAGCTCACCAATTTCCAAATGCTTGAGGCTAGTGAGCTCACCCAGTGATGGGAGAATTTTGCATCCTGCACAATCAAACAACCGTAGCTGAACTAACTTGGGCATGCAAGACATCCAGCTTGGAAACCTTGTGCCCCCATAGCCTCTTATTTCTAAGCTTCGAAGATTTAAGCTTGGCTGCAGCTTTTGGAGTAGAATTTCGTCACTCTCCTTTCCGGGAAAGACTAATACTAGTGAAACTAAGTAATCCTTCTCCTTCAAGTTCGCAGAATTTGAATTTGCTACCGCATCTTTTAATTGTCCCTTAACTTCAATTCTGAGGTTTCCTCGCAAATTGCTTAACCTGCTCAACTCCCCTAGCCCACTGTATTTCTCTGAACAAGAATCATCCCCAGGCAAAAGGAAATCTGTTAGAGTGCGCAAAAGAGCCAACTGGCCCAACCCGTGTGGCATATGAGATAGGGCCTCACAATTGCTAATCTCCAGTTGCCTGAGGTTGACCAATTTTCTTATATCCCTTGGCAATTCCGTTAGCTTGTAACACATATTGAGTTTAAGTACCTGCAAGGTTTGCATTCTTGTCATAGAATCAGGAAGCCTTACGATTCCTTCATTTTCAGAGAGATCTAGAAATGTCAGGTGCTTCAACTCACAAATGGAACTTGGCAACTTCTCAATACCACTGTCATGCCAATCCAAGGCACGTAAGAGCTTGAAACTAGAAATGAATTGGCGAAGAGTTTCTTCAGCCATTTGATTTTCACAGCTCGAGCTTTTTCTTTGACTAGTTTTGATGAATGTCCTCACATGATTTGCTCCAAGTATAATTGGATATATCCGTGATAAATCTAAAGTTGAATCACACGCTATATGACGAGTTCTTGCTGCAATAAACAACACTGAGTGATCGATTCTTTTATACTCAATTCCAGCAACACGGCATGCTAGGTCATTCATTAAATCATGCATCTTACAAGATGTCACCTTTCCAAATTCGTCTTTAGTGCAGTCTTGAAAGAAATTCCTCCTGAGTAGATCCATGAAATAGTCATGAGCAATATCTTCCATATCGTAATGTCCGTTGCCTATGGGACGGATAAATCCTTCTGCCATCCAGAGACTCGTCAACATTAGTTTATCAATCACCGAATCTTTGGGAAACAATGAACAGAAGGCAAAGCACTGTCTTAGATGGGATGGGAGGTGTTCATAACTAAACTTTAGATGTGAAATTATGCCACAAAAATCTGCAGAGACTTCTGGGATCTCGTGCTCGAAATGTAACCACTCAGCTGCAGTTTTCTTGAAGAATAATAGACTTCCGATTATTCGTATAGCCAGAGGGATTCCACCACATTTTTTTACTATCCGCCTCCCGACAGTTAGCTTAATTGAATCTCTAGTCTCTTCTTCTTCCTCACATGCCATTCTCATCAATAAATCTAAAGATGAGGTTTCTGAAAGGGCCTCCAGACAATAATAAGATGGGGTTGTGCCCGTAAGGTCCGCAACTGACCGATGGCGTGTAGTTATCAGAATCTTGCTTCCTTGGGCACCTCCCATCAATAAACTTTTCAAGCTCCACCATCGTTCAGGATCCTCAGACCATAGATCGTCAATATCCTCAGGCCATAGATCGTCAATAACTAGGAGATATTTTTGCAATTGCTCCATGTCATCTGCTCCCTGTGTTGTCTCTCTTCCTCTGATTTTTCGCAATTCCCTTTCGAGATTATGAAAGTCGTCACCCACGCAGACCCACATCCTTAAATCAAAATGCTTCTTGACCATGTTATCTTCGTATAGACATCGAGCAAGAGCAGTCTTTCCAATCCCACCCACACCAAATATTGAAAGGACCGGAATTTTTGGTCCAGCGTCAGAGTCTAACAAAAACTTCATAATTACGCTTTTAGCATCCTCTCTCCCTATAATCTCCTCCTCATCGTACACAAAGGAGTCCGACCGCTCTCTGTTCCTCGATCCTCTCTCTACTTGCACATCCTTCGCGTACTCTCGCAAGTTAAAATCCTTCCCTTTAGCAGCGATGGCTTCTGTTCTGTTGCCAATAGACCACGCACCGGACCAGGTCTTCGTCCTTACATCAGGTTGTTTTAAGGGGGTAATTACCTGCTGCTTCGATTTCTCGCATTGGCTCAGCGATTCTGGTTGCAAAACTTTAATGTTCCATTCTTCGAGTAAGTCCTCTGCATCACAGAAAGCAGCTTTGAGATCGCCAAGCCATCGTTCGATTGCGTCGTCTTGGAGGCTTCGCCTTTCTGCATCGAGCACTACTTTTTGGACAGTGGAAACGGATTTCTTGAGTTTGTCAAATTCGCCGCCAAAAACCCATAATTTCCCATCCTTCGCGAAATCATCCAGAAGTCTAGCAAACTTCCAGAGGATTACCTCCGCCATGGCTCTTCCGGGGTTGAAGGGGATCCTGCTGCTCCTCTTTTTTCTTTCGGGATGATGCACTGTCGATGCTATGTCGCGCAGGCCGCGACTTGTAAGGGCTCTCTACCCCGTCTAAATTTTCTAAAGCACGAGCCCGACTAGTGCGGAAAAGACGAAAATGCCCTCGCCTGACATTACAGGGACCAATATGATCGACCTTTACCCTGCCGCCACCAATTCCCCCGTTCTCTCCCTCTCTCTCCGTGACGTTGACAGACTTTTCAAGATCCAACATAAAGTAGATCTGCAGCATTTCCCTAATCACGTTGCTCTTTAGCCTTAGGCTGTTTTCAATCCTGACACTGGTGGGCCGTTCGATTGGGCTCGATTAATTAACGTTACGTAGAAGCCCCCGTTCTCTCACATTCAGTTCATTTGATGAACAGAGCAAACCATAGGAGGGGCAGGGCTAGTACCGAGGAAAATTCCGCCCAAGTCACAACGACCATTCTCTTTTGAAAATGTGTTGGAGGGGCCGGAAATGGTGAAAATTCCGCCTAGTCACAACAGCCATTCTCTTTTGAAAATGTGTTGGAGTTGGGATGGTCAAGATTTTGCTTGGCGTGATAATGCGAAGTGCGTGGGTGTATTTATTTCGCGAAAAATAAATAATTTAGAAAATATTTTATTAAAATTGATTACTTGTATCACTTACAAAAACGAATAAAAAAAAAGAAAAATATTTCATCGTTCACGGAAATATTTAAACATAAATTGTTGTAAAAGAACGAGAAACATTTTTCGTTAGCTAATTATTTCAAGCGATCACTTTTAGGAAAATGCTTTTCAAATAATTCATTTTCTACAGAATCAACGGACCCTAATATAATAATTAATTTTTGGAGATATCTAATGTGGGAATTTTATGCGAGTAGGGATCTAATGTGGAAAGAAAAATGCTACTAAAAGTCCACCGGAAAAACAAATGAGGATTAAGGCTCCGTTTGTTTGACGAAAAATGTGATATTTTTGGAAAATGGTTTTTGGGAAGTCATTTTTCTAAAAAAAATGGCATAATTTTCCAGTGTTTGGCTGAAATCTGAAAAAGTTTCAGAAAATATTTTCCGATGTTCGGCGACCGGTGGAAAATGTTTTGACCATCGGCGGCCAGCGAGGAAAGAAGGAGGCCGGCAGAAAATGTTTTCCGTTTTTCAAAAGAGGAAAACATTTTCCTTAATTTTCTTCATGTTTTCACTCATTGAGGGGAAAATGTTTTCCGGGGTTAGTTTATTTTCCGACCCCGAACACCGGAAAATCGAGAAAATGTTTTCCTATAAAATATTTTCCGCGAAACAAACGGAGCCTAAGAGTTGAGGAAATAATCAATGTTTACCGTCTTCCAAAAGAGTACACATTAGGATTTGTTAAGACATAATCAACATTGAAAATCTACCGGAAGAGAAGATAAATGAGGGTTAGTTAGGCAATGAGGAACATTTAGAGTCTACCAGAATAAAACTGTGGATCGGGATAAGCAAGAAAATTTAAAAAGAAAAGAAAAGAAAGCACGGCTTTATACTCTTTCCTAAATTGTAATACAATGTTTTACAACAATGAAGCTCATTGAAACTAGCCTTCTATGTTGAACAAATTCATGGTGTTGAATGGGGCAAGTACAAATCTTAATTAGAAGCAAAATAAATAAATATGCAATAAAGGTATTGCTTACAATGCATGATGATCAACCACTTGCATTTTAGTGTCCTATGTATTATTTTGGGTTAATACCATGAAAAAACCTCAAACTGATACACTTGTGATAAATTTATTTTAAACTAATTTTTGGATCACCAAAAACCCCAAACTAGTACACATATGACAATTTTATCCTCCGTTAGTTTCCGTTAAATTTTACTGTCAAATTGTTAAGTTAGATGACACGTGACAGTTGACGAATGTACAAATTTAGGGTTTAACCTCTCTGTTTGTCACAGATTTACTAATTTATGATTTTTCGTAATATTAATCCAATTTAACGGAGAGTAAATTTATCGTAAGTGTACCAGTTTAAGATTTTTGGCTGGTCAAAAAATTAGTTATGGATAAATTTAGTATAGATGTACCAGTTTGAGGATTTTGATAATAAGAATATTAATTTAAGATAAATTTATCACAAATATACTAATTTAAAATTTTTATGGTATTAATTTTATTATTTTTATAGGCAATTCCTAAACAATAGCTTATTGTTATATATTATAATAGATATTCTTGCCCTGGACCTACTACCTGTCATCTACCAGTCAATATCTTAATAGATTAGAATTGGCGGTTGACAGCTTGTTCATCAAATGCGAGGAAAACTTGTTTCCAGTGCTACTGTCACATTCAGCTACTCCTACTTTCTACCATCTTTTTTCAAAATTTTTTTCTTTTACTTTTTTAATGTAAATTTTCATTATTTTTCTATGCATAAAGCTATAAATTTTTAGGAAAATTTTCAAATCAATATTTAAAGTGAGGTCATTTTCTCAAAAAAGGGTTTAAAGTAGACATAATGTCAAATAAAGGGCAAAATGATACTAGAAATGTCAAAAGTTGTGTACAAATGTTACTTTTGTGCCATAACTTTTTTTCGGATTACTTTGGTACCAAAATCGAAGGAAAATAGATCACTTTAATGACTCCGGCTAAAAAACTGATGTGGCATTTATATTTAAAAAAATGTTCTGATTTGTATACATGGAAATTATGTGGTTTTTTTTTTTCGAATTTTTAATTTTTTTAATCTTTTTTTTTCTAACTTTTTTCCGGTCACCAGTCCGGCGACCGGCGACCGGCCAAAGGGGAGGCCCGGCGGGGCTGACCTCACCGGCCTCTGGCGAAGCTCGCCCTGCCGGCCATCGGTGAGGGCAAGCCTCGCCAAGCAAAGGCGAGGCCGACCTCGCCGTACAACTCACCACGAATTCGGTTCAATCATACCCAAATTTCGGCTGGCCCTTACTTAATTCCTCATATTACTTGCATGTTTAAAAAATTCGAAAGAAACTTGGACTTAGAGAATATCCAATGGAATATCCTAAGAAGAGTGAGACGCGCATGTGGGCTTTCTTGTAATCACTAAATATTATTGTTATACTATAAGAAGACAATTAAAAGCTTTCAAGAAATACTACATAGGAAAAGTTGCAAAAAAAATGTTAGAATTTTTAAAAATTGATAATTTGCAATATTGAAGCTCGTTAAAACTATTTCTTTTTTTATATTGAACAAACTCATAGTATTGAATGAGGGAAGCACAAATCATATTTGGAAGCAAAATGAATAGAGAGTGCAATAAAGGTATTACTTGCATGCAGAATGATTCATCCTGAGTCCATTGTATTCCTTCTATAGGTAATCCGAGCTTGTCGATCAAATACAAGGAACAGTCGCTTCCAATGCTACTCACACATTTTTTTTTGGTTAATACCACTAAAAATCCCAAACTGATACATTTGTAATAAATTTACCCTCCGTTAATTTCCGTTAAATTTTATTATCAAATTGCTAAATTGGATGACACGTGATAGATGATGGATGTGCCGGTTTAGGGTTTTACCCTTCCCTTATCACAAGTGCACTAATTTGTAATTTTTCGTGATATTAATCCAATTTAATGGATACTAATGGAATGTAAATTTATTACAAATGTACCAGTTTAGGGTTTTTGGTGGTAAAACAATTAGTTTGGAGTATATTTATTATATGTGTACCAGTTTGGAGATTTTGATGATCAAAAAATTAATTTAGGGTAAATTTATCACAAGTGTATCAGTTTTGGCGTTTTTTATGGTACTAACTCTTATTTCTTTTTTTTTTTTTTGGTCAAGTGCTACTCACACATTCACCTACTCCCACTTTCTACCGACCTCTTCAAACTTTTTTCTTTTTCTTTTCATGTATTTTTCATTATCTTTCTAAATAGTCTAAAACTATAATTTCTATGTACTTAGTAATGTATAATTAACGTACCAAAATACTATATGTTACAGTAAATCATATGGAACAACTTGATCTTGACAAAAAATAAGTGTATTTGTATTCACAATAAATGTATTTATGTAGTATATATGGATTTCTAATTATTCTTGTTTGCACAAAAAATTAACCAGGTTATCGGCATGAGTAATCACGTGACTTAAGGACGAGTGGTTATCAACACTGGACATGTGAACTATTGCTGATGACCATAAGAACAATTGTTGAAATTGATGTATATCGATGACTATGGACCAGTTGTCGATACACAATAGCGTTTGGTTGATGGTTATCATGATAGAGTTGATCAACAAGGATACCGATCAAAAGAGATTGATAAATTACCGATTGAGAAACCAAATAAAGATTAAATGTCTACAGGGCGTTGATCTCAGTTTTGGTATTTCAATCACTAGTGGATAGGTCAATGAAGTTCAACAATCGTGGAAGAAGAATTAAGTTAACTTGGCAGCAAACAAGCACGAGACATTAAGGCACGATTTTAAGGGAACAACCACCGCGAGATAAGATCATGGCAACGTGAGAACATGAAACCAAGATTCTCGGAGACGTGGAAGCATGACTAAAACTGCAGAAGAACTACTCATAGACTGATATGTTTTCAACTCTATAAATACTGGTGTTCGTCACTGAAAGTCCCCCCGGCACAACAAACAAAACCGGTTATCTTTCAATTTCTACATTGTAGTTATGGCTATAGATTCAAGATGCTTTCTCGTCGATTAAATTTTAGCATGTATTTTTACTATAGTTCCTAAGTACTATGTTGTCGATTAAATCCCGGCATTGTATCTCCTTAGCTTTTGTCGTCAATTAAATTTTGGAAAAAATTGTGAACTTTTTTAGTTCCATTTGAAGTGAAGTTATTATTTCCATGTGTACTAGTGATAATTCATGTCCGGAATTGCCATAGAACTTGTCTCCTTTAATAACAAAAAAATCAAAGAACAATTTTCGGCAAAACAAGACCAAAGTGTGTTCCATAATTGTGATCTTAGAAAATTGTATCACCGGTTTATGTTAATTCGGTATCTTTCAAGTAATATATGTACTTCTAAACTAGCATCGCGAGAAGACATTGAATTCTTTTCATGAACAGAGTAGGTTATTAGCTAAGTACATTCAATACGTAGATTACCAAATATAAATAAGTAGAGTCTCAAATCTTTTTAACAGTGTCTCACATAATAGAAAATTCTTGATCAAAAGATTAAGGAAATAGATCATGCTCAATATGTATATACCCATCTCATTAACACAACATTAAGTATATATTGATGATAAGTTACAACAAAATACCAAACATTTTCTTGATTGAAACGATAAAATTATGAATCCATTGCACACGTGAATTTCACATCTTGCCTTCACTAGCTGAGCCAACAAGTAGCACCACCAAATATAAAAATTGGTATGTAAATAATGTCGTAGATTACAAGTGACCATTTGAATATGCAAATCATATTTGACAAAGAATTATAGCGTGTCACGCAAAATCAATTTTGTGAACCAATTTCAGTATACCTAGCATTATCTCTCGGCCGTTCACAAGTTTTCCAGGGACTCGAAAAAGCGCATTTTGCTATTAGGAAACCCCCACAAAGCTCGCTTACGGACCAACTTGTTCGATGTAGGATCGTCTTTGGGCTTTATCCCCTGAAAAAAAAATATACGGAAGCCCAATCTAGTTGTTTTCAGTAATATCAGCAGCCGAGGTAAGTACCAGGAGAGAAAAATCATGCAAGGAAGAAACCTACTGTTTCCGCGCGTTGATCTAATTGCAAACCCTGTGTAAATCAAATGAGCAAGCGATAATCCTATAATTAACCAGCATCCTGAATCTTTGAACAAAGTGCAACTTTGCTGATTGAGGTGAATTATAGTCCAAAAGTGGGAAAATTACCAAAACAGTTGTAAACATATTTCAATTGTGCCAATTCAGTCCCAAGCATTTTGCATTTGTGCTAATTTAGTCCATTTGACCAATTTCAGCCAACCGGCACTGACGTGGACGCTAGCCGTCCAGTCAACAATGACATGACAAATTTTTCGATTTCTTTTATTAATTTCACAACTTGCCAGAATGAAATGAATAAGAAAATAAAAAGGGCTCCGTCATGGATGATGCTGTCTCACGAATCTGAGCAGGCTGGGATAGACTTTCTTGAAACAAGCTTCAAGGAAATCTCACTCTATCCTGTCATAGACTTTCTTAATATCAAGTTTCAAGATAGCCCCGAACATTCTCCTCCTTTTTCTTCTCCTTGATTGATGAGGTATTTCTAGCTCTAACAAGATGTTATCTTGTATATGTCTCCCTTGCACAAAGGCACTTTGCTTGGGCCTAATCAATTCAGGAAGCCAGGGCTCGAGCTTTTGGCCAACGCCTTTGCAAAAACTTTGTGCGCAAAACTGCATAAGCCTATAGGACGATATGGATCAAGCCTTTCAGGGTTAGAGACTTCAGGAATCAAGAGTAATTTGTGTTCTGTTTAAAGAGGATTGAGGGTCCCTGATTCAATTGGTCAAAATAGCTACATTCTCTTTGTCCAACTGAAAATTGATCACTTTTTCGATATCCGTCATCAGATATAAATGGTTTACCATGACTAATCCAATTATAATAGTTTGGAGTAAACCCAAATCTACAAAGATGTTCTCTAACTTTATCAATGTTTTAAAATTTTTCATTACTACACTTTTTACATAGACACCTTAACTTATTTCCATCCATGAACTCATATTTAATACTAGCAAAGTTCAAAAATAGTGCCAACCCGATATGAAACTCATCAGTCAATCCTTAATGTCCAGGTAAGTTCTTATTATACATCCAACTCCTGTCTCTTTGTATTGTGTCTGTATAAAAAAATTCTCCTAAATTATTAAACATATCATATCTATTGTTTAATATTGTTAATTAAAATCATAAAATTCCAAAAATTAGAATTATGTTTTTTACGAAACAATTACTTTAAACTTGAAAAAAATGCAAAAATTACCATGTCAAGAAGACTTACCAAGTATTTAACTGAAATCTTTATAGTAAAAAGTAGACAATTTGACGAGAATTGCAACGTTCACTTGGATTGCGAGACCTTCAAATGGATACGTACCTAAAATAAAAACAAATTACATAAGATTCATCTATTAAATATATTTTATTTTTTTCCTTGCTTACTGTTTTCCCTTTTTTTTTCCTTTCTTCTTAGCCGGTCTAGCGATCGTCGACTTAGCCGGTCCAGTGACCGTCAACCTCGCCGGACATATTTTATTTTTTCCTATGTATTATTTTGGATTAATATCATGAAAAATCCCAAACTAGTATATTTGTGATAAATTTACTCAAAACTAATTTTTTGATCACAAAAAACCCTAAACTAGTACACATGTAACAAATTTATCATCCGTTAGTTTTCATTAAATTTTATCATCAAATTGTTAAGTTAGATGAGACATAATAGTTGACGGATGTACCAGTTTAGGGTTTTATCTCTCTGTTTGTTACAGATTTACTAATTTATGATTTTTCGTGGTATTAATCCAATTTAACGGAAAGTAAATTTAATAGTTTGATTACTGTCAGGTCTGTATCATCCATGTATAGTCTACTGTGCCTTACAGTATATCTAGGCTCTTCTTGATCTATGGTTCTGCTGAGACGCTTCAACAATTTATGCATCCACAGCATGTTGTCTTATCCAATTTTTGCTAGAGGCATCAAAACATGGTGAGAAGGCAAAAAATCTCGATCAGGCCACATGTATGACGCAATTCGGCTATCCATGCCATTGGCAAACCATGCTATGTCCCAAAATATTTGGTTCTGCTTTTCATCTAATGCTTTATAGCAGATTTTCAAAATCTCCCTGCAATCCTTCAGAATCTCTCGAGAGTTCTCCTTCCTTGGTTTTATCATGTCCTCTATCTTCCTCCAATCTTCTATTGTTTTTCCACGCAGAAATGAACCGATGACTTCAATAGCATATGGAACCTGCCCCATAGCTTTGACAATGCGATTCACAATTTCAGGACAGTTTGGTCTAAAATTATCTATTCTTGAAGCATGCTTGCAAAAACGTTCAAGAGCTTGATCATTATCCATCTCAGTCACTTCATAGGTACAAGCCAGGCCTTGAGAAACATATCTTTGGAGAATTCCATCATTTTCTGAAGTAACAATTATTCGACTTCCAGAACCAAACCAGTCAAGCTGGTCTCCTACGAGATCACTAAGATGAGACTGTTCTTCCACATCATCTAGGACAATAAGAACTTTTATACTGCGAAATACATCCAGGAAGAACTTGATTCCTCTTTTGAGAGAAGCAATATTGCCATCTCGCTTAAGAAGATCACATATCAACTTAGTTTGCACAAACTGAATACCACCAACATTTTGTGCTGTTTCTCCAATCTCTACGAGAAAGCTACAACTGTCAAAACGAGAGGAGAGTCGGTCGTACACGACCTTCGCAATAGTTGTCTTGCCGATTCCAGCAGTTCCACCGATTCCAACCATGCACTCTTTACCCCCATCATCTTCTATTTCCAATAACTTGATTACATCTTTCACTCGATCATCAATACCAATTACATGTTCAATAGTGGCAACTGGGTTCTGCAACGATTCCAAAGGGAAACTAGGAAGTTTCAGCTCCTTGAGCTGTAGAAGTGGTGGAATCCGTTCCAAATTAGGACTTTCCCATATCCTCACCGCAGAGAGATTAGGAAGTGATGAGAGGGTATGAAGATCACTCTCTGTGTACTCCACTATAGGTAGCGCACCAATTTCCAAACGCTTGAGGCTAGTAAGCTCACAAAGTGCTGGGAGGCTTTTGCCTCCTGCACAACCGAACAACCGTAGCTACACTAACTTAACCATGCGAGATATCCAGCTTGGAAACCTTGCACTCCCGTAGCCTCTTATTTCTAAGCTTCGAAGATTTAAGCTTGGCTGCAGCTCTTTGAGTAGAATTTCATCACTTTCTTTTCCGGCAAACACTAATAGTAGCGAAACTAATGAATCCTTCTCCTTCAAGTTCGCAGCATTTGATTCTGCTACCACATCTTCCATGTTTCCCTTAACTTCAATTCTAATGCTTCCTCTCAGCTTGCTTAACCTGTCCAACTCCCCAAGCCCACCGCAATTCTTTGGACGGGAATCATCCCCGGGCAAAAGGAAATCTGTTAAGAGTGCAAAAGAGTCAACTGGCCCAATCCACGCGGCATGTGAGATGGTGCATTACAATTGCTAATCTCTAGTTGCGTAAGGTTGACCAAATTTCTTATGTCCCTTGGCAATTCCATTAGCTTGTAACACATATTTAGGTTAAGTACTTGCAAGCTATGCAATCTTGTCATAGAATTAGGAAGCCTTATGATTCCTTCATTTTTAGAGAGATCCAGAAATGTCAGGTGCCTCAACTCACAAATGGAACTTGGCAACTTCTCAAAACCACTATCATGCCAATCCAAGGCACGCAAGAACTTGAAACTAGAAATGAAATCGCAAAGAGTTTTTTCACCCATTTGAGTTTCACACCTTGAGGTTTCCATCTGATCTGATTTGATGAATGTCCTCAGATGTTTTGCTCTGAGTAGTGTTGATGGAAGTCCCCGATTTAAATCTGAAGTTGAACCCCATGATACATGACGAATTCTTTCAACATTAGACGACCATGTCCAATCAATTCCTTGAGAATACTCATTTTCAGCAACTATGCGTGCTAGGGTATTCAATATACCATGCATCTTACAAGACGTCACATTTCCAAATTCATCTTCAATGCAGTCGTGAAAGAAATTTCTCCTGAGTAGATCCATGAAATAATCATGAGCAATATCTTCCATATCCCAATCTACAGACTGTACATTGGGCGGATAAAGCCTTACGCATCCAGAGGCTCGTCAACATGAGTTTATCAATCACAGAATCCTCGGGAAACAATGAACAGAAGACAAAGCACTGTTTTAAATGACACGGGAGATGTACATAACTAAGCTTTAGATGTGAAATAATGCCATAAAAATCTG